>OY744517.1:111707834-112095334 GCA_963556195.1 Sepiola atlantica | reverse complement strand
CTCTTGCCCCGATGGGATGCATACGTTCGTGTTCTAGATATTCTCTACTATACATTGTTCTTAAGTTTCGAGCAGTAGGTAGCAACCCGAAATAAAAATAAATTCCTCTTTCTCTCCTTCTTCTTCTTCCCTTTCGTTCTCTCTCTTCTTCGTTCTATCACTTTAGACGACGGCACCACCTGTTTCTCAGGCAACTGCTCCCTGTCTTACCCAAACATTGATTGCTCTTATAGTGCAGCCTCCTTCCCACAATCTGTCTCCGCCGGAAGTACTTCCTTCCCATAAAACGCATTGCTCCTTCTCTTCCTTTTCCTTCTCTGTGCCTGGCACCCCACACGAGGTAAGTTGTACGTTTGTCGTCGTCTCATTCAAATATACAACATACATTAACGATTAGGACAACAACGTAGGAGATGAATACTCGCAGACAAGCAGACATATCGGTGTTGATGACTGAAGGAGTAACCACGTTACTAAAAAAATACTGCAGAAAATCGCAATTACGGCCAACTACAGATTGATATCCTGCCTACCGATAATGTGGAAATCTGAATCGCACAACCTGGAGAAGAGATCTATTAGTCTCTTAATAGGCGGAAAGTTACAAAAAGAAATCAATCATTTACGATCAGATACCGAAAGTCTTAAAAACACGATAAAGGAACATAGTTATGATATGGATCGGCTATAATGAAAACGCATGATACAACATTATAATAATAGATAATTGAATGGTTGAAGATGTTTAAAACACGAGGCAAAGTTTCGATTAGATAGAAAAACTGTTAGGTAGAGGAAAACATATGAAAGCGATAAGCATACAGAGATACATTTTATCTACACTACTGTTCGTCAAATTACTCATACGATTTACTGCTGAGTAAACATTTTAAGACAAAAAAATCAATCGTTTTATGTATATGTAATTTTGATAAGGATAAACTTCTTTAATAAAAAAATATATTAGAAGAAACAAAGTAAAACGAGTAAACAACTAAATAAAATATTTGCTAAGATCCTGTGGACCTAGGTATGAACATGGTTTTATAAAGACACTTCAAAAAGAAAGTACTATTGCAGCTGTAAAAACTACGGTACTGAATAAAACAGTTGACATATTAAGAACAAATTCAGGGTACAGAAACAATCGCTTGAGTAATTTGAAATGCAATGGCACTTGTGTACTAAACAATTAGAACAAAATGGCATCATATTTAGATGAATCCAAAGGAAGATGGAACTTCTCTAGAACATATATACGAAAAATACTAAAAGGAAAACGTATGGATTGCTGTCATAGAAAGTAGCCATGGAGAATTTGAGAGTATGGAATGAGTGAATTGGGATAGTACTATCGCCAACTCGACTAGAGGGGACGGAAAGTACTAGGACTTTTAGAAGGCTTATCGTCATTTAAACGCAAGAAAAACGGCTATTATCTGTGAGAAATCACTGGTAAACGCTAATTACAGTAAATTGAATAATAATTGAATGGAAAATAGAATACTGGAATTCAGGAGAGTATTGCTGTCACTCATACTCCAGGGACAACCAGCGGTTTTTCATTAGCGATAAATTAGTAGTAAAAGAATCATAATAATAGCGTATAACTCCGCCAGGCTCGTTAGTAAATTTAAAAATACAAACATAAATAAAATAAAACTTTTATAAAATTTTTCATAATATTCTTTACTTTATTCATTTTCGTATTTTAAATTCACTAACGAGCCTGGCGGATATATGTACGATGACAACATTCATCATCTTCGAAGTAATGAAAATCACAGTTTACCTTCGACGTTACGCCAAGATCAATAGAATTAACAAGCACACACAGTGAAGTCAGCATTTAGCAGTCGCACAGATCAAAAGCGCGTGCTTTATAAGTACACACAAGACGCATTCACGCACACAATTTCCCTTCATGCACGCTAAATAGGCAGTAAATAATTATGCTAGAACAGCCGATACAGATACTACAAGCGGAACCTTTCACATAGTCAATCCTGGCAAAACACGTCAAACTACCAGTTGTAACACATAGTTAATAAACCGTCGTTTGTTTGAATCTTGAGTAAAGTATTTCGTCAACATCTTCCTGTTATTCTATTCTTTTAGTTTGTGGCTGTATACCGCACATTAATTGCGGGCTTACACTTTCGTCCTACAAGTGGTGACCCAACGCCATGTTACAAATCTGTCCAGTATTAATGACTTTGACACGTCGAACCACAAGTGAAACATTCGTCATTCTAACAACCGGACCAATTCTTCTATTTTATTTCTGCGACACCAGGTAATTCAGAATGTCGCGAGCAACATTTATCACCTAAATGACCAAATGACCAAACAGCGACAAAGAGTAGAAACATGGAGTTAATGACTACACACAAACATGAACATGCGGTTTTTATTTTCGCTTTAGCAGCAATACAACAATGTCGGTTTGGTGAAGCAATAAGTCAGGAAATTCGCAGACCGGCGAGTAATTTAACGTTCAACTATACAGGTCGTCTATTTATTTATATTAAATGAAAAAAACGTGTCTACAGATCCCTTTGGAGATCTTGAATATACTGGTTATACTATCAGGGGACAAAAAAAAAATCGGCAGCGGAAAACGTCAACATAATCAAGTTCGGCGCGATTAACGTTCATCCGGAAAAGAGCCCTACTCGGGACATTTTTATTCTTACAAATGGAAAATTGACACTTATACGGCACTTTATCAGTCGCTAAACTCCTACCCAGATTTAACCTTATTATATCTGCGTTTTATTAGCTTCGTGAGGCTGTGACAGCTCTTGAAATGCACTGTTTATACTAATAAACAACTAATACAAAGAAATGAAGGTCATACAAATTAGCATGAAAACAATATTAGTAAATGCAATATTTTTCGGAGGACGTCATCATTTGTACCCAGATGTCTCGAATTTTAGAACTTTCATAATTTAATTGTTTTCCCCCCAAAACGCTAAAGCTACAGTTAAAATTTCTTCATGTAATATAGATCGTAGTAGTTTTGTCTTTTCTAGCCAGAACCGTAAAAGAACTCTATTCGTTAAAGTAATATCTGACAGTTTACGTCATAATGTAATCTATTTAAGATCCAGTCATCGATATACAATTTTATCTTTAGCCATAATTAGGGAATATTATACATCTTCTACGATAACCATGGTTACCATACATCAGTAAAGGAAGTCGATTCAATCTACTGCATGAAAAAACAAATCGATCATCGACCAGAGCGACGATATTGTCCCATTTTGTAATGAGAAACACTAACTAACATCATCGTACTATGGAAAATCAGACATTTCCCTCTATCTTACACCGATCTGAATATAACTAATATAACTACTATTAACAAGAACATACAAAGAAGTAAGAAGTTTTAAACATAGAATAAACGTGCTTCACACGAGTACAAATAATGACGTATCTATGAGCACGCTTAATGCCTAGAGAACACTTATGCTAGCTCAGTAAATACAGCCCCACGGAACGTTTCACATTAGCAATTCTTGCGAAACACACGACAAATTTCAAATCCATTCTAAATAAAACTTTGTTTGTTTACACTTTTAAACCAGCTTGTCATCGATATTTTTTTATATTATTCTTTCAATAAATGGCAGCTAAAGGCACCATTATGCATTTGGATTTCACAAGCCATTTTCTGATGAACATCTTCGCCCCCAAAACAGAGTCAAATGGGAAACCTGCCATTCAAATTAAATAACAAATAAATAACACAAACACTAACATTAATAGCAACTCTGATAAAATTAAAAATAAAATGTTCATTAAATTAATGAATCTTTCTTTGGGTTTTTCCCCTTTTTTGTTGTTTTGAGTCGTCGTTTCGTGCTTTACGGAAATAGCCGATGGCGTTCATCTAGGATTCACGAAGGCGTGTTCAAATTCTGGATAAGCACCACAAAATAACATAAAATACATTGTTATTCGATTATTTGTATATACTAGAAAAATGCGATCTATCAAATCACCTATTGTGTTCGAGTTCGATTGTTTGAATCAGGAAAAGTATTATTGCAATGACCGTTGAAAAAAATAAAATGCGAAATTCGTTTTTCTATTCACTATATACCCTTTTTTATTTATCTCCCTGTTAATACCTAGTTATGGGTTAAATTGTATCGTGTTGATATTACCTATTTTCATACTTGACTAGACTATGCAGTTAGTTGAATTACCTTTGATTGTGAATAAGCACAAAGAGATAGAATAAAAGAAGCGAGAATACATAGACACTGTATATGGGATCAAACAACATAGAATGAAAATAAACAGCAACTAAGTAAGAGATGGATGACTTGCTGAGTAAATTGCAAATTACTGTTGATTTAGAACGATTAAAAGATACTTTTTTAAAGATAATTCTTTAGAAGGATGGAATATGTTAACACGCATTCGGTATAAACATTGATTAATTAAAATTTTGTATAATAATATAGATAATTATTATACTAATACTCAATCACGTTAACGTTAGTTTCTCAGAACTGTTTCATATACACTTTAATGACACAAAATGCCTGCTAAAATATACTTTGATTTTTGGATTGAATTATGTTTGGAGAAGGTCTGTTTTAATGATTCTAATTTGCAGTTATTTGTAATTAACTGAACAACTCCTCCATCTCTTACCGGGCTTTCTCTTTATTTCCATCGACCCTTCTCATTCTCTATTGATTAAACCTCTCTTCTAATACTTCTTAATGTCCCTGTCAGCATTTAAGAAAAAAATAGTATTGTTTCCGTGTTGTTCTCTAATTTACATAATGTCTGTAACACTACAAACGCGTATGTAAATTAGACTTCAAAATAATAACTGACTTTACTATTACATTATACTAAAATATTTGTAATATGCCGCAATTAAATCATATAACAGAATAAAGTATATTGTGAAACATTTGATTTCAGATATTTTCGAATTTTGCATATTTGAAGAGAACGCCATCTTTACCCATTTTGATGCACTTGGGCCCATTAGAAAAACATCTGAATGTTTGGTGTCACCTGTATTGGATTGATGAAAATAGCCAATAATTTTTACTTTGGTTGAATTGTGAGCAGAATCTAAGACCGGAAATTTAAGATATTTTCATGAATTTGTCATCCTTGCTCTTTTAGGGTTTGTTAGGAGTACAAACCTGTGTTTCTTCGTAAGTTAAAATCGTGGCTTTTATTTTATCGTAACACCTTAGTTTTAGTTATATATATGCTGATCTTATAACTGTTTAGTTTTCCATAGTATAATGAGTTAAGGTTTATATCGTGCGTCTACCTGAAATTATTTATTTATTCATTGATTTTGTGTTACATATTTCTTAATTCTGAAGATGTTAATGATTTTAAATATTTTAAAGAGATTTGTTGCGTAGAATATGTTGAGCTGTATTAATAATGTTATAATATTTATTTTACAAGTACATTTCGTTGGTTTGTTATTTTGTAATAAATCATGTTTTGCTTTCCATTTCCCTGTTACATCTAAAGCGTGAAACAGTCTTGGCAATGATTGAACCTACATTTTAAATTAATATAATCGTGCAACATTCAGATATATCTTGTATATATGCTACGACAAATATTCGATAAACAGTAAAAACAAATAGAAAAACGAACTTAAACCGTGGATCTTAAAAATATTTATTTAATATTCGATGTTCTATTTACGTTTTTTGAACAGGGGGTTTAAATGAATTTATTTTATTTTGGCGACTTGATATCCCCTCACAAAGGGAAAACGTAAGAATAAAGAAATAGATAAGGTAGCAAGCGAAGAGAGGTTAAAGAGATGCGTAATAAAACGTGAACAGATAAAAAGAAAGCTGATGAATAGTTCATGTAATTAAATATTCTTGCTGCAGATAAAAAAGACCCTCGAAAATAAACAGTTGTTATGATGCTTGCCATCCCTATTTCGAAACGTTATCACATAAGAAAATCATTCTATTAAACGAAGTTGTGTAAATCATATGCGAACAGAATTTGTAAATTAGATATATAAAAATCAAAATTAATTTTCTCAACATTATTATAGATTAATATTAACATTTTTAATAAATTGTATCACTGTATTGATGTCAAAACCATGGTTTAATGATAACATTCGACAATATTTTAATCTATAATATTAAAAAGATAATAATATTTTAATGTTCTGCATTTAAAACATTGACTAAACACATGTCATTAAAAGTTCCTGCTTAGAATTTAGGTGAACAATTAAAATACAATTTTAGCAAATATATCAACACCTATTCATTACTAGCATCCAAGATAAACAATCAACTAACAGTTGTGATATTTGCTACTGCATTTATTTTATACGTCTACAAAATAATTAAAATTGTAATAATGAGCAATATATTTAAGACATGTGAACAGTAGAATTTGTGTATTAAATTACAATTAGTTATGCAATTTAAACTTATTCATGCATATTTAGATTTAAAAGAAAATGACGAAATTTGTTGTTCGCTGTTGAATGCATAGTATTCGAAATCAGATTTTGTAAATTGTTTTCGTAAATTTATCAAAAATAATAGTACATTCATACTATTCACACGTTAATATTGTTTTAATCTCATGAACGAAATAAAACAAATTCACTTGGATGCCATACATGAAAATCAAATCAAAGCGTAAATATAGTTTTCAAAGTCTGGATACATTACTTTTTTATTATCATAAATATTCGATTAAATACTATAACGGGACTTTTATTGCTGCACTTATTCTATGATATTTCACAAGTGTCGAAAAAAATATTCACCGTCTTTTATCAAGATCAGTGAGTCAACAATTGGTGATGTCTTTATTTGGAAAACACAGCAAATAGTGAAGTAATTACCCATGTGGCGTGTATCGCATATATAACAATGTAAATTACTATTAATATTCCACAATATTATAATACAATTATTTTTAGTTGTGCACATTAAATTAATAAATTAATATTTCTTTTTAAATGCGATATAAAAGTTGTTTATAAATATATTAAAATAATACAACACATTCGCCATTAATTTTTTCATGAAATATATTTGAGTTGTTAAGTGTTAAGCGTTCACCACTGTATAATAGGATGTTCACCTTTTTACGTTTCTCCAGAACTATATGTTTAAAGATGAATTATGTTGAAAGAACACTGGCTAAATTTGTTTCCATATCATCACCATCACCATCACAATCACCATCAGGGTTTTTGATCATTCCTGGAGGAGGAACCCCATCCCTTGTTTCCATCCACCTTATTGGTGACTGTCATTCGGGGTGTTCGTATAATAGTGTTAAAACGAAAATGTGGCAATAAAACAATGAGTTTAGTAATAAGTATTTTGTAATAAATTATTTGATAAAATCTTCTTTGTTTTTTTTTTCTGTCAACATCAAAATTCATCTCGAGTTTTACAATGCTTCAGTTATTTCAAAGTTTCTCATGCTTAACCAGAATTGTGTATGACAATGTGAAATAGATTTAAAGAACACTGGGTATTTTTATTTCTATTTACTGTTTCAAAAATTAAAATAGCAATAAAGACAACTATTTAAGAGTTAAGGACTTTAAATAAATGTTTCGCTGCAAATATCTATTTTCATAAATAAAGTTCATTTCCCGAGTTCCAAATTATTTAAACGGAGTTATTAGCCTAAGGTACGATATAACCCTACCTCAAACCCTAACTCCAACCCTAAACCTAAGGTAGGATATACTGAAATCGATAATGATCTCAAATAACCCAAATAGAATTAGGGAAAATTATTAGAAGTGTCGTAAAAAATAACTTTATTAAACGTATTATCCAGGATATTTCAATTAAAGCGAAATGAACACTTTTATGTCTATCCATCTATTTCTCTCTATTTCTCTTTATTTATATATATATATATATATATATATATATATATATATATATATATATATATATGTACATATATATATGCATATTACACGCTATTAATTTTACGCTTTTAATATCACACTTTTAATATTTGCTCATTAGAGTAAGACGTTGTTTTTACAGTTAATGGGTGGATTTGCCGAAAAAAATAATATCATCATTTCCTCGAAAAACCTTGGTTATTGAGTTCAATTGCATCCTTCGTGATGGATAATTGAAATCTATAATTAGACGCTTATGAACCCAGATTAAATCGGAAAAAAGTTTGCGAAAATGAAGCCTCATTGATACTTTTTGTATCTGTTAACATGTATATTAATTTCTATAACAGCCAAACAAACAACTGTACTCTTAGATATATTAATGATATGTATATATATATATATATATATATATATATATAGAGAGAGAGAGAGAGAGAGAGAGAAAGAGAGAGAGAGAGAGAGGGGGAAAAAGAGAGAGATATCATATGCGTCCGCATATATATATATATATATATATATATATATATATATATATATATATATATATATATATAGCATACGTTGTCTCTGTAATAGTTTTTATAATAGTTCCTCCACACACGCTCAGACAAGCGAGAGAGAAGAAGAGAGAGAGAGAAAGAGGAGAATGAATAATGATAAATAAATAAATCAAAATATATATATATTAAAATGAAACAATTTTTGTTACATTTCAAAAACCAAGATGTTATTCATCTTATGGATAATATTTTCAAAACAAAAACCGTTGGTACAATTACGGACCCGTTTCGTTCAGCAGAAGACAAACCGACACGTGTATGTCAATGTTGGATCTTTCTTTCTTGGACTCATTAGAAAACCAAAACGTTCTCAATCAGAAGAAAATGCACAGCGATTCAACGAGCAAAGGTAAAAAAAATCAAACAACTTATATCGGATTCGTCTCCATCGAGAGAGTTCAGAAATCGCTACCAAGAGAAGTCACTTGGATATGATAGTTAGATTACTAAACATCAATAATTAAGGTAAATGACGATTTCTTTTGTTTTATAAAGTATATTTCACCCCAAACAAGGCAAGTCGCCACTGGAAACGTAAGGGGCTATCAAGAATAACGGTGTAGGTTTGAGGTGTCATCCTAAGTGTGGAGCTGTATAACGAGATGTCTGTTTACATTAGTTGTAAACCTCTGTATGTCGGTACAATCGGGGAATCATGGAGCAGGGAGGGAGTTCCAGAGGCCGGCAGCACGACGAAAGAAGCTATTGGAGTAGAACGCTCTGCGGCATCTGGGGAACTCCACAATGAATGAATGTGATTTAGCTGATTGTCGGGTTGTTCTAGTGAATTTACGTCGAGGGGGCATCAGAGCAGCCAGTTCATCGGAGCACATTCCATTGAAGTACTTGTAAAACAAGCACAAGGATGCAACATTGCGGCGATGCGACAGGGGCTGGAGCTTGGTTGAGAGTGAGGGACCTATTAAGTTGGCAACTTTTTTTTGGACCTTGTCTAAGAAGGAGAGACTAGTTGATGATGCACCAGCCCAGATGTGGCAACAATACTCCATGCATGGGCGGATGGTGGTTTTGTAGGGATATAGGATAATATCACGTGTGAGAAGTTTACTAGTACAGTAGACGGGGCCACTCTCTTTGCTGCAGCCTTGGCAATTTCTTCAATGTATTTGTTCCAATTCATGTTGCCTGTGTAGGTTAGGCCGAGGAGTTTGAATGTTGAACTCTCAGGTATGGTGTTATTTGACATAGTAATCGGTGGTTCAATAGGTTTCTTGTAGTTATTGAAGGAAAGTAGCTTTGTCTTTGCGGCATGAAAAGTTACCATCCATTTATGATCCCAATCCACTAGAGCATGGAGGTCATTTTCTAAAGATTCAGCCATTGCCTCGGATATGATCGCGTCCGAAGAGAGCAAAGCGTAGTGTCGTCAGCAAATGTACCTATTTCAAACTCAGGGATGTCGTTTATGAAAATCAGGAACAATAAATGTCCCAGGATAGATTCCTGGGGTACACCAGCATTTAAGTCATGTTTCTTTGATGAACAGTTATTGAGGACAACCTGGATCTTTCTTTTCGTTAGGAAGGATCTAAATATTTGTCTAGTAATACCATACGAAATTAATTAAGCACTATGCACTATCTCGGCGTGACGGGGAATAATAAGTATCATCATCTCATAATTAAACACTTAGCTGCGCATACATTCTCTATATATATTTATATAATAAAAGTGAAAGTACGTGTGTCAGGTTCTTTTCAATAATCACGTAAGCAATTTTTATGCGCTAAAAAGAGGGGGTTGGTCTTAACTGATAATAATGAAAAAAGAAAGTGAGAATTATAATGTAAGTAAATAAAATGTTTATGGAGGCTTAATCTTAAAAACTGATAATACAAAATAAAGTAAAGAATAATCATATATGCGGATTGTGAGAAAAGAACAAGAAGCGTAATCTTAGTAACTTATAATCTATATAATACAATTCAACGTACGTTTGACCGGCGCGCTTCACGGTATTAAAGGCGGAAAAGATCGATAAAAAGATAGATAGATAGATAGATAGATAGATAGATAGATAGATAGATAGATAGATAGATAGATAGATAGCGTGTGCTTAATTTGCGGATAGCATTAATTTTGCTTTTTCTTAATGATTTCTATCGTTTTAATGATTTCAAGTAGTTAATAGGAATTAAATTGCAATGTGATAGAGAGCAGGCAAAGTCAGATAGTCTTTAAATATATTCGAGTTGTGTTTTATTTGTACATAATAACATGATGATAAATAATGTTACATTTTTTAACAGATTACTTCATTATAAAATAGTTTGTTTTTGACATATGGCTTTAGTTTGTACAAAGTTTTTACATTTTAATTTTAACTATTTTAACATATTAATCTAATGTATGAGACGATAACTTTTTGAAGATCACATTTTGTACGATTTGGAAAAAAAAACAGTGCTGAAAAAATATATATTACTTTTTAGACCAAATGTAATTTGTGCAATTTGAGCATTTAGAGAATAATTTCACGCACTTTTCATACAAACGAAAATACAAAGTAACCAAAGACAAAATACGCGAGCTTTATTTGACAAGCCAAAAGGAAACATGATATTATCTCAAGAATGGTTTATTGAAGAAATGTGGCATTTGCAAGGTTTCTATCTTTGAGGAAAATACTAAGATTTTAAAACACCATATTTACAATCAAATTGTATTTAATAATTTCAGCTTAATAGTGTTAACCTTGCCGTATTTAGCTACGTTATGCTGTGAATAGGCACTTACCAATAAAAATAGCAAATCAATTCATAAGATATATATATATTTGAGCTGCGATTCATGCGATGCAATTTATATTAGAAACTTTTACGTGCCACAGTGATGGACGTACTGACAAAACGTATTCTAAATATAAGCGTGACAGAACAAATAACAGATTCCTTTATAGATCTGCAAGAAGATATATATAATGCTTAACCGATAAATTGTGCATGTGTTGCTCCTTTCCGACACAGAACGTTGTCATCAATACAAAATACGAGGCTAATACGACTAGAATTTAAGAAATGAAAATGTATGATTCGAAAAATCCCAAGTCGTTTGACATTATACGCCATACAGAATTATATTTAAAAACATCATACGATATTGACACTTTTTGTCATATCCGAAATCTCTTCTCTATTATGATAGCTTCAACACAGAAGTAAATGAATTGGAAAACGCACTGGTCCAAAAAGCAGTATATATATATATATATATTTACTTAATTTATGATGGAATTTATGAAAAAATATTATTTTAATATTCGTAAATTGTAACAGAAATTTGGTAGAAGCTATTGAACAAATGGTTGTAATGAAAGGATATTTTTTATATTTGTCTCCTTTTCCTTCTTCTTCTTCTTCTTCTTCTTCCCCTTCTTCTTCTTCTTTTTCTCCTTCTGCTTTTTCTTTTTCTATTTCTTCTTCTTATTATTTTTTTCATTATTATTAAATAATATGTCTAATATATTAATTTAAAAACAATTGTTACCTAAAATATATCTGGAAAAAGGTTTACGATTTTAAGATTATCTCTAGTAAATGACATCAGTCTGTCATCTGCGTGTGTGATAACGAAAACAATAATAACAAAACACAAAACAGTTAAATAATATATATATATATATATGTATATGTAAATATATATTTATATATATATATATATATGTATATGTAAATATATATTTATATATATATATATATATATATATATATATATTATGGAAATTAAAATCTACAGGCACGCGTTTTGTTTTTTGAAGACACATCAACGCACCTGAACTAACTCTGAAAGTTTAACACTTTAGGTGTTTCGAGCGGCTACTACATGAAATGGAAGAAAAATGTTATTGTATATATATAAATATATATATGCGTATGTGGGGTGTGTGTGTGTGTATATACATTTGAAACGTTCATATTGGGCATTTAGGAGGCACTAAAATATTAATTACAAAAACTCAAAACGCTAAAATGACAATAATTTACACACACTTCGAGATGCACGTAGATAGGGCGTTGTAGAGCCTTGTTGACAATCGTATTTAATTGTAAACCATTATCTTTGTAATAATAAAAAAAATTCAAATATAATTTAAATTCTCGGTTTACTAAAAGTATCGAAAGAAGTATTGATATGATTTGTCATAAAGTTATCTCTTTATAATATGTGTCAATAGGATGGTTAAGATATTTTCAATTCTTAAAATATTAGAAAAGCCCTTCTATCAGAGTAAAACATGTTTTTATCAAATGAAATATCATTAAGTTATCATAATAAATTTTGAAATAGTAGTCAGTACTTACGAGATCCTTGATGTCTCTTGTCGTCTCTTTCGCCAAACGAAATGTGTCGTGCTGATATCAGACTATGGTTGCTATTTATAAGAAATCTATTCTAACAAATATATTTTAGACAATTCAGCTAACAGACAGCGTAAGAAAGAGATTCGTACACTTAGATAAAAGAACAATATTTTCATGGCGCATTTTGTTTTTGTTTTATCTTCAATTCATCGTAAAACTTTCGCATCTAAGAAGTACGCAGACATGATGGGAACTAGGTCGAATCATGAATTTTCTCATCGACCGTTTCCCCTGGAATTATTATATTGCTGCTGCTTAATATCCCGAAAAATAAATAAATAGGGTTTCGTTTGTGAATTTGATTCATTAAGAAAACTTGTTGTACAAGTTTTACAAACGGAATCCGATGAGAATCTGTAAAAGGGGTCTTATTCATGATGACGTTGATTACATTGTATTCACGTCAGATTAAAAGCTCTGCATGAATTTACTTTTACACTAATTACCCGACATGATGTTTATTTTTAATCCGTTTGATTTACATTACAAGTGCACAGAAGACTTAGTGTTTGACGAAAGACGTTTGAATACCTTTAAAAGAAATAGGGACAAAAATTCCCAACTTGACACGTTTTTTTTCCCCATAAGCTTTTCTTAAAGGGCTCGCTAATAATCGATCCGGCCTGCTCGTTTCATGATGTATCAACCGCTTTCGGGACGTTACATTACGAAACGCAAAACCTGTTGTAAACGATTCATTCCATACAAGAAATGCACGTGACCTGTTGGGTCACAACCACTAGCCGTATTTATTCTGCTTTAATTTCATTTCACAATTCATAAACCGTGACATATCTTTTAAGAAACTCTTATTGTATAACTAAACTAAATATAATAAGTCTATTTATTGTTGTATTACCTTATTATTATAATTATTATTATAATTGTAATAAAAGGGTATATATAATTTTAAAGGATATAGGGTGAAGCGAGATGGAGTCCATTGTGACATCACAAGAAAGAAAGCTGTTATGATGATATCCCAAAGTAAAACTGTTTCAACACGGCCAGTTGTATGTTGTGCTAAGCAGAACCAAACGGAAAAAAGATGTCAAAGTATTTAGAAGCCATTATGAATGTACCAAAGACATTTGAAAATTTTAAAATATTTCCCCAAGTATTTGAAAATTCTCAAATATTTTCATAAATAATTGCGAATTCTAAAACATTTTCGTAAGTGTTGAACTTTATCAACTGAAAGTAATCCCGCCTGGTCGAGTAGTGACGAGGTCTGTGACTTAATATCACGTGATGGAATAACTGCGCTCTGCTAACACGTGACATGTAAATAGTGCCGAAATTAGGCGCCAAATTGTATTCAAATGTTATGTGTTCAGTTCCCAATAAAGTTCCGCTCAGCACGCACGCGTATTAAGTTTTACCTCATTGTTTCTTATCTTTTCTTCCTCGTCTTCGTGGCTCACTGCCTACCACTATGGCTACTGCTATCCCCAAAATTGTAACAGGTTATGGGTCCAGTTATGGAGCATAGGCTTATGTTCCAGGGAGACGAAAGAAAATATGAACTATGGGAAGTGAAGTTTCTTGGCTACATGAGAATTCAAAAATTGTACAACACCATTACAGCGGAGGAGAATACTGAAATAAGTCAGACCAAAAACGCTGATGCTTTTGGTGAATTGGTACAGTACCTCGATGACCGAAGCATTTCGTTGATCATCCGAGATGCGAAGATTGACGGCAGGAAAGCCTTAAATATTTTAAGGGAACATTATCTGCTACGAGGGAAGCCAAGGATAATCTCGTTATACACAGAATTAACGTCGTTACAAAATAAGCCGGAGGAAAATATTACCGATTACGTAATGAGAGCGGAAACTGCCGCAACTTTTTTTTAAAATGCCGGCGATACGATTAGCGATGGTCTGTTAATCGCAATGATTTTAAAAGGAGTGCCGAATGAATATAAAACTTTCACTACGGTAATAACACAAAAAGAAGCACCGATGACATTTCAAAGTTTTAAGACCGCACTTCGAAATTATGAGGAAACTGGAAAAAACCAGGGAGATAAAGACGCAAACGCGATAATGAGTGTAAAAGAAAAGCGACACAATAAAGAACCAGCAAGCATATTCAAACAAAAGGATTACAAAAAATTCAATGGATCATGTTTCTCATGTGGAAAATACGGACATAAATCGGAAAATTGCCGAAAATCTTCACGCTGGTGCAAAAATTGCAAGACAAAATCCCACGACACAAACTTTTGTCGAAAAACGCACGTGGGACACACTCAAAACGGAAATGCGATAAACCATGTATCAGACAAGGAGACTTATATTTTTTCAGTCAATAATGATAATGATTCTTCATGTAATGACTTATCGGTGGATTGTGGGGGCACAACACATATCTTAAATGGCGAATCTAAGTTTATAAGCTTCGATGATAAGTGTGATTCTTGCCGCCATATCGTAGAATTAGCTGACGGTAGCCGTTATAATAATTTGGCGTTAAAAATAGGAGATGCTTATATCAAAATGACTGATACAAATGGAAAAGTACATAAAAACATTTTAAAAGACGCGTTGTATATACCTTCCTTTAGTAATAATATTTTTTCAGTGCAAACGGCAACAGAAAGGGGTGCTGAGGTAGAATTTAGACCTAACTCGGCAACATTGAACTCTAAGGGGATAAAATTTAACATTTATAAGAAAGGAAAATTATATTATTCAACTAGTGTAACTTCGCCTAAGAAAATAAAATATCCACTAAAAAATGGCACAATATAATGGGACATTGTAACACAGCAAATATAATAAAATTAGAAAAAAACGTTTCTGGCATGGAAATAAGTGATAAAAATCCATTTAATTGTAAAATATGCCCACAGGCGAAAATGCCCCAATTCAGAAATAGATTTCCCGACAAACGAGCAACAAAAAGACTCGAACTTGTACATATTGACTTAGCTGGTCCAGTCGAACCTACAGCTCAAGACGATTTTAAATACGTATTAGGGTGCGTAGATGACTATTCAGGCCTCATAGTCACATATATGTTAAAAGGTAAAAGCGACACAGTAGAAGCCTTTTAAAAGTGTTTAGCTGATATTGCCCCGTATGGGAATATAAAAACAGTAAGAAGTGATCAAGGCACGGAATTTACTTCCAAAACCTTCGAATCACTATTAATTAAAAATAAAATACGTCATCAAAGATCGGCGCCATACTCACCACATCAAAATGGCACGATTGAGCGCACGTGGCGCACAATTTTTGAGATGGCGAGATGTATGCTGAAACATGCAAATCTTCCAAAATATATGTGGACACACGCTATTTTGACATCGGCATATATCCGAAATAGATGCTACAACAACCGTAATACCAGAACACCATACGAATGTTTTACGGGAATGAAGCCGAATATTTCAAATATGCACTTATTTGGAAGCATCTGTTATGCATATATCCCAAACCCCCAAAAATTGGATGATAGGAGTCGAGAAGGCATATTTTTAGGCTATGATAGAGGAAGCCCAGCTTACGTAATATATTTTCCCGACACAGGAGAAATAAAAAAACGTAAGAATTGTAAAATTTACTGATAAATTAACAGAATCTATAGGGAAAGAAAAGACAAAAATGGTACTGCTAATGATGGTAAATTAACTGAACCAGAAACAGAAATAATAAGTGAAAATATAGGGAGAACAAGATCCCGCTCAAAATACCTCAACGATTATTATGTGGGAAATGGGAATAATTACGCAATAAGTTACACAATAGACTATTGCTCTCACATAAAAAATATACCGAAAACATACGAAGAAGCTATAAATTCAGAAAATTCTGAAAACTGGCAAAAGGCCATGAAAATTGAGATGGATATTTTGAGAGAAAATAAAACGTTTGAATTAACGGAATTACCCCAGAATAAAACTTTAATTCCAGCGCGATGGGTGAATACCGTGAAAAATGACGAAAATAAGGGAGAAATCTTTAAAGCTCGTTTAGTAGCGAACGGTTACGCTCAAAAACCATACGAAGATTATGATGAAACTTTTTCTCCAACAGCGAAATTAAATTCAATTAGAATGTTAATGCAAATTGCAACACAATATGATTTTAAAATACACCAATTAGACGTAAAATCAGCATATTTAAATGCACCTATAAATAAAGAATTATATATGGAACAAGCGAAAGGATTTGAAATCAAAAATGAAAATCCCAAACGTAGACTAGTATATAAATTAAATAAGTCGCTATATGGGTTAAAACAGAGTGGCCGAAACTGGAATAATCTATTACATACACATTTAATAGAAAATGGATTTAGCCAATCGTTGGCAGATGTTTGTGTTTACACACAATATGAAAAACATACAATTATCATAGTATGGGTAGACGATATATTAATCGCAACAAGGTGTAACGAAAATATGACAAACACAAAAACTATCCTGAAAGAAAAATTTTAAATGACTGACCAAGGCCAAATCAAATATTTTTTAGGCATAGAATTTAAATATGAAAATAAAACAATATACATGCATCAAAAACGATATCTCCAAAGTGTATTAGAAAGATTTGGAATGAAAGACTGTAAGCCAAAATACACACCTAGTGAAAGCAATATTAATAAAATATGCAGTGAAAATAATAAATTAGCAGACGAAAAACTATACAGAGAAATAGTCGGTAGCTTAATATATGCAATGACTGCCACAAGACCAGATCTATGTTTTATAGTAACAAAATTGTCCCAATATATGAATAAACCTTATGAAAATCACATGCTATTAGCTAAACATGCACTTAGGTATATTAAGGCCACAATTAATCAACAGTTAATATTTAAACCCACAACAAATAGTTTGAACATCGTAGGTTTTTGCGACGCTGATTGGGCGAACTCGCAAGATAGGAAAAGTTTAACGGGATATGGATTTAAAATCTCAGACGATGGACCACTGATTTCGTAGAGAACGCGAAAGCAACCAACGGTAGCATTGTCAACTTGCGAAGCCGAATACATGGCATTGAGCGATGCAACGAAGGAGGGAAAATATTTAAAAACACTCATGAAAGATTTATTAAACGAGAAAATTGATACATTTTCATTGTATTGTGACAATCAGAGTGCCATTACTCTGGCAAAAAATCCCGTAAATCACCAAAGATCAAAACACATAGACATAAGATTCCATTTCGTTAGAGACGAGATACAGAATAATACCCTAAAGTTAATTCACGTTGCAAGTGAAGAAAACATAGCTGATATATTTACTAAACCAGCAAATAGATCTAGAAATGAAAAATTCAGACATTTACTGATGGGACTCTGAAGGGCATTCTTTAAAATGATAAATAATAATAATTAACAAAAAAAAAGAAAAGTTTTTTTTTAAGGTCTGTAAATGTGAACAAGTTTTTTTTCTTTCAAAACAAAAAACAAAAAAAATGTAATAAAGTGACAAGATTTTGTCTAGCAAAAAGGGAAGGACAATGACCCCTGTTGAAATATAAGACAACAAATGAACATTTGAATATATTTCAGTTGATGAGGAGGTGTGTTGAACTTTATCAACTAAAAGTAATCCCGCCTGGTCGAGTAGTGACGAGGTCAGTGATTTTATATCACGTGATGGAATGACTACGCTCTGCTAACACGTGACATGTAAATAGTGCCGAAATTAGGCGCCAAATTGTATTCAAATGTTATGTGTTCAGTTCCCAATAAAGTTCCGTTCAGCACGCACGAGTATTAAGTTTTACCTCATTGTTTCTTCTTTTTCTTCCTCGTCTTCGTGGCTCACTGCTTACCACTATGGCTACTGCTATCCCTCAAATTGTAACAGTAAGTAATTATAATATATATATATAAAAACAAATAGGGACCCAATGATCACGGGCTGTCTAGTTAGTGATGAAAACAAAATGTATCGTTCTAAAATTAATCAATGAATAAGTACTTACAATTTCCATGTAATCTGTTAATCCCTGTTCATTTTCTAAATTTGGTAATTCTGTTAATATTTCAAATTTAACCATTTCTTCAATCCAATTCAAAATAACTCTCCAAATATGTTATGTGACATCTCTCATCGAAACAACTTTTATGCTAGGGAATATGCCTTCCTGTCTTTTAACTCTCACCAATGTTAGTAATTCTTACGCAATGAAGGATTAAGTTTTATTAAATAATGTTTACATCAATATATTGTTTAGTTTGATTGAATTATTATTTTTCAATGTGTACGCTTTTCCCTAATCTTTGCGATTATATTCAATAATAGGCTTTTATAAACATATTATTCGATATAATCGGGCAAGGATTCGAGGATAGTTTTGAAAACTTTAAAATATATCAATTAAACCATCTATTATATTGTTGAATTTGGATGGAAAGAATACGAAGGAATATCACATAATTTTAAAGAAATGTGGTATTCATGAACCCACTTTTTCATTGGTTTAAAAGGCGAGAAATCGCAATCATTAAGATTTTAGTTAGTTACAAACTCTCTGATGAATCGTAAAAAATGTATTTGTAATTTTTTTATGAGAATTTAAAATAGTTTACCATTAAGGAACGATGGTAAAATGTCCATAAATATGTCTGACCAATTAAAATAAATAGGGTTTAATAAAATTAAGGCAAACGTTAAGATCTTATAAGAATTTTATTTTTCAACATTTGATAAATTTTCACTTTTGAATTATACGGAATAATACATGATGCTTCTGATATTGTAGAATTTAAACAATTTAAGAATGAGTTTCAATGACAACCATGATAATATGTTCATTTTTCAAATTAACTTAAGGTAAATGTATTTTGGATAAAATTTTGCAAAAAAACGAATGTGTTGATTAACATTCAATACTTTTGAATATTAACCATGTTCATGTTTCAAACCCCGCCTGATTATATAAATTTTCTTTAAAATAATTATTTTAAAAGCATATTTAAGTTTCTAACAAGTATACATTTTACGGTAAGTTGTTGAAAGCAGCATGCTTATTTTTGGAAAGTAAAATGTTCACTCTTAAATTACATAAAGTTTATATTTACCGATAATTCCAAGAAATAAAACGCAGCAATCAATAACGTCCTATGGACTTTTATGACGAATCGGGTGTTTCTCTAGGTCTATTCAGAATGTTCGTCTGACTTGAACCTCATTATTTCAGGTGGATGTAATAGAGGTGTATAGAAATTGACGCCAATTACGCCAGCCTCATCATTTGTAATACAATTTTTATAACCTTATACAGACGAATAGATCGACTATTCTAAAGCAGATTTTTAAAATAATGGTCAATGATGGAGTAACTGTTTCGACGAAGTTTGAAGAATTTCGAACTCTGTTAAGATTTTATTGAAGGTCTAAATTGTTTTCAAGCTAATTATACCTGGCATTGAGCCTAATGTAATACTATTTCAGTTGTTCGTATAAAATGCGAAATACATTTATGATTTAAATGTTGCCTTTTCTACTTTCAATTTCTGAAGATCTACTTAAATAACTGTTTATGCTTATCAACAAAAACGAATATATGTTCTTGTATTTCCTTCATTTTGACAATTTTGACCAGCAGTATATTACAAAAAAACATATATAGGATATAAATTTATGAAATCAAATAAATGAAAATTAATCTTAAAAGTTTATAATATTTAAAAGAAAATTGTGGAAATCCCAGAATTAGACTGTTATTTAGTTGAGGCTGTTTTTCATGGTTGCACATATTATATAATATGTAAGAATTTTTTAAATATGCAAAACCATTGTAGCGTAAATATTATAAAATATGTAAGAATTTTTTAAATATGCAAAACCACTGTAGCGTAAATATTATCAAATATGTAAGAATTTTTTAAATATGCAAAACCATTGTAGCGTAAATATTATAAAATATGTAAGAATTTTTTAAATATGCAAAACAATTGTAGCGTAAATATTATAAAATATGTAAGAATTTTTTAAATATGCAAAACCATTGTAGCGTAAATATTATAAAATATGTAAGAATTTTTTAAATATGCAAAACCATTGTAGCGTAAATATTATAAAATATGTAAGAATTTTTTAAATATGCAAAACCATTGTATCGTAAATATTATAAAATATGTAAGAATGTTTTAAATATGCAAAACCATTGTAGCGTAAATATTATAAAATATGTAAGAATTTTTTAAATATGCAAAACCATTGTAGCGTAAATATTATAAAATATGTAAGATTTTTTTAAATATGCAAAACCATTGTAGCGTAAATATTATAAAATATGTAAGAATTTTTTAAATATGCAAAACCATTGTAGCGTAAATATTATAAAATATGCAAGAATTTTTTAAATATGCAAAACCATTGTAGTGTAAATATTATAAAATATGTGAGAATTTTTTAAATATGCAAAACCATTGTAGCGTAAATATTCTCACATGTAAAGATCGTTTTTTAGATTCAAAATTACAATATCTAAATAGGGTAATAAAACAAGAAAACAAGAACATGTTTTCTTGAACTGCTAAAATAAATTCCTTTCGCGACAATATTTCTATTTGGTATCAATTCTAATAATAGCCGTTCATGGACAGGTAAAATTAATTCCCCGGACACAACAGTTTTTGGCTCACTTTTATATCCCCTTGCGAAAAGTAAAATTAAGATATAACGATGCTAAAACTCATTTTTAAGATCCTTATTTCAATTTGGATCAAAATGAATATATGATTATAATTTTTGAAAATGTCTAAATTTTTAGGTTTAAAAATGACTATCGATCAAATTTAATGCAAATCGCAAATATTTGAATTTCTAAATCGGCGGTTTTGCCTATATAATGCCTTGCTAAAACTCCTTTAAAATACTGCAAAGAAAGTGAAATTCAGGTAAATATTAATTAATTGATGTCTAATAACTATAGCTAAAATTTTCACGAACGGCTTCCACCTACTCATTGTCCCTTTGGATAAAACAACATTAAACTTAATATAGCACACATTACGACTCGTCACGCCTAACAGCTGTCTTCCAAAATCCATAAAAGTCATGTAATTACTTCCAAAGTGTATCCTATGCATATAAATATATAAAAATATACACATACTTAAGTGTACAAGGGGACAAGTAATAACGGAGACAAACTTCAACATCATTTTTCAAACAGTTAAAACCAGGTGATTTAGGTCTGTGTATAATCATGTTCATCTACAATTGTCCCTGTATTACTAATAAAACCTTTTTATTTTGTTTCATGTCCGGGTGCCATGTCCAACCAGATAAACGTTATTATATCGCTTCATAAATCAGGGGAGAGACAGTGCAACATTTCTAGATCGTTGAAAATTCCGAGGCAGACAGTCTTCAAGACGATTAATAGGTATCGAAAGCGTTCAGTCAGAACATCTCGAATATGAAAAATCACAAAAAGAGGGTGCAGCGAAATACGAGGAATCTAAAGAGGAGAATCGCTTGTGACATTAGAGTTAACTGCGAAGGAGGACACGCCGTACAAGCTCCGGAAAATGCAAAAGCTTACAGACGCGAACAAAATCGTAAGGAAGGAAATATGTCAAGCGTTGTTAAAGGGGGCGCGGGTTACAACTGGTAAGGGATTCATTTCACAACCATCAAAATGACAGGGTTTGGTGTCAACAGTCTTCTGAAAAGCTTACACACTGTTAGTCTCGCCAGAAACCAGTCATACTTTGGACCGGAATTTGCACAACTGGAAAAGCTCCCGTCATTTGTGTTGAGAAAGGAGTGAAAATCAATCAAGAAACCTACCGAAAGAACATCTCTGCGGCTGTGGTACTTCCCTGGGCGTTAAGTCACTTTGGAGACCAGAACGAAATTTTCCAACAAGATTCTGTTCTGCTCACAGGGCTAAAGGAACTGAGGAATTGTGCCCCGCTAATTTTCATGACTTCATAACAACTCAAGAATGACCTCCGTACTCGCCTGACCATACCCTATGGCTTATTTTGTTTTGTCAATCTTAGAGGGCTAAAGCATGTGCCAATCCTAACGAAAATTTGGACTCTCCACAAATTCCTTGTTGAGGGAATCGGCCAAAATCGGGAATCAGCTAAAAAAATTTGTAAACGCTTGAAGCTTTGTATCAAAGCTAAAAGCGGTCATTTTGAAAACTACGGTTATTAAGTAGTTCATTACCTTCATGTTAAGACCATGTTTTCTACTTCAGCTTCATTGTTTATTGAAATAAACGTTAAAACAGTTGTCTCCGTTATTTCTTGTCACCCTGTAGATAAACGCATTATAAGTGCCGCTGTATGAAATTTGATCATTTTGAGAATACATTTAGTTATATTATATACATACTCCTATGTGAAAAGTTATAAAGTTGAAAAAAAACGGTAGATTATGTAATATTTTTTTATAAATCTATAACAATAACGGCGTATATCATAAACATAAAGGATTTCTATTGTAGTAGACAAGGATAGTTTCTTTAATATAAAGGCGCAACTACAATGTGATTGAATAGAGTTTCCTAGGTAGCACGTTATACTGATAAGAGCAAATCTAATGTGCGTATACACTACGTATACGTTATGTATAAGCGAGCGCCTCTATAAATATGCTTATATGT
Source organism: Sepiola atlantica (assembly GCA_963556195.1). Lineage (NCBI taxonomy): Eukaryota > Metazoa > Mollusca > Cephalopoda > Sepiida > Sepiolidae > Sepiola > Sepiola atlantica. The sequence goes on along the minus strand of OY744517.1, from coordinate 112,071,867 downwards.
GCCAGAGTGCTTGTATTGGTTATTTTATTGTGTACATGATTCATGTGTACGTATAAGAGTTGGTATGTTAATATGTATGGGTGTATACATACAGGGTCTATGCATAAACGGGTATATGTACATTAACTTAATTCTATAATGGACGAATGAGTTTTAAATTGCGTAACGTGTATTTCATATATAATCCTAATAAATAAGATGACTTCGGTGCCTGTGGTTTTAGATGATGATCACATTTCGCATTTGCTTTAAGTATCACACAATTTTTAATTAAACTATTTAATTTCCGGAAATATTAACCAATTAGTGTTGCATTGAAATGTTTCAATTTTGAAAGGCAGTTTATTTGTTATGCCGAAAGCAATATCATTGATAGTTTGCTTGCCTCGACTGAGATTAATATCATGCAAAGAATGGAGCCCAATCAGATGGTTGTAACCGCCCCGAAAGGGAAGCATGCATGCCATCAAATCAAATGATTAAAATCTAGGATATTCCATCAATTATAATCATGTTTTTAATTCTGCGAATCCTAATTATCCAAAAACAACGCCGTAAATTAAATTCTAGCTCCTAAATAGCTTTATGCTATCTTGTTTCTACTTTTTTCTTAGCAGTGACTTTTTTTTCTTCCCAATTCTGTGTTTTTGGGGAATGAACGCAAAAAATCGGTGGCTTGAACACGAAAATCCTTCATAATTAATAAAAATCCGTTACTGTTATTTTCTGTTGTCTTTCAAATTGATTACATGTATTTTTTTTATAATTTCGTTTGCAGGCTTGGGAAGTCGCCACTGATATAATTCAAAATATCTTAAATTAAAACTGATTTTTATCAAATATTCTTCTTTTATCTGGTTTCATCATTAACAATGAGAATAAAACAAATTCCTAATTACGCAAAAGAAAAACACATAGCATATTACTTGATTTTCAACTCACGTGACCTATGTATCGGCGTTGTTCGGAAAAATTGAGAAACTCAATAATAATTTTGACTTCATCTCTTTACGCCAGATAAGTAATTGTAGTCGAATTCTTAACTATCTACTGTTATTAATTATTGTGTTTTCAAATCGTTAAAGTTGCAAATAATAATAAACATCTAAACTTTCGTTTTATGTAATGAGAATGAACATCCACGCATTAACGTACGTAGGTAGAGGCGAGGATCGATTTACTTGTCTTAGGAAAAGGGGTTAAATAATAGTTCCTATACTCAAACACTGGAAGGTAGGTACTAATATTATAGGATTAAATTATTTGCTAAATAAAGTAATTTTTCAAATATTATGTTTAAGAAGATCGACGTTTAATTAGAAAAGCAAGTGAATATTGTGTGCGAAAACAGTTTGAATGAGAGATGGGGAAAATTCGCGCCCGCACTATAAAAAAAACATAGTTTGCGATTTATTTCCAGCAACGGCTAGAGCTGTGCTAATTCATATAAAATGCGTCAGTTTGTAAAGATAAATGAAGCCAAAATATGGCTTCCTAAACATTATTAAGCTAGTTTCTATGACAACGACCTGTTTGTACAGCTAATGTCTCGTTCGGTGAGATGACTTTTAACCCCACGCAAGCAACGCAAACTACTGCTACTGCGATACATTAATGTACAGTGTCAGGTACAAGACAACATTTTCCTTTTTTCACGACAGTGAACTAATTTGGGGGAAGGATAGTGTAAATGTTTCTAAATTGTTGCAAATAATAATTGCATATGTTTTGAAGCAGATTGGTTTTCTCATTTTCTTTATTATTGTGCCTCTCTCTGCAAGTGTGTTTCGCGATATTAAAACGATAAACGCAGCAATCATTATGCTGAAAACCGAACATCGTATATGTACCCAAAGACCCAGACGCCATGACAAAATCGAAGCTGTTGAACTGCTACTAGATCGCAGATCGACGTAATAGATAATGCACGCACTTACGTGCGTGCATTATCTATTACGTCGATGTGCGACAGGCTTGCAAAACTCTTGAGGAAATTGTGTCTGAGATGGCATATTTGACATAACGCTCTACTCTCGACATGAGAGAAATGCAGACGCGCACATATCAAAGGCAATGGCTGAATCCTTACAATATGACCTCCAGTCTGTAGTTGAATGGAGACATAAATAGATGGTTACATTTAACACAACTAAGACAATGCTCCTTACCTTTAACAACTACAAGAAATCATTTGAACCACCGATTACCATGGCTAATAAAACCCTACCTGAGAGTCCAACGCCCAAACTCCTCAACCTAACATTCACAGGTAACATGAATTTCGACAAATACATAGAAGACATTGCCAAGGCTGCTGCAAGGAAAGTCAGCTCCCTCTAACGTGCTAGAAAACTTCTCACACCTGCTAGTATTCCATATCTCTGCAAAGCCTTCATTTATCCATGCATAGAGTATTGTTTTCACATCTGGGCTGGTGCACACTTCACTAGTTTTTTCCTCTTAGACAGGGTCCAAAAAAGAGTCGCTAATCATATAGGTCCTTCACTAATCGCCAAGCGTCAATCCCTGTTCGATTGCCACAATGTTGCATGACTGTGCATGTTTTACAAGTACTTCAATGGAATGTGCTCCGATGAACTTGCTGATCTGGTTCCCCCTCGACGTAAATACACTGGATCAACTCGATAATCAGTTTAGTTTCATCCATTCACTGTGGAGATTCCCAGATGCCAGAGGGCTTTCTACTCTAATAGCTTTTTCCTCGAGCTGCAAGCGTTTGAAACTGCCTCCCTGCTCCTGTTTCTCTGACTCTACCGACATGCAGAGATGTAAGAGTAATGTGAACAAATATCTCGCTGCACAACTCCTCACTTAAGATGCCCCATATCATTTCTAGGTCTAATCTACAGTAGGCCTATACGTCTCAGTGGCAATGTGCCTTGTGTAGAGTGAATTCAAGTTTTTTTTTAAATGTAAAACAAGGTAAAACTTATTTTACAACCGAAAACAAACATTCAATCAGCTTAAGGTTCAAAATTACGTCTGTCTCTAAGACGCACAGAAACTAAACTGACCTCCTCTTCTCATCTTACTGAAATATATATTGATATTGGTCTAATTTGAGGTAGACCACACAGACAGTCTACTTGAAAATTAATTACTGTTTTATAACTGGACATAAAAATAGGAACAATTATAATAAATAACTCACAATTACAGCATGGAACCTCGTATCCAAGGCGACATTACTATTTCAAAGACGTCAGCCCTTTTCTGTGTGGTCATTTCTCTTAGCTAAATGTTTGCCAATTGCATCGTGCATCTATGCCCCCCCCCATCAAACATGCAGTATTGTTTTTTCTACTGTATAATAAAAAGTAATTTTAAATGTTTTATCACAATTTAACGTAAAATAATAATTGTTTAAAAAAGAAGAGAAAAATGTTACTGTATTCAGAGGATTCTAATTAAACAATGAGTTAATTTAGATTGTTTTAATATTAAAATGTTAGGAAATAACTTATTTTAAGAACCTTATTAATTTAAAATATATAACTTACTAAGTTCTTACATTTCAGGTAACCTAGAAAACATCAACATTCGTTTGTTTACGTAGTTTTAGATAATAATCCAAAGATGGTGTTCGTTAATACATTCTGTAAATCTTGTATTTTAGCAATGAAGATCAACAAAAGTAGCGATCGATAGAATTCATCTTAAAATATGTGGTTTGGTCAAGCAAAACACGTCTCATATGAAAGAAAACGTCTAGGAAGAAGTAGCGTATGATGTTTAATATGAATTATTTAACAGGCTAAATTAAAATATTAAATAATTACGGTGCTACAAATGTATCTGTCTTGCCAAATTGCTTCCACTGTTTATGAGTGGCAGGAGAAAGACTTACACTGTGAGAGAGTGAGCTCCTCCTATTACCCCTCTAATGTTACTAAGCAACAAAATCTGACGATGGAATTAAATATTCGAACGCATAAGATTAATTGACAATTTTAAAAATTCAGAACACACTCAAAGGAAATGGATATGTTTATATCAAAATAGATTTAAATGTAAACCTTCTAGTTATTTAAGTCAAAGTAACGGTTTTAAGTATATGATGCGAGATAGTATATAAAATATTTCTGTTAAATTAGTAGGTGTAGGTTTATTGAAGAAAAGAGTAAAAGGTATTTGTCTGTATTTTGGAGATGAGGAATTTTAATTATTATTTACAATTTCTCGACCAGTTTCTTCATACTAGTGGTTATCAGATTTTCTTCCGTCGTTAATCTGTTACCTTGTGTTGAATTTAAACTGTCATGAATTTTGAATCAAATTCATTATTAAATCTCTGGAGATATGCAATTCGCATTCTATGATCCAAGACTTGTTACATTCTTTCAGTCTTAATGTCTTGCTGCATTTGCTCAGGATTGAACTAAAAAAAAAACAAGATAACCTGCACACTTTATCAAACACGCTAATCGCTTCGGCCATTTTAGAGTGAATTTGTGAGATTTAGCAACCTATTTTTCTTTATTAGAGGCTCTTACGTTATGTTAATCTTTACATTTGGACTGCTGAGTAGATTGGTATGTGCCAGAATGTGGGCCGTCCTTTTCAGTGTTTCACTTTCCAGCGATGTTTACTATTATCCCAACTTCATTCAATAAGGGGACGATGTTCGCCCATTTCCTTCCATGCGTGATCCACTAGACCCAATGGTGAGCGTTTCTCGGTTTACTGCTTCTCCTTCATAGTTCACTATTATTTTGACGGAAGCAACGTGCATCAAACGTTTCTAAAACTACATGAAATAGAGACTATGAGGTTTCAGAACATTTCTTCGTCTATGTGTGCGTGTATTCATACAAGATGTATTCGCTGTATTGTATCACTTTATAAAGCGGCTTGATGTTGTAAGAACCACATATTTCATGAATCATTTCAGAAAGGTGTTTGTCTAAACTGGAGGTTTTTTTTTGTTTTTGTTTCATCTCTTCTATGTTCACTATTATCAGCTTAGTTGATGCATAGAAGAATATTGTTTAACCTAATCATTTCATGGTGGGATCGCTACTTAGTATTCGTTCGTGCTCGGTATCGTTCACAATTCTCGCTGGTCAAATGTTAGACACATAGCAACTGCTCACAAGAAATAAGATGAGAAAATATGTTCAAAAATTGGATAAATAAAAGAAGTCATTTCTTTGTATTAGTACAATTATTAGGACAACAATATTATGTTATTATAACATATTTTCTTACTTTTGTAATTGATGTAAAGAATAAGTAGGTAAAATGTAAATAAATATAGAAACACAAACTTTTTATATATATTCGGTACATGTTTACAATTAAAATGTGGTGACATAACAAAAACTCACCGGGAGAAATCCAACCTGAAAACAACTCACAGGAGGAAGAGCACTAAAAAAATCGCCATAAAAATCTAAAAATAATTATAAACATGATTAATTTGTATTTATTGTTTTATAATTATACATTATTATACATTTGTTTATCTTAAAAATGAATGTTATATTTTATTTTTACTCTATATAGGGAGAGTAGAAAGTTTACCTTGTGTTTACTTTCAACAGCCTCGTAACTATCCCTTCCATTATTTTGTCCTTTAATCTTCATATTCCATGAGCGATGTTTCTAAAATAGGATAAATAATTGCTATTTTCTTGGTCGGAATCTATCCATCTAACTCTAATCGTTGACTATATTTTTTAACCTTGAAGTAGTATTTTGTTTTTATCTCCTTACATCAAGTGGCTTTATGCATAAAAGAATAACCATACATCAAACAGACACCGGTGTCATGCAAGTTTTTGAGAAATAGTATTAGATTACCTAGTCAAGTCGAATAGTGTATTTATTTGAATACAACAATGGGATTATTCGATAAATAAACGTTATTTATTTAATCAATATATATATATATATATATATATATATATATATATATATATATATAAAAGGAAGTATAATAACACGAAATTACATAATCATCGATGCAATAATTTATTTCAACCTTGTGGTTTTTGCAAGCATTTCGTGTAATTTTATATTGCATCGATGATTATGTAATTTCGTGTTATTATACTTCATTTTATTCTTGCTCTGTTTATCACATTGAGCTCTCATACTCTCTGGAATTATTTCATTATAACACAAATATATATATATATATATATATATATATATATATATATATAACTGATAGTTTCGATTCAATGATACAATAATTCTGCGGACGGGAATACTGTTTTGTTTTACGGCTTAAGATCACAGATGAATAGCCCTTTGCCGGGAAACCTTTAATTTTACCCAGAAATAAAATGATGTAAATAAAAACGCAACCACAATGAGTCATCCTTTTATTTCACAAAATATGCCTAAATGCATATTTGTCGCCGAGTTATTTAAACTTATCCATAAATACCAACATTAAGTGGTTGTTCTAATTTTCTATTCTATTGATTTGTGTCTACAATAAATCAAACAACACTTCCCATGTTTGATTATATCTTCGCTTATGAAAACGTAGACGACATCTAATTACGCTGACGTATTTTCATGTCCATCTTGATTTAGTTCGAAAGATTGTTTTTTAATTATTTACCACTCCCCGCTGGAAAACGTATCGTTTTAACAGCCATCCGCTTTCTTTGAAGTGTTCTTCTAATTTGGTTTAAATCCGTTCTATTTTTATCAATAACCTAAATCATTATGTGAGAAATCGACGATAAGTAGCGCGAATATCTCAGTGTAGTTTCCCATACGCCGGGAAAATCAAGTTTAATTTCAAAGGTTTGTAGAAAACGGCTATTTTAGTCAGATAATCAAAGAGATGAACATCGAATAGAGCAATTATTTAAAATATTTCAATTCGCTGATTTTTCACATGAAGCGTTAATTGATATAGATTACAAGTGCTTTCCTTTATAATCCTGCATGTAAACTCGCGTATATACATAGTTACGCATATACACACTTAACAGGCACATGTGCATGGATATATATAATTATGCGCTTAATTATACCAAACCTAAATATGGCAAATAATTATATTTGTGCGTGGTTAATCTTATATCAAGTTTGTAAAAGCTCTGATTCAGAATAAATTCAGTATTTACAAAATTTAAATTTTAACTTTCACAAATATGGCGAGAATTATCTTCCCTTGTAACTACTAATCCTTGAGTAATCGAAAAAACCGTATATCATAAGTTTTATTACATTTTGGTCTAATCTAATCAGTTTTTGTAGTATTCCAGTTTTTCAGTAGTCCTACGGCAAAATAGAGTTTTGCTGAGAACACCTGTAATTCTTTCTTGAAAATAATAATTTATCTTAACTTTTAACAAGACATTTTTTTATGATTTGGGGGAATATTTTAACAACGGAGAGATAAGCAGAGACTTACCGAAAAGTCTATCTCAGTCAGTTTCTAGATTTCATGTATAATGTTGTGAGAACCTAATGAACGTATATATTTTTACTAATGAATCATCAAATGCAAAAGCAAAAAGCAACTCGAAAATAAGAGGGAATCAGATGAAAGGAGTTTCAGTTGACTGATGAACAATACTGTGAAACGATTGGAAATCATAAATGGAATAGACAAAATTCGATTATGTTTTATGTTTCACTGATGGGAAGTTCCTAAAAAGAAAGTATTTTCATGGAAATCTCATTTGGTTTTAGGTAGACAAATAGGGAGAGAAAATGTTTTGCATTGGTCGTAGAGAAACAAGTTCTTGCTATGAATGTCTTACAGAGAGGAACCAGAGATTTGAGCCCAGGTGAACATATTCCATGGAAATAACGATAAAATACAGAACGATTAGCGACATCTCTTCTCTTAGAAAAGGGATGTATAGAGAAGAAGAGAAGAGATTACTCAACCAGAGTGTGAAATCGATTTTGCACTCTTCCTTGGCAAAAAAGAGTGCTCTGAGCGACACCTACCCAGATGACTCAGGAGTAAGGTATTTTCTAGAACGGTAAAATTATCCAATAATTTTTACAACAATGTTATCAAGAGATTAGATGTAAGTTTTCCATTTCAGATGTGGAGTGAAAGTCAGTCCTAGGAGCTTATCAAAACAATGTTTTTTCTCTAGTAAAGAGCCGTTTATTTGAAATAAAACAAAGGGATTTCAGCATTGGTGATGAAAATAGAAAGGTTTGGTGTAAGAAGACATTTTCCCTATTGCACCACGTGCTCCATGTCTGAAAAGAGATATTCAGCAGGATTTGATCACCAATGGTCTTAAAAGAGCTATCATAGACAACTGTATCGTTTGAATAGATGTACGCAAATGATCCCAGAATATGACTGGAGCGATTATTGATGAAGAATAGGAAACGAGTTCAACTCAGATTAGATCCTTGAGGCAAAATGGTTACAATTCTCATGTAACATGTGTAATTACCCCGTACTTGACTAAATTACCCAGAACATGACTAAAAATATTTAAAAGTTTGAGAAATTACATTTAAATAATTCGAGACAAAAAGATGACATTAAAAGTTAACTGAAATTAACGAAAACACTCCCAAGGTAATGTAAATATAACATTAGATTTAAATATTAGTAATATGTGGCGGGTGTTAAAAATATAAGCAAACATTTGCTGATAAACACGAGCATGTGTTTTGGTACTAAATTTTCCCCTTCCATTAACACAACCAGCAGATAAATTCTCCCTCCGGTCGCATGTTTTGTGGGCGTGGGAGGATGGAATCATGACAAAAAAATATCCTGCATTGTCTCTCAAAGGGGGAGGTAATGTGTGAGAGGATTGTCATGACGAAAAAAACCTATACAACACTACCTCCCTCAAAAGGGGATAATGCCTGAGAGATAGTCTCATAACAACAGAATAGATACTACACTATCGTCAACAAAAAGAGATAATGTATATGAGGACACATAATATTTGATGTGGGATGTATTTATCAGGTTCACATTGGACAAGTGATTGTAAATCTGATTTTCCAACCTAAAAATGATCTAAGACATGGAAAAATAATTACAAAAGCAACCAACATCAAGAGGCTAAATGAATCGCAATAAGAATCTATGGGATTCATCTTATAACTATTATGGAATGAATAGGGTCGGATATAATGCACGAAACTTTGAGAGACAATCGTTCCTGGAGCTAAACTTAATGAAAATAAATTGAACGGTATACATCAGAACAATGCGAACACAGTAGGACGTTTGAAAAAGAAAAAAGTGAATTTTACTAAAAGATAAACGAAGAAAGGACAAAAACGGAGAAATTGGACCCGGCAGGATAAAGATAATTCTGGAGCAATATATGGGAATACGACAAGATTCAACTCTTTTGTCTTTTGGCTAGGAGCAAAGTGTAGTATCTGTACTTTATGTTTTCTGTCCTCGGTCATTGAAAGAGAAACTCTACCAGACTGAGGAAACTTATTTTTGTCCCAATCCAGAGTAGCCTTTCGGGAGCTAGATTTTCCCACATCAAAAACTAACCTTGTGTAAAAATCTGCCCTTGTAGGGAGGCAAGTAAATATGGACAAGACCCCAACAGTAATTGTAAAGCTTAAAGACAGATGTTCAGGAAATTGAATAAGGAATAGAAACTGAAATTAACGAAAACACTCCCAAGGTTATCATAATAAAAAATGCAAACTGGAAATCCGATGGCCACGGAAGAACACATTGATTGTATTTCATGAAATGCACTACACTTCATGAAAGACTACAAGAAAACTTAAGTTAATCTATACGCGAAAAGAACATAATAGAATAAATCACTAAGGAGAGGATCGTATTAATTCAAGAAGATAGCAGGGAGGGAAATATCATAAGTGAGACCTCATACAATAAATCCCGGGCCTAACTGATAAAATAACAAGTTTTAGGCAAAGTTTGACTTTATTCATCAACATAGTTTTCTTTTAGAATGATAAACTGCTTCCAATACCAATAATTAAGTGGTCTTTTTGTAAGACGATTTATTTTGTTTTTTTTTTGCCTCAAAATACGCCTAAGTTTTCGATCGAACTTCCTCATTGGATCTAAATCTGTTTCTGCGGAATATTTTCTGAGGTCTGTAAACAACCAGTAAGTGATGGGGACTAGAGAATGGGATAGGTTCGGAAGCAATTCGAAATGCATTACATGTAGTTTTACTATCGTTGCGATCTGGTTGTGACACGGTTCATTGTCTTGGTGAAAGAGCCCATTTTCTCTTACTTTTGTGCCCGTATATTGACGATTCAAACGCACACATGATGCTATATAATTCTCGCTATTGATAGTTCTTCTTTTCCCAAGGTAATCGATGAGAAATATATTGCGCATTCTGCTGATGTTTGCGTCTTCGGTCGCTTTGTAGGAGTGAGGATACCTGGCGAAAAGTATGAATAAATATAAATATATGGGCGTTCTGAAAGCGGTCGCAATCAAAACAGCAGAGATAAAAGAAACGCTTAGAAAAGAATACCTGAGAAGAACAAGAAATCTCTTTGAAACTGAATTTTCTGGTACAAATAATCAGTAAATACTTAGGCTTCTTCTATAGTAAAACAATCTTAGCCCTTCATAAACTTGAGAAAAAGAAGATCTCATTCACCTGGCATTAAGAATCGGGAGACTAATGACAAGGAGAATGACTGGATCTATGCAAAAATGAAACGAATGAAGGAATAGGACTGGGAAGTATAAAAGACTACATAAAAGTTGCGATAACGAGTAAATATTTGACACAAAATACAGAACAGCTGATTACGTATCGCAAAAATGAACAAGGGAAACAAAAATGCGAGTTAAGCAAAATGGGAAGAGAAGTAACTACATGGGCAATGTATTGGACTGAGAAAAGAAATAGTGAACGAACGCATATTTAACCATCGGATTGATTCGAAGACGCCGTAAAAATGAGTCAACAAAGAAAAAACAGAGAGGTAGATAGAGAAAACAAAGACGCAAACTCACCAAGAAAGGAAGCGAAAGGGGTGATTAAAAAGAATAGAATAAGGAGACACAAAAAAGAAAGTGAACGAATCGAGAGAGAAAGAAAATAATGAAAAGAGAGAAATAGCGCATGCGAGCTGAAACGCACGGATACAAAGAGAAAGAAAAGAATACAGATGAATAAACTGATACAAGAAAAATAAGAAAGAAACATCGAAGAAGCAGCGATAAAAAAAAGAAGAAAATGGTCAGTCGACGTGTCTTTCTCTTCTTTTTCTGGCTCTGCGCCAAAAAACGGTCCTTGATAAATATATTTCTTTTTTTTAATAGCGATTATAACTTGGAAATCTTCAGAATATGTTATGTATTTTCGTTGATCTACGAGGTTGTTTCGTTGATATCTGATAAAATAGATTAGATGTTGGCAGCGCGATTGATTTCGTAAATGAGATTAGAAGAGGAAGAGACTCATGAGTCGTTAGAAGAGCGGAGAGAGACTAGCAAAGGTGGATAGATGTTGTTTGTGGTGGTGACAGGTGTTAAATAAACATCGTACTTGACAGCGTGTGTGATGAGCCGCAATCTGTCGTCAAGTACTCTGACGGGGAGGGACACGAGTTGAATAAACGAATGGATGACCGGGCAATAAAAAAGGAGAAAAGAGAGTGGCTTAATATACAAGTTGGTAACTTTTTACTTTCGGATCTCCGGCTAAAAACAAATTGGATTTTTTGTTAATCTGATATAAAAAGTTTATCGCAGGTTTTTTTTGGGACGTGGGGGTAAATTGATATTAGCAAATGTTAAGTTAATAAATCGAGAAAAAGAAAAATGGAAGAGAACTTTGTTTAAGAACAAGATTTCAATAACATATTCAGTAATAAAATGATAAAAATAAGTGCTTTAAATAATTCTGTACTGTGAAGAAGCATTTATTGGGAAAATACATCAAATATGCACAGTTAATGGTCGTTTGTTTATTTTTTGTTCCCTCTTTTTGTTATGGAAATCACTCCAGACAAGGCATGAAGCCATTTGATGTAAAGAGCTAACAAGAATGAAAGATGATTATCGCATAGACAGGAGATGCCTATAGGACTTAGTCTTGTGAAGACTAATGCTATAGCTAGGAGGGAACAAGTAAGCAGAAAGGGAGTTCCACAAACCTGCAGTTCTTGGAAAGAATTTACTGGAATGGGAAGCTGTATTACAATGGGGTATACAACAGCGAATTGATGGAGACCACTAGACCAACGAGTCAAACGAGCTGGAACACAAGAAGCAGGGAATAGATTCCATAATTCTTAATAACACATGCAATAATAGTATTTATAGAAAAGACTGATACTAACAACATCACGTCTGTGAAAGACAGGGTGCAGAGAGTAAAGAGTGTGGCCAATCAAATTACAGATACGTTTCTGCACCTTATCAAGAACCCTCAAATCGGGCAGGGATTCACCAGCCTAAATATGACAACAGTATTCCATACATCGTCTGATAGTAGATTTGTAGAGATGGACAATAGTCTCAGGTGTGAGAAAGTGTTTTGAGCAATAGAGAGAACCGACTTTAGAAGAAGCAGAAAGAGCAATGGATCTAATGTATGTACTCCAAGAAAGATTTGATGAGAGAGAAAGACCATGAAGTTTCAGAGTCGATTTTTGCTTGATCTCAGGAAGAAAAGGGCCTACGATTTGTGTATGAGGATAGAACTCACGCTCGTAGTCCATCTCATGTTGATACTGATTTGGTCACATCTACACTGAATATAATATAACTTTTGTAGGGGGACTCCCCAACAGTTAGAGATGAGAGTGTGGGCCGGCTCTGCCAGGGCAATGTAAAACCCCCTCAATTATATCAAGCCCTCGGTGTGGGGTTCGAAGAGCGGTGGCGACATTTAGTTACGTTTTTTTGGATGTAAACCTCTGAAAGGGATTTGTGAAAAATTTACAATAATCAACCACATAGAGGTATTTCAAACATACAGGGACGCGGTACTCGTTCAATCCAACCCCAGTTGATAGGCAGGAAAGAACACAGAGTATGGTTACTAGGAAAATAGCAAAATTTATTAAAGATATAATATGTGACTTATTCAGAGATTTTATGAGGTATCTGACTGTTAGGCAAGCACTGCGATTGATAGTGCATTGCGTATTGTGTGGAATTGTTGTAGATAAGGACACTGAACGGAAACTTTATGGGTAATACCGGGAGGAATTGTAGCATTGAAGTCATGGTGATTGACTTGGTCAAAACAATTTATAGAACACGACATGTGTTGCTGTGGGATGCTGGTAAAAATGCATCCGGAAACTAGAATGTTAGATAAAGATATCGCACAGTAAAACCCTGTGCATGGAGACTGTATCCTCCATCTTGCGCAGTCAGTTCTACAACTTAATTGCAGAGAGAGCATGAGTGAGAACCCTGTTTTTAGGAATATAAAGTAGAGAAAGTTGTGTAAGATATAATGCTGAAAGTATGCTCATTACTTTGCAAACTTGAATTATTTTTCTTTAATTCTTAGGAACTGTGTAATTTGTAAGGAATGAAGTTAATTCAATTGGTTGTTGTTCTAGCTGTTAGCTAACTGTTTTCATGTTTAGATTTTGTGATCAAGTTCTTGTCTACGATACATGTGATGGAAAAAGAAAAAAGGATGAACAGCAAAGGGAGATAAGCAGAGGGGAGAAGAAAAAGAAACTTCATTTCAGGATCAGAATATTTACTTACATTCTAGATTCGTCCACCTGCCGTTATCAGCGAGAATCACTGCTAAACTGCTGCGAGAACACCAAGTGCAGTACAATAATGAAATAATTAAACAGAGATTACTAAAAACATCTGAAGGCTTAATATCACTCAGATTCCAGGGAAAGCCGCTGACTTTATCTACTATAATTCATTGGTAATGACTGGTGTAAGAATAATAATAAATGTTTGTCAAAGTCCATTCGTATATCTGTTTGTCGGAGGCCGCGTTACATCCATACTACTGGACAAAAGACTTCCACAATGGTGTTAAATGTATTTCTTTGTGAAAATCGACGCCCCGGGGTAGCCTTTAGTCAATGTGCCTCAATTAGTACATGTTTACGAACCTCATCCCACGAGAAAAGCGTGACTAGAGGTTGTTTTTGTTATAGGCGCTCATCACCATATCGACTCTCAGAAAAAAAAACGTGTTATAGCATGACGTAATGCCGAACAAGATATGTTTTATATTTAGTATTTCTTTTCCCGATTAAAATGTTTCTTCCTATTTTGCTTCCTGACATTCGTTTGTTTTTCTCTTTATTTCGTCCGCCCATTTTATCGAATTATCTTCCTGATCTTACTTCCTACATTCTGTTCTTTTTTCATTCTTTCTTTACGTATTTTTTTTATTTCTTCCTTCGTTCCGTTCTATCTTTTTCCTTCCTTCCGTACATTATTTCTTCATCTATTTCTTTTTTATTTCTTCTTACATTCTGTTCTTTCTTTTGTTTTTTTCTTCCTTCCTTACGTTTTTTTTATTTCCTCGGTCGGCTCTTTCTTTCTTTGTTACGTTATTTGTTTCTTCCTTCCGTTCTTCCTTCTTTTCTTCCTTCCTTCCATCCGATGTTTCTTTGTTCGTTTCTTCCCTTACGATGTTTCTCTCATTCATGATTTTTTATTTATCTTCCTCCCATCCGATTTTCTTTTTCTATTTATTCTTTTCTTTTTTACTCCCTTTTCTGGCTTTCTTTCTTTCGTTCTTTCCATCTTCTATTATTTATTTTACCTTTCTTTATTATCTCGTTTCTTTTGCCTTCATCATGTCATTTTTTTCATTCTTTCTGTAATTTATTTTCTCCTTTCTGTTATTATTCCTATCTTTTCCCCATCTTTCAAGTCTATGTATATCCTTTCCTTTATTCAGTTGTTTCTTCTTTTCATTTTTCTCCGGTTCGTTCTCTCTTTTGTTTTCTCTATCTTTTTCTATTCCTATATTCTGCCTTTGTACCTATCTTTCGATTCACTTTACTTTTTTTTATTATTTTATCTCATTCCATTCTTTCTATTGTCTTCGTTCTTTGTATTATTTCCATAGTTTTTTCTTCTTTCTCTTTATTCACGTTTTCCTCCGTCCGATTAGCAATGCGAACGAACTGTTACTAGCTTTTATAAGCTCCTTTCTTCTCTCGTTCGTTTAGCTTAATCTTTTCGTTTGCGAAAGAATAAGGAAAGTAAGGATTTCATATACAGCTACACAATTAAACATTTTAAACCAATGAAAATGATTCCTGTTCGTTTGAAGTGATCGAGTTAATGATCCAGTGTAAAAAGTCAAATCCAAATAGAACAGGCAACCAAAATTTAAGGACGGCAGATCAAGTACGGCGAAGCCTGAAACAATACCAAAACTCTGCACTCTCTCTCTCCCTCTCTTTCTCTCTCTCTCTCTCTCTCTCTCTCTCTCTCTCTCTCTCTCTCTCCCTTTATCATGGAAAAGGGAAGCAAAATAAATACTCAACTCTCGCAAAACTTTTCCTGAACTCGCACACACATTCTCATACACTAATAAACGGCAAACATATTCACACTTGACAACCGTCGGATAAGTTACTACTATAAGGCTACTTACTCACTCACACAAGTGTTTACATCTACACAGAGAAAAAATAGAATACCTACTAAACAGTGTAGTTGGGTGTCTTCGGTCTCTCTGTACAAGGGGTTTTCAGGCTTAACATGAGGATACTTTCCATATTAAGTAAACCCTGACCAATTATTCAAAAAATAGTGCGCTATCTCCTCATGCCATCCAGCAGGTCCCCCGGGTTGCAGACGGATGCACTCCGTCTATGAATAGCGGACAGCTGTGAATAAGCAATAAGAAGTTGTTGAGAATGAGGAACTGCTGAATAAGATGAACAAAAACAAAACTCAATACTTGTAGGCTGGCACCAAGGATAGAAATATCCCCTCACCTCGTTTACACACCAGGCGGGAAGAGATAATCAATGGTGTAAACCTTTCTTCCTCTGAAAGTGACACTCTTGTCATGACAGAGGCCAACCAGGGACAGCCATCACGCTTTGATAAAAAAGGGTCCTATCCCTCTATCTCCATCATGTGCAGCGACCAAAAAATAAATATAAGAGGCCTAAAAACAGCCAGGGTATATTACACAGAAGAAGGTATTGTAGAATTGCTACCACTATTCTAAGTGTTACCAATGAACACACACTGACAAAATAAGGGCAAACCCATATACACACAATACCTGTTCCGCACACATGCATATTTAAACTGGCAAACATATTTTCTAACTCGTGCGTGTTTTTATACACTGGAACTTTCTCTACAAATTACGAGTTCATGAATATTTTGAAAGGAAATATTATTCACTAAAAATAGCTTCACTTTATTGTAAATTTATAGACATATAAATATGTTTAGTTTTGTTAACCATATTGTAATAGTATATTCACAAAAGCATGTTGGTAGATTTAGTACTTGCAAAATGGCGATCCGTTTATTATACATCCATGCATGTTTATGATTTTTTCCTCATGCTTTATTTTATAATAGCATATTAATTGTCAGCCTAGTTTTTTTTCAAATCCCCAAAACGCGTTTGTCATCTTATACCCTAGCCTACACAGAAGCCACGCTGCACTCTCCTTTAGCTTCGTTTCTTTTGTTTTTTTCTATCTTTTCATTTTTCCTCCTTTTTTGTTTTCTTCATTAATTTCCTTTCCTCGATATAACATTTTTTCACTTCGTACATTTTTTCTTTTTCTTCTATTGTGTACTTTCTTTTTTCTTCATTCATTCAGTTCTTTTTTATCTTCTCTTCTCTGATTTTCTTTTCGTTAAATGTTCCAACTTTCTTTTCTTTCTAAGTTTTTTTTTTCTTTCCATTATTATTATTTATTCTTTCTTCGTTTCGGTCGTTATCTTATTCCGCCCATTCTTTCCATATTTCTTTTATACATCCGTCCTTTCTTTTTGTTTATTTCGGTTCCCCATCCTTCTACCGTTCTCTCTCTTTTTTCTATTGAACTTTCTTCACATTTTTATTATTTTTCTTGGCTTTGGTTTCATCATTCCTTTGATTCTTCATATTTTCCTTTGTCTTGCCATTATTCTTTTACATTCATTCCCTCCATTCTTTTTATCATCCTTATTTTCCTCTATTCCATTCTAACTTTCTTTTGCTCTTTCAGTTTTTAATTTTTTCGGTTTTTTTTTAATTTTTGTTCGTGCGCTGGTTATTTCATTTATCTTTATTTCCGATTTCTTTTTCAGTCTTCCTTCCGTTGTTTCAGTATATTTTCTTTTTGTTCAGTCTTCATCTTTTTTCCAATTGTTTCTCCTACAATTTTATATTGTTGTTGTTTTTTGTTCTTTTTTCTCCATCCCTTCTATGTTTCTTATTTCCTTCCCTTTTTGTCGTTTCGCTTTCCTTTCGCCGGCTGTTTCTTTTTTATACCCCTCTTCTGTCTTACAGCCGTTCTTTAACTAATACTCGTTTACTTGTTTTCATTTTTTTTTCTGTCTACATTTCTTCATGTCCTTTTATTTTTATTTTACTTCGTTTCATTCTTTCTTTTTTCCTATTCCTTCACCTTTTCTATATCTTTTTGTAGTTTTTTCCAGTTTTTACTCTTACCGTTCTTTCTTTTTTCACGTTTCCTTCCGCCTGATTTTCATTCATTTCATGTTTAACTTCGTTCTTTTCTCTTGGTTCATTTTCTTCGTAATTATATCGTTACATCTGATAAATCGATAATTTATTCTGGCTAGCCCTTTTTATTGATTGTCAAGTATATTATTAGTACGAGTTATGATATGGCCAATCGTAGTTTCTTTCTGATAATTACGAACTTTTTCAGCAGAGTAGAAGCATTTTCCGTTAATTACCTAACAAGTAGCCACCGCTTAAGAAAATTATGAATTAAGTTTCAATTTTGTTTTCCTGTGTCCAACTTCAGATAAACAATTACAGTAAAAAATAAATATTAGCATATTCAATTGTTAATATTAGTCGGTTTCAACAACAGGCGATACAATAATTTGTTTGTAAAAAGTGTTTAGTGTATGGCTATCTTTAAATGTTACATGGAGGCTTCGTTTATACTCTACGACCTGTTATAGGTGATTAGTAAGTTCTTCTAATGAAAAGTCTAATACAAATGTATTCTTTCAAATATATAATACCGTGGACAATCTTTTAAGACTATAAAAAGATACAAAATACACTAATATTCCATTACTTATCACTAGGTCAAGAAATAAATATTCGCTTTTACTAATTTTACGCTGATTATATAGCTTCTTTTTTTTGTTCGAGCATAAACTCAAACTGTTATCTGTTTCCTTTATATTATACTTTCTTACTTACAATGGATATTATTAACCAGACAAACTTAAAAAATAACACGAATTTTCAGCAACTTACCGGTTAATTTTTGTTTTTTTAAATGGCCTATTTTTACATTATGGCAAATCATAAAATTGAAACGTTTGCGATACTAGCAAGAATAGCCAAAATAGGAACAGATCATCACAACCAGATAAAAGTGTTATTTACTTTTATTTCTCTCAGCAAAATCTAATATTTATCTTTTTGCTTCTTATTATAAATTTTTAATTAAACCGAATTATGTTAATTAGTCAAGTTTATCAATTAGAAACCAAGAAAATAAATAAAATGGTATTACATAAATCAACAATATTTTCTTTTCAGCATCGTAACGGTTAATTTTTATAGTTTTATTCTTTACAATAAGGCAAGTCATATCCATTGAAGCATTTCCAACACACCAACATCCGCAGATTATCTTGTCAGCTAAAATACCTTTTTACTTTTCTCTATTTTCTTTTCTTGTCGTTCTTCTTCTTCATTTTATTTTTCCAAGAATAAAATTAAACTTTTATCTTTTTTCTTCCTATTATAAATTATTAATTAAATAGAACACTATTAATTAGTCATCACAAAATATAATTATGTTACATCGAATCAAGAAAATTTGTCCTGGAACTTAATAATTAATTCTCATTTTTTTTAAATATTTACAATAAGGCAATCCCAACTGAAGCATTTACAAAACTAGTATG
Organism: Sepiola atlantica; assembly: GCA_963556195.1. Taxonomy (NCBI): domain Eukaryota; kingdom Metazoa; phylum Mollusca; class Cephalopoda; order Sepiida; family Sepiolidae; genus Sepiola; species Sepiola atlantica. Next base: position 112,052,837 of record OY744517.1, on the reverse strand, counting down.
AGTCGTTAAAACAGAACCATCGGCAATCTTTCTTTTCCTTTCTTATTTTTCTTCTCTTAATTACTCCGAGGATAAAATCGGACATGTAGCTTATTTTATTCTTATTAATTCTTATCTAAACCAAACAATGTTAATTAGTTAACTGTATTAATTAGAATGCATATAAAAATAAAATGATATTAGATAAAATAAATAACATTTTCTTTCCAGCAACTTTATGGTTAACTTTCGATTTCTTTATTTCACAATTAAGCAAGCCATACCAATTGTAAGATTTGCGATACAGGCAGACATCGTCAAAACTACAGCAGTAGAGTATCGCTGCTAACATTCTTATTTATCTTCACTTTTTTTCTTTTTTATTTATCCGAGAATGAACTCAAACTTCAATTTGTTTCCTTATTATAAAGTATTACTTAACCAAACAATGTTAATTAGTCAACATTATTAATTTGAATATAAACAAAATAAAATGATATTAAATCAAATTCAGTATTTTTCTTTCCAGCAACTTAAAAGTTACTTTTCAATGTCGTTAAAAGGGCATATTTTTATAATAATAGAAAACAATAATAGAAATATTTGCGGAAATAGTAAGATCCCTCAAACCAGAAAAGAAAATTAAATATTTTATGAGGACATATTTTCTCCACCTGGTAAAAGCTGAGTAGAGATAACTTACTTAATATATAAATATATATATATCATTTTTATATGTAAATCTCTAATTATGTTTGAAATATAAGGAAATCAGAAATATATTTTTCTTTCAGGTTACCTCCAAGAAATGAGATGCTCATCACGTTGTATTTTAAATCTTAAATACGGAATACTGCAGCAACAAAATCACTTTAAAATACAATTATTGTAGTGAGCGGAAGCAGATACGTTTCAAAAATATGGCATGATGATTAAAGAAAATGGCGGCTAACGTGTTCTGATTGCACGAGAAGTAGTAGCTGATTAAACCCGACGATTGCAATAGACAATTAAGTACGGACTTCAATGTAAACTATACAATGATTCCTCTTTAATTAAAAAAAAAAGGTATCGTGAAGTGGCTATGGTTTGAAAATCGGTTGCGCAACGTCTCTCTCGTTTCTCAGCATTATAACACTAGACTTCAAACTTCATTAATATCAGACAACTTCAGAAATATGCAACACAAAATAATATCCGGAACAGCCATCAAGAGATTACATTCACTTTAGATGTTTGTAAAATCATTTAAGTGGACTCAATCTGACATCAAGAGAAAACGTTCAAAATAAGTTTCCTTTTGAATTTTAAATAAAAGTGTATGAAACTTCTTGCTCAAAGAGGGTATCATACCGCACGCAAGAATGCGAAGATATGTATAGTAAAATAAATTAGATTCTATATATAGCAAAGTTTCACTCGAGCATAGAACACTATCGGCAACATGACGCTTGTCCCCGCCTTCCTGGTAAGTGTATCTTAATTTCAATTACTGCCAGCAGTGATTTCTCGCGGCCGTGTCGGTCTAAGTGTCAAGCTTGTAATTCTAGGCTGAATATACGAACTGCATTCGAACTTATACGACCACCTGCAACCACCACTCCTGCACTGATGAGAGTAGAAGCTCGAAACGACGTCGTCTGTAGGTATAAAACACTTTAATATTTAATTACAAATATATATATATATATATATATATATATATGTATATATATATATATATATATATATATATATATATATATATATATATATAAACAGTTAAAATCAACAAAATTAGAACATTATCTATTTTAGTTCTAAGAATTGAAACACAATGATTATTTGGTGTACGATCGTTTCCAAGACAATTTGGGTGTTTTTAATGCTGTATTTATATACCCCCAAACCGTCTCTCCCTCGGCGCTCTTTACAACTTTACATACAGAAGTATTTTAATAAAAATACATCAGATTTCAGTATTATTTTTAAAAAACATATATTCAGACAATATTAGAAGTATAATCTCCCATTATGCCACCATATATTACATATTTCTCCACCAGTCAGTTCAAAAAGACAATAGCAATTAAAATAAATTAGAAACAATAAATCAAATATAAAACATATTCAGGATATAGAATGAACCAAGATATATATATATATATTTATTTATTGATAAATCAATTAATTAATATGTATATATATATATATATATATATTAAAACGAAAAAGCAGAAGCCCTGAAACTCAACGTTTCGTCCAGATGTTGCATGAGCTTTATCAAGAGAGAAAAGCTTAAAGTGAGAAAAAACGAAAAGATCTGTAATTTTGAGAAATGTTTACAGCGATAGGGTATGATAAATTTAAATTTATGTAGAGAGAGAAGACATACAAATTCGCATATATATATATATATATATATATCATATATATATATATATATATATATATATATATATATTGGTACAGAAAAATTAGTACAACATTAGTACTGTCGGTTTCAAGCACAGAAGGACTTAGCCATCCGGCTCTCTTCAGCTTATGTTGTCATCTGTTTCGGAAATGTGAAGTCACGTGTCACTCGTTTGGACACGTTATTTGCTTAGAGTGTTATGTATATTTGTTTAAATTTAGTGTACGGAAGGTTTAATAAGGTTTGAGAAAACGGGGGAGGGGGGGAGTAACATTTGAGATTTAAAAATGGAAAAGATTTAAAAATATGAAAAAAATAAAATAATAAAAAATATTTCTATATAAATCCTGTGAGTCAATGTTTATCAGTAGCGTATATTTGGCCGTTACTGTTTTGAGGGTTAATAATGCGTCTTCTAAAGAAAATAGGGAGAGAAAATGGGTTTAAGGATTATACTTATGAAAGATAAAACGGTTAAAAACACATTAAATTCAAGTTTAAATCCTGGATTAAAGGACTTTAAATCAATCAAAAAAAATTAAATAAAGATATAACCAGGGCAGATTTTCGATCGGTTTAGAGGCAGTAACACTGCAGGGTTCTTGAATGATTTGTATTCGGGGTTTAACATTATTAACTAAAATATAGTGAAGGTTTATGGGAGTAATACTATTGGTATGCAGATTAAGACTGGTTTCGAGATAAGAGTAAGGATTGGGTCGGCAAGATTGAATCTGTTTGGGAGATATCGCAGGTTAGCATTAAACTAAGAAATTGTGGGGACTTATGGGAGTAATAATAATGTGAAATGGGGGGTGTTACCACATTAATGACTGGAAAAATTATTATTGGGAAAGTTATTAATGATTGGTCTAGAGTAGTGGTGTGGATATGGGCCGATTAAGTTATTTATTTTTATTTTTTCATCTTATTTATATTTATGAGGCGATAGTTGGGAGAATTTTCCAGAGTGAGAGTCGGTATTTAGTCGGGCAATTATAGGGTTATTTATTAGGCAGAGGGGTGGGTTGCTAGGCCTTTATGTATATCGGTATGTTCAATTTATAAGTAGTTCTTGTCTCCTATAAATGCATCCTTTAAAGATTTCATCTGATATTAAAACAGACTGTATTTGGGTCAATGATGGTCCTTAATATATGGTATTTTTTTCTGCATCACACAGAGGATATCTATTTATGACTGGGGAGAAGGGTGGTCTTGTCTCTATTACTTTCCATTTGATGGTGAAGGGTGTCTTTTCATCTTTAAGTTGCCATATCCGGGTCGCAAGTGCCGTATTTGCCTTGTTTTTGTATTTGAAGGTGTTTCTGTGTGCGTAAAGTTTTTGCTTGAAGCCTCCCTGCGTCATGCCTATATATTTTTCTGCTCTACCGCTAGTCTGGTTTGTGACGGTTGCTTTATATACGAGGGAATCGATTTTGCAATTCTCCTCTAGGGACAATCGTTTTGTCTTGGCATGAGCAGCCTGCGTTTACTATTGCTTTGGGTTCCGCAGAGATTATTTTTACGGATGGGGTAGTGGAGTAGCTAACCTAAATAGAATTTATGTTAAAAACTTTTTGCAGGTTGTGTGTGGGGGGAACTGTTTGTCGAGTAAGTTGAGGAAAATATATATATATATATATATCGCATATTTTTGCTAGGCTGAGAGCATAATATCATGATATCATGATAAACGAACTACATACACTGACCCTAAATTAGGAGGTAATGACTGAGACGATGATATCATGACGAACGACTCCCCAAACATAATAAGAGTTTATGTCTATGAGCATAATATCATGACAACTAAATAGATAGTACACTAGCGCGCCTCTTCCCACGCACAAAAGAGAAAGTAATCCTGAGAGGATGGTATCGTGATGAACGAACGTATACTATACTGTCCCTACAAAGAAAATAGAAGGTGGTGCCTGTGAGGAATGTATCATGACTAATGTAAATATACTACACATAATTAAAAAAGCATTAACCGTTTGAATGTTAATATAGTTAGGATAGTTTTAAAAAAACCTTTCGCATTTATTCATTCAGATAACTTTAAAAACAATAGCAAGTTTGATTGTCAACGTGAAACGCCGAAATGAAAATTGGGCGTCATAACAAATTGAAATAAGCTATCTCAGGAAGAACGATACTTCCCTTTCTTAATTTACTGCTTATAAGTTAAGTCATCGACTTTCCTTAGCTAGCCTCGTTCTCGACTTGTTTAGATGGCGACCATATTTTTCCGACCTAATTTTTAGTTCAGCGTTTCACATATATCGTGAAGCTTAGCATAACAAAAAAAATGAGTTAAGTTAAAACAAAAAAGTTGTTTATGTACTCATAAACGACTTTTTTGTACTTAAACCATTTTTTTTTGTTATGCCAAGTTTCACTCTAAATAATTTATGTGATTGAAGTAAGAATTAACCTCAAATATAAGAAGAAATGCCAGTATGGATGTTTTTATTATTTATTTCATGGCTGTTTTTTATATCGTATTTATTGGAAGGGGAGGATCTTTATAACATGATTAGAAATGAAAGAAAACTTACATTTTAAGCAGAAAAATCTATTTTATTGGTTTGCATTTTAAGTAAAACACGTTTTTATTTCAGACTATGTATATTCATAATTTTTCAGGAGAAACTGTTGAGCTCTTACAGTGGAGGTAATTCCTGGGAAGACGATCTTATGCCAACAGAAGTGATATTACACTACCCACTATATTACGATTAAATCAAGTTTTTTGTTCATTTAAAAATGCCAGCTCACAAAAACATTATCTATTTATTGTGCCTTGGCAAAGATCAATGTGTAGTATCTGTTCTCCACATGCCAGCGACAAAATATCCCTATATTAGTAGAATATATATATATATATATATATATATATATATATATGTATGTGTGTGTGTGTGTGTGTGTGTGTGTGTGTGTGTGTGTGTGTGTGTGTGTGTGTGAAAAAATGACAAACGGAAAAACAAGTTACGGTGCAGGAGAAAAACAAAAACAAAAGATTTTGATCGGTTTCGTTGGAGAACGTCTTCAGAAATGAAGTATTGAAAATAGTTATATTTTGAAGGCACATACATGGGATGAGGAGAGGATGATCTGATTGGATCATATGAAGAAGAACTTGGGTGATGTTGAAATATGACGGGTGGGTGGCACAGTTTACTATGTTTCTTAGTCTTCTGTTTATATTTCTATTTATTTTCTTTCTCTTTTTTATTTCCACACCTAATGAGCTAGTATGGAGAAGGTGGTGGGAGAGGGAGAGAGGCGCCAGGAGGGGAGATGGTACGAGTAGCTGACCAGGATGAACAAATAGGGGTGGGTATGAAATTGATATGCTGGACGCCAGAATCCAAAAGATTAATCATGATGAGTTGGGATAGAGTCTACTAGTTTATCATAAATTAGGTTTTTAAAGAGTAATAAAGGGTCTTACACACGACAATCAATATATATGTATACACATGTACGCACACATACACACACATACACGCATGCATGGCGTCCAGCATATCAATTTCATGCCCACCCCTATTTGTTCACCCTGGTAAGCTACTCGTACCATCTCCCCTCCTGTCGCCTTTCGGATTTGAAACGGTCGAAAATTTGAAATGAACATTTGTGAACTCATGTTTAAAAATAAAAGGTGGCAATTACCAGTGGCACACTTTCAAGGCTATCTTATGTCTGGATAATATACGTCGAGTCGTCGACTTTTATTAAAAGTAAATTTAACAGCGTCAATGTTATAGGAGGAAGTCGAACAAACTGTCTCGCGTCTTGCTTTTTTAGGGTAAAGGTTGGAGACGGTTTAGCCATTTGGAACTAATTAGGTTGGATTTTCATTTTTTGTTTTATTTTATTTATTTTATCTTTTTATTTTTTACTTGATGTTTTTCATCAACTTGAGCTAAGAACAGCTGGTGGCTACCGATAAAAAAAATTACAATAATAAAAATAATGAGAACAAGAAAAATGAACTAAAATTAACTAGAATTAAGTAAACATTTAAAATTAATTAATGTTTACTGACATAATATAAAGGTTGGTAAAAATACTACTACTACTGCTACTACAACTACTACTACTACTACTACTACTACTACTAATAATAATAATAATAATAATAATAATAATAATAATAATAATAATAATAATAATAATAATAATAGTGATTAAATTCTTTGGATTTTTATCCTGTGGATAATTACTTTACCGGAATAATTACTATATATATATATATATATATATATATATATATATATATATATATATATATATATATATATATATATGTTCCATTATTCGTTCTTTCAGGGTACCCGGTAAGATCCAACAAGAATGCCAAAGAACAGAACGTACATGGAAAACCTTTGGTTTTCTTTATTCCCCATCACCGGGTGGTTTTTACCTGGCTACGCACTCACATATAAAACAAATCTTTTGACATACTTTTGTCTCATGAAAGTGTTTTTCTTGCTGAGGTCACAGATTGCTAGAAACTCGTTCATATATACATCCGATTGGACAACAATTTGCTCTGCATTGTCTATCCGAGCGTGAACTGAAGCAATTGTTCCACAAGCACTTCCAATTGTCTGTTTGACGAAATACAAGTGTGGGGATTCCTTCACGGTACCAACTTGCTTATCAGTCGCATTTTTAGTCAGTGGACACGAAAGCCTAACAGCAAGACGGGCTTGGGTACCATAGCCAATAAAGCTTCATCGGTGCCATAAACATCAGTAAACTCCCATTCTTCCGGTACTTCGATACTCCAATCACCGGCTCTTCTCGTTTCTGAAACCGCCGCTTTTCAAATTTCGCTTGCGCAGCAGAACCTTCTCCATTTTAACAGTTATCATGTCCCTTTCTTTCTTTCTCGACGTCCCACCCACAATGGACTCGTCCACGATTCATTTTTGCCACTCTTCATTACTTTACATATTTACATACACACACACACACACACACACACACACATATATATATATATATATATATATATATATATATATATATATATATATATATATATATATATATATATATATATATAATCCAGGTAGGGTAAAAACCCACAGGGTAGAAATCCAAAGGTAATCAAACCGGGCTTATAAAAGAGTGCTGAATAAAATTATAGAGCTGTATTGTGAATGTTTTTTTATTCAAACATGTACAAAGTCTGCTACACTGGCATGTCGGTGTTATCCATCTACATCTATCAAGAGCTGAGGTCTCATCAGGCAGAAGGTTGTTTTGTGATCCAACCCGGTCGATGATTTCATATATATATATATATATATATATATATATATATATATATATATATATATATATATATATATGAAATAGTAAATATAAAATAAAATTTCACTTTCACTTTCAATATATATATATATTAGTATTTCATGTATCCACATAAAATTTTATAAAGAGATATAATTTTTTATGTATCAATTTTCAGTATTTACTTCAACAGTGCTCGATACGTAAGTAGATCTTGGTAGTAAGCTATGAAAATATATTTATGGCAATTAAGCTACACAGAGGCTGCCACGTTTCATCCACGGGGGGGGGGAATCTTCAGGCTAAAATGCATTTTAGCCTGAAGATTCCCCCCGGGGATGAAACGCGGGAGTCTCTGTGTAGCTTAATTGCCATAAATATATTTTCATAGCTGTCTATATATATATATATATATATATATATATATATATATATATATATATGTGTGTGTTTGTGTGTGTGTGTGTGTGTGTATATAATAGTAAATATAAAATAAAAATTCAGTCTTCATATATATATATATATATTTATATATATATATATATATATATATATATATATACATATATATATATATATATATATATATATATATATATATATATATATATATATATATATATATATATATATATATGTGTGTGTGGGGGGTGCATATACATAAATAAATACATACACAAAACAATACGGGCACACATATATCCAAATCATTACCTTAACTGTATTAATTGTATCTATCTCTCTCTCCTCTCTCGCTATCTATCTCTCTCTCTCTCTCTCTCTCTCTATATATATATATATATATATATATATATATATATATATATATATATAGCTTTTTAATCCATGCATCTGTATTCATATATACTTGTATATTTAAGTGAGCTATTATCAAGGAATGAAACAAAAATGCTTCTGTATAGCTTATCTGCCATAAGCCTTTTTATACTAACATGTGGGTGTATATATATATATATATATATATATATTTATATATGTATAATAATCCTACTGTGTAGCTTATCTGCCATAAGCCTTTTTATACTAACATGTGGGTATATATATATATATATATATATATATATATATATATATATAGTATGGATTTTGAAAATGTATATATATATATATATATTTATATACATATAATAATCTGTTGTGTTAGCAAATATCTTACATATGTAATTAAAATTTTAAAAATTAAATTCGAACATATCGATAAGCATTGTTTAGTGTTTATTTTCAAAGTTTGATCATAATTTAAATTAAATAGAACTAATTTATGAAAAAATTAATTTTGTATTAATTCAGTTCCAGGAGATTTTTTTTAATTGTTTTGGTTTATTAGCTAAAACGTGTCCTTTTATTTATACATTTTATTCATACACACACGCACTCACACACACACGCGCACACACACACACACACATATATATATATATATATATATATATATATATATATATATATATATATATATATTAGGTTTAAAAATATAGACATTTTTATCGCTGATAATGATTATCTATTTTATTAAAGAATACCTTACGGATATTGGTGTCTGAGGTCTTATTAAATATTAATAAAGCTGGTTATTTATATGGTTATTTTTTGTCCATTTCTCTTTTGTCCTATATTTTTATATTTTAATGCTGTATTATCTTGTCTTTTTATATTACCGTGTATTTGTAGGTTGCATGAATTATATGATATTCTTTTTATAAGTTATTTTTGGTATAAGTTTTAATTGTATTGATAAGTTGTCAGATGATGTATTATATTCTTTTACTGTAATTATGATATGCATTAATATAATTCTTTATTGTCTATAACAAGTTGATTCTTCGCACGCAAGGGAAATAATATTCAAGTTGTTCCCCTTGGTATGTAGTTTTGACTTACCTTAGACTAATAGCCACACATACGCAACTATTAGAAACATTATATTACCTGTATTAAGATTGATCAAGTATTAAGGTTAATACACAAACAGAATTTGGAAAAAATCACGTGACGTATTGTGATATAGTTAGCAATTGCGCTAATTTCTTATTTCTTCTATTTAAAGTAGTCGTGGAATTAATTATTCCAGCCTACTCCGCCTTTGTATGGTAAATACGACGAACAATGAACAAAAAGTTGGTGTCTCTCTCTCTCTCTCTCTCTCTTTCTCTCTTTCTTTCTCTCTCTCTCTCTCTCTCTCTCATACACACACACACATATATATATATATATATATATATATATATATATATATATAAAATAGTTTATATATACATATGTAAGTGTATCTGGGCGTATGTTTTTATTTGTATGTATACTAGCAGGAATAATGGACGTTGCTCGGGATTTAATAAGGATCACGACTAACTTCTTTTCAAATATGATAATAACACCATATTATTTTCTTTGTTTACCCCCTTTATCCCGTTTCGCCCCCCTCCCCAAATATGGTTGAAAACAAAATGAATTGTTAGAAAATCCTCGTAATAAGTCTGTTATAAACGTAGTTAAAATTACATTATTTTACTTGAAATGTAAAGGGTGTTCTGTCCTGATTAGTCACTTAGGGATGTAAATAATCGGCAGAAAGAGGTTAGCGTAGAGATTCAGGACCACTGCCATTGTATTCCCAGTGAGAATTGTCTACATATAATATAAATTTGATAAAAATAGGATATATTTGAAGTGTTATGGTGTGTATATCCCTATAGCTTGCCTATGGGTGCACTGAGAGATTGGAGAGTATGGTCTAGGTCAGTAAATTGTACATCAGGATAAACGTTTTAGATTTTTGGTTGATTTTCTAACGTTTCATTCTATAGAGTACACACAAACATCACATATATACACCCAGACATTGAGTTATACATAAATGTAAGACATATGGCACGGTAGTTAAATAGTTAACGATGCGGACTGAGGACCTAAGTGTGCTGGGTTCTAATCTTGTTCGTTCCACACATTATCAAACCCCGCACTGACCTTGGGCCTAACCCCATGTGAATATAAAATACATGTAAGACATGTGTGTTCTCAGCAGTAAATGACATGAATGTATTCGTTGTCCGTATCATTTACAAATAAAAAAAATAACGTTCTGATTTTCAGATGTCAGATTTATTTTGTTAATTTGAATCTTTAATTCAAGTAGAAACATCTTTTATACTCCTTAAATATTGGGTAGGACGGAAATTATAGAAAGGTGTGCAGATGTACCAAGCTCTTTTTGACTGTTTTCAGTTTTTGTTGTTTTACAGTATATTACTCAATATATTTTGGAATTCCTTAAAATAATGTATATATATATATATATATATATATATATATATATATATATATATATATATGAATGATTTTTTTTATTTAAACAAGTACAAAGTCTGCTACACTGGCGTGTCGATGTTATCGATCTACATCAATCAAGAGCTGAGGTCTCATCATGCAGAAGGTTTTTTTGTGATCCAACCCGATCGGTGAAGTCCAGGAAGAATGAAGCTAAGCAAAAGAAGAAGGAGGAACAATAGTCATGTGACCAATTTTCTTTTTTAATTTGCCATTAGAAAAACTTAATTTTACAATAATTCATATTTTTATTTTATTCAACGCTAAGCTGGGGCAGGGGGGAGCAAAGGAAAAAGAAAAAAGGGGAAAAGGAGAAGAGAAAGAAAAAGAGATAGAGGGGATGTTAGGGATGGGTGTCTATTGCCATTTAAAAATGGTTGAGGATGGAAGGGGTTATGGACCTAACTTAACGTTATGACACGAGACAGATATTTTGCAAGTGAGATTTTGTCGCGTGTCAAAAGAATAAAGATATCTCGACCTATTTAATATAGACGGCTAGTTTCAACGATAAAACTTAAAGTAATATTTAGTTTTTATTGGTAATTATTTTTAGTAAAAGTCGTATATAGATTTATAACTGTAGTATTAATAAATTATATTATTATATCTCGACCTATTAACATTTAGTTTTAATTATTTTGGGTGATGAATAAATGTATTTTAATTCTAAGTAATATTTAGCAATGAATTAATAAAACAGTGATAATTATTTTTATTATTAGTAAAAGTCATATATGAATTAATGGCAGTAGTATTAATAAATTTTATTATTAGTTGTAATTGTATTAAGAATGGTGAGGTTAATACTTGTCAGAAGATTAAGTATAATAATGGTATTCGCAAGGTGCTTTAGTTTAGTTGTTAATAAACTATGGTCCAGGGGTGGGGGGACTAGAAATTGTGGGAGTCAGTAATTTTGAGTAATGTAAGAATATATCATTTTAAAGATGATTTTGGTAATATGTGGTTGACTTTGTGGGGTTTTGTTATTTAAATATTCGACTTGATTATTTCAGGTCAAGTTACGTATATGGGGAACATCTATACACACATACACGCACATACATAGATGTGCACACATGCACACACATGCATGTACATATACATAAACACACAGATACATATACATACATACACATACACATACATACACACACATATATACACACATGCACACACATATACATACATATACTTACAAATTTCATATTCTCTCACACACACACATATATCCACACATACCTACACATACATATCTAGATGTTCCACCTGAGGGTGTTATAATATGTATTCCGAAAAGGGTAATTATATTATACTTGTAATTAAGGGTTAAAGCTATCCGGTTTGGAGATGTTTATAAGTATTAATTTTAGGGGGTTGGTTAATATTGAGGGTTTTTGGTTTTAATGGTATTGGTTAGGGGGTATTGTACAAATTACTAAGGAGATGTGATCTGTTATGCCTACAATTGATCGATGTTTCTTGTTTTTTTTTTAAAGTTTTCCTCTATCGGTAAATTTAATAATTTCAAGTTTTTCGCCAACCCATAAATAACATGGTGAGTTTAGGGAGCTTGGTGCTAGTTTTTCTGATAGTGTTCCAGATTACAGTTGGTGATTTATTAGTTAATTCCCAGTGGTAACCTGAAAGTGAGGTTTTATTTTGGTAGCTTGGGTTTGTTGAATGAACATTTATGGCCGGTGCATCTTTCTTTGAAAGTGATACCCGCCATACCTATGTAGTATTTTTTATAGTTGGGTTTTCCTTAGTCGAAATTGTTGCTTGGTAGACAGTTTTTGTTATTAAACAATTTTGTTGCGAGGGGGCATTCATTTTTATTTATGCAGTTACAGGACTTTACTCTAGTTGTTTTTTGTTATTTGATTCAGGGTTTAGGTTGCTGTTTACGATTTTATTATCATGTTTTTAATTATCATTTCTAAATTTTCACTGCAACTGTAACTTAGTTTAAGTGTATTTTTGTTGAATATTTTATGTAAAATGTTGTTTGGAGAGTGGTGTTGATAAGGGCTAAGGATTTTTTACCAAGTTTGGTTTTAACTGCGTGATTGAAGGTGGGTGTAAACGATATCATATTCCTGTTTCTTGTTTTCTTGTTTTTATTGTTAGTTGTTGTAGGTTTGATAAATTTAATTTGTGTGTTTTTGTATCCACTGTTTTTTAGTGCTTTATTATAAAATTCTTTATGTTTGTTAAAGATTGTTTCGCTTGAGGAGTTATTGCTTATTCTTTGATAGATTTAGGGATATGGTTAATGATAGTTTTGGTTTGGTTGGAGAGGGGGTGTACGTAGATTGGGTTAGAGTTTTCTTTATTGTATGGTTCATATGTTTCCTTAGTTAGATTGAAAGTTACATCTAGGAAGTTTACTATTTTAATGTTAGGAGTTATTTCAACCTTGAGGCATATTCTTTTCATCTCTCTAATGATAATCTTTTTAATATTTCGCACTTTTGCCCATTGGAATTTCTGACTACTAATAGTCCGTCATCCCTATATAAGCCAATACATTCAATATCTATATCCTTAGTTAAGTGGTAGAGGATGTACGGGCCAACTAGGTCGGTGATTTCTGCAGAACGAAAGAACCCATCGAAACATCAAAAGAGCCAGATTGGTTGCTCTTTGTCCATTGATCGTGTTTACTAATTAACACTGTTTTTCTACACTTTCTCACAATGTTAATTTCTGCTTCAGAGATATCTGAGAGAAGAGTGGCAAATTCCATGACGTTTTCGAAGAGTTCATTAGAAATTGAGGGATAGTAGTTAACTATATCAAATTGAATGAAGGAGCAATTTGTCTTGTTTTTTTATCTTGTAGAACCAATTAATTGTATCGGTAGTGTTGATCCATTGGTTGAGTTTGTAGGTTGATTTATTATTTTTGTTGATTTTTTGTAAAATTATTTTGCTGATTTTTCCGGTTTCTTGTTTTGGTAGGTTGATTAATCTAGTCGTGTGCTTGGTTTGAAAGTCAGGTTTGTGGTCTTAAAGGAGTATATATGCTTCCCTCACCTTCAATTTACTAACCCTATCACTGATCTTAAGTTTGTCAGTAATTTCTTTGCTATCAATATTTATGTTTTAGACCAAATCAATGTTTGATTTTCTATAATTTTTAGTTATGTTGTTGTCAAATAGTTTAAGGTATTCTGGTGTTGTAAGTTTATAAAAGTTTTTGGTTTTGTCTGCTTTAACTAATATTTGTTTAGAATTGTTAATTTCATTGACTATTCTGTCTAGTTTTTTTGGGAATGGGTTTTTTGTTGCTGAATTTAATATATTGAACAATTTTAAGTAAATTATTTTAAAAACTATCGAGTAGTTCGATACGCGGTGCCGTACCTTGGTTTTTGAATCCGTAGTATTCTTTATGTTCGTTGTTGGTAGATCCATTTAAAAAGAGGTTTGCTCTCCACTTCATTCTTCTCAAGAGTTCCTCTATCTTCATGGTTAGTATCAGAAGATAATTCCGTTTATTTGTGATTAGAATGTTCTTAAGGGAGGTGTTGAAGTTGGTTTTTTCCATGTTAGTTAATAATCCATAAAGAATGGAATTATTGATTGGCCACAAAAAGATATTAACAGACTAGACACTAAAATAAGAAAAATGTTTACTCTGTAAAGAGTAATGTACAGAAACCAGTGCCTACCAAGTCTGTAGCTGCCACTATTGTGAGCACCGACCAATATCTGATGAGTACGCCAACACCAAGAAACCTGATCAAGTAGAACAACATCTATTACAAAACTGGCCAAATATTTTCGACAGGACTGTCTTACAAATCAGACAGAAACGGAAAACAAGCATTCCTAGGTAATAGCCCGGAAGAGCCGCCAGAAATACACCAAGATCTTTTATTGAAAAAAAACTGGAAGAATGGGCTAACCAACAACGTGCTAAATATCTTCTGGATAAACTATCTCAAAGAATATATAGATAAGGAAGGCTGTGTAGACTGGATGTAAAGAGGATCGCTCCACTATGATCAGAAGAAAATGATAATGGCTGCCCAATATCAAGGCTTGATAACAAATGCCTTTACAAAGATGAGTGGTTTTAGTAACGACAAGAAGCGCAGATTCTGCTACACAGAAGTGTATAGTGTGAGCCAACTGACATCCATTTGAAGGGTTCTGCTAGGTGATGGCTACTATACAATGTGACACTGTTACATTTTCGATCGCCCGATGTTCGATTCTTCTTATCAGAGAAGTTGCATTTCTGCTTACTTTCGGGTATCAGCTTTTCGATAATTCGTCGGGTTGGTCGGTGTCCACCATCATCATCGTCATGCACAAACTAAACCGAAAACGTGTATGGATGTTCGAATATTTATTTATTAAACAGACAGACGGATGGCTTGTTGGTGGCACACGATAGAAAGAGAGAAAGAGAGAGAGAGGTGGATGAAGTGAGAATGAATTACTGGAGAAATATACTCATGCTATCATCGCTATTGGTGTGCATGTATCCCGCCCACCCTCCGTGGGGTTAGCGGGAAGCTAGTTTTCACATAAGCCTCTTTGTCAAGCGTCAGGAACAGAACGGACAAAATCAACGCGGACGTAAGTGACATAACTTCCATTCCTTTAGTTCTGCCACCCTCTCTAAGGACGTTGTCTGTATCTGCAACCACCACCACCATTATCTAACAACACAACGGAGTGGGCAAATATCTTCACTGGACCATCTCTAAAAAGTTGAATATCCAGTGTAGCAGTAAGTCCTGAGAGCTTATTCTAGTTAGAACAGTTGTAAATAAGTCATACACCATCTGCTATGGCTATGCAATCCTTACATCTACATATCTAGAAAACGAAGCTGTTAAACCTGACATAATGATATGAGACAAAACGGAGAAAGTAGCAACCCTAGTTGAAGTCAGTGCTCTAATGATGCTGTCTTAAACAGAGCTGAAAGGGAAAAGTTTACGAAATAACAAGGTCTTCTGTACGACATGAAAAGAAACTGGAATCTGAGGAAGATCTACATTATTCCAGTAATTATAGGAGCAACTGGACTAATAAAGAAAAATTCAAAAACTACTTGGCTAATATACCCAGTGAACCAAGTACCAAAGATATACAAACAATTGCACTTAAAGGAACGGTTAGTATCTTTAAAAGGTATCTCGAAATAGCGGGTGGATGTTTGGCATCTAGTAAGAAGACCCCAATCTCCAGCAAAAACAAAAAGATAAGAAAATTAAATAAAAAAGAGAAACGCGCACATACACACATACATATACACACCTAAATGATGACCATGACAGAACATATGTAAAAATGCAGTAGGCTGCATTTTCTTTAGTAATCTATATGAATGGCGGACGTTGCAAATGTCAGATACTCGAACAGGAAGAAACAGGGAGGGGCACGGAAGAAAGTGAAAATCATTTGGTTTTGTTTTGGGCCACCTAGACGGACCCATGCTGGGATGTTTATTGATTGTCGCCATGATGACTCTTTATCTGGCAGTTATATCAGGTATAGATCTTAAGTGGCTAAGTGCTTGGGTGGCTCACCGATGACCAGGGAAAAGTTGTGGTCAATAGGAAGAAGGAGGTAGGGGACAGAGCTGGCTCACTGGGCATTACAGGAAGTTTGGAGGTTTGCTGGGATAGCTATTAACAGTTGAAGCTTGGGGTCCAAGGGGGGGGGGCAGGATGGCCCATTTAGATCTCTTAGACAAAGGACTGTGTGGGACTTGTTTCTACCTGGCCGGGATATAGAGATCTCATTTTGGAACTCTGCCATTCCACTTAGAGACACGGGTATCTTTTGTAACATTCAACAAATAAATGTGTTACTTGTTCATAAATTGGACTCATAGTTTTTACTTGGCATGAGAGTATTTGTTCAACCTTGAGACGAGATAAAACTATATCGTTGGACCGGCACAACGTGTGGGATGATTACTGCCAAGTGCAGTGAACTAACGAACAAACGCACATACGACATGTTCACACACAAACAACTACTAAATATAGCAGCGACTTAAAAAAGTAAAACAAAAGAAAAAGCACACACAGCTTAAGAAAATGATAAAACACACACAAACACACACACGCGCACAAACACACACATTAAATATGACGAAAATAGTAGATATTAAAATTTATCATCAAATGATGAAGAACATATTAGAATTCAAACACACACACATGAAGGATAATAAATATACTAGAATTTAAAAACTAAAAAGATGCCATAACTCATATATGCTTATCACAGATGCTCACATTAACAGCTTACATGGGGAAAATTAATTGGACATATAAACAATTGTACGCTTAAGTAAACCCCGGTGTCATTAAATCAAAATGTACTGAGGACTTTGAGAGTCAAAAGGAGAGGGTGCACACATCTAAGATGAATCACAAAAAACACACGTACGGAAAGTTAAATGAAACAAACTTAACTGGGATCTTCGAATCAAAAAATGTCTTAACATAGCAAACATGGATAAATAAAAACCAAAAAAATGTAGCATAAAAACCAAAAATTCAAACACTGAATACGAAAAATGTTAATAAGAATATTGTTTTGGAAAATAATAAATAATAAAAATATAAATAGATATTGGTAGTCTAACATTTTTAGAATATATATATATATATATATATATATATATATATATATATATATATATATGAAACTAAAATGGAATAAGCGGAAGACCTAAAAGGCTCAACGTTTCGGCCAAATGGGTTTTGTCAAGCGCGAACGAAAAAATGCAAAAATGACAAAAGACGAGAAAGTCTATAAATTATGAGAAATATATATAGTAGTAGGGTTCATGTAGAGAGGGAAGATATATAAATGAAAAAAAATTGTAACGGGAAAGAAAAAGAATAAAGAGTAGAAAGGAAGTCTAAAGGAAGAATAATTCAAAACTCAGGGAATCAACCGGATTCTAGATATATCTTGTTTTCATGAATAATTGCTTTTGATAGGTATGGGGAGATAAAGTAGAATCCCATTCTCTGTTTTATTTTATTTGTGGAAAGGGCTATGAATGTAGATTCAAGTGTGTTGTTGGTTTTAAGCGCTCTTTTGTGCTCATAAATCCGCTTGTCCAGACTACGCTGCGTCTCCCCTATGTAGATCTTATTACAATCTAGACAAGGGATGGAGTATATGCCAGCTTTGACATTAGGTGTAGTGTTAAGTTGAGATGTTTTGATTAAATTTATAATACTTGCCGAAGTTAATTGTGTTATGTTTATGCCTAGTTTATTAAGTTTTGTGTAAATGGAGTTGTTATTAGAATTAGTAGGTAGAGCTATATGTCTATTTATTATAGGGATGGTTGATGAGTTGTCTTGTTTGCGATTTGAGTGAATTTGCAGAGCTTTTCTTTTGGAGTTTTGTATAAAATACATTAGGTACTGTAGTGTTTTGAAGGTGTGTGCAATGTATTTATATTCTTCATTTAGATGTTCCTTGCTACATATTCTAAGTGCTCTAAGATAGAAACCAATTATAATGCCTGACTTCATTTCTTCGAGCCGCCAGCCTTTGGAACTCCCTCCCTGCTCCCTGTTTCCCTGTGTGTACCAACATGCAGACATTTTAATGTAATTTAAACAGAAGTCACGCTCCACAACTCTTCAATTAGGATGCCCCCTTTTTGGCACCTTACGGCTTAGCGGCAACATGCTTCGTCTGGGTTGAACTCAGTTTTTTTTAAAATGACACCTGGGAACAAAGAATTATGTAATTTCACTGATAAAACTTTTGGAATATAAGAACAGGCATTTTTGTGTGATTTTCTTCATTAAAATCCCGTTCAGCTTCGATAACAGCGTTTATGTGAGGTATGAATCGCTTACATGCTAGCATCAGATGGTTTTTGTTCATATTCAAAATTAATCCACTTATAGAGACTTCCAGGATTATTTAGTGCGAATAGGGTTCTCATTAACTCTTTTTTCTCAACAATCTCCATACATAGTAGTTCAGAATATTGATATTTGGGGAGCAAAGATGTCCAATATGACTATGTGATCATGAAAAGTAAAAGATCTGTTCAGGAATCTATTAGCTCTTATAAAGCGATTTACCGTTCCCTTTTTCTGATATGAAATGAATTTTACTCACCACTTAAGAATTATATCTCATGTCTTTGTGGACAACATTTAATATGGTTCATTCTTACACACGTTGTTTTTCGCAATCAGATTCATGGATCTTCTACGATTACCACCAACGATCAGCTGTAATGATGATTCTTTTCTATATCTTAAGTCTTTAACTTGTTGCGAGTTGTTTTTTAACGAAAGATCAAGCGACTGTGTAAACTAACGCACATTTGGCGCTATTTATCAAGTGTTGAGCAATAGCTGACCCGGATGTATTAACTAAATTAGTTAAATTATTTAGTCTGCCCTGGCGTATCGCAGGGGGGATGTGATGTTTTATTCTGAATTCAAAGCTTTGTACCGTCCTTTCCATTTATACGGCATCGCACCGACATTTAAATTTATAAAAAATATTACTAATATCGTGGGGTTGAAGAACATCCTTGGGCACGGATTTTAACAACGGTCGAGCAAAAGAAAACGGTTTTAGGGTTCGAAGCCTGGTACCAGCGACGTACAGTTGCAGAAATTTGGTTAGCAAATTGTATGCTAACATAAACTTAACAAGGTAATCTGAGGCACGTCGGACATTCTGGAGTTCTAAAACGTTTAGGCTTATGAATAGATGATATTGGCAACGATATTTCAATTAACAATATCGAGAGGGTAACTATTATCGATGATTATTAGATTGAATATACGAGAAACCACATTTTTTATCATTTGATTCTTCTGTTATTTATTTTTTATTCATACTTTTTATCTAAAATTTACACTTCTGTATTAAAGTAAGATTTTGACTTGTTTTCACATTTATACTAAACTATCAACATTGTTTTGTAATAGTCTAACAGCAATTTAACATCAGCAGCAAATAATTCAACCATCGATCTTGCCTAATCAACTAAACAGTATATATATATACATACATATATATATATATATATATATGTATATATATATATATATATATATATATATATATATATATATATATATATATATATATATATATTGTTGCGTCAACAACCTGAACTCTAGATAAAAAATATGATATATGTGCATTTCAGAGTAATGGTTTTAAACTTTTCGTCCTATTTTTTTGACAAAGTATCTGTCACACTATGTATTGTATTACTTGAAGTTCTATGTTTTTAATTTTTATCAACAACCTCTAATAATTATCCATTTATAATATCGATATTTTCTAAAAAAAAATGTATAAGTTTAACTTTTCATAAACAACTTTGTTTACGGTTTATACTATTTTTATACAACCGAGAATGTCAATTCTAATTAATTCATCAAAATCTTCCCATGAAATATATATCAGAGAAACTGGTCTCTATTTATCAATGTAGAAAACTATTTTGTGTAGTGCAATTACAACTCCTGCTTACCAGAAATATAGAATATTTCATCACATATACATTTATTACAGACATTTTAAAATGGCATTGATGTACAGGGTGGGCCAAAATAAGGGTCCTATCTTTAAATTTGAAATACTTGAATTTGAATAACTTCCACAAAATAAAAGTTAAACTCACCAAACTTTATGTGTGTGTAGACTGACCCTTCCGAGATTTTTTGAAATAAACAAAACAAATTTTAGCCGAAAAACACTTCTTAAAACTTACAAAAACTAAAGTATTGTTTTTTACACTGTTTTGAGTTTTTTAAGCAAAAATAATGTTTTCTAAATGAGGGTACGTTCCTTAGGGCTAATACGGCTCATGCTTGCTTCGGAAGGGGTCCTTTACTTATTCTAAAAAAAAAATTTAAAAAATCAATAAATAAAAAAGTTATGAATTTTTAAAAATAGGACCCTTATTTTTGCCCACCCTGTAGAACTTATTTGCTAACAAAACCTTTAATATTTTTGTAGGTAGAATTCTTTTACTAACAAAGAAAATAAGTATCTCGTGTCTCTAACTATTATCACTAATTCATAGCCATTTTGATGCTTAAAGCATTTTAAAAGGTTTACCCGCATGCTTCAATCTAATAAAATTCCAAGCATAACTTTTTTCTTTCCGTTTTCGCGTAAATTTACTACCCCCTTTCCCTTAATGTTTCTAATAAATCATCTTCAATAGAACATGTAATTTTCATTATAGGTAAATTAGCTATTATCGATTCTATTTTAATATTCAATTTCACTTTGTTATCGCAACCTATTAAATCTCGAAGAGATTTCATTTTTCCTTTACATGCATTTTTCTTCCTAGCGCTTGTAACTAAGCGTGAATATTGAGTCAATAAATGAGGTAGATGCTCTTCTGTGGTCCTCTTTCTCGGGAGTGTGCGAATCTCAGGGTATATTCATTATATATCACATACATGGCTGATCGAATTACTTCGTATGTCAGGTAAATTACACTTTGAATTAACTATCACACAAAAGACTTTTTTTTTGCTCTTTGGTTTACAACAAAAACAATCGTGTTTTGAATCAGCTATTCTTGTGGCCTATCGGCCGGATCTTTAATATTTTCCAATGCTGACATCATAAACACCCCAAACTGATTTTATTAAGAGGAGAAAGTTTCTCACTGTAAAATAATTGGTCAGTGAAATATGTTATATTAAGTTAACATTTCATCAGGCAGTACAACCAAGCTTGATAATACATACATTGGAATGATACAGTAAAATTTAAGACAATTATATTATACTCATAGGCTTATTTAAGGCATATAGCTAAATATAATGCTATCCACCCTGGATAGAGTCTGGAGCTTGGAAGTTGCTGTCTTCTCAATCAAACATCAGGCGTCTTACAGCCCAAGATCCGAATTAACTATTTATTGCTGAAAATTTGAAGATTCTACGATCTATCCATAACCGTTCAAAAAACTACTTCAATGTAAAGTGGAAAACTTTTAAGATTCGTTCCAAAGCGTATGATAGACATATGCGTAACATAAAGTCCGATGCATACCCATGGAAAATCGCCACATCACCAACCCTGGGTGGAGAGTTATACGACCCCAACCCAACTCTAGTAGACATATTTACAAACTTAAAATTGACTTGCTTTTACCGATAAATTACTAACGCTCTATATACATTTCCTGTTCAAAATCCTCGTATTTTTAAGGTATTCCGTTGTTGGTTTTATCAGCCACCCAGATTAATTCGATATTAACTATCCTAAACACTCAAGTGTTTATATATATGTTGACGTTTTTATATATGCTCTAATACGAAGGTACAGCGGCAGCTGGCATCCTTAGTCTTTTATTTTATCCTGTTAATCTAACAACACAATTGTCTGCCCGCTCCCCCAGTATATATGACAGATATATTACCGACCGGATAAACTCTCCTTTCTATTCTGAGATAGGTCTTAGCAACCCACCAGCTCTACATGATAGGCACACACACCATTTCACTAAAAAGTATTCTTAATAATCCCTTATAACAAGACCGTTAATCGATCAATATCTTCTAAATAAGTATGACGAGGAATCATTTAATCACCTGCCCATATAAACCATCACTGCTCAATAGATTAATTCAATATCAAATAAGGTGTTAACACTACTATATTCTTACTATATTTATAAAATACTACTAAATAGTTATCCCCCTTGCACTATTCACTCAGGATGTGTTAAAGCTTTCTAAGGAAGCCATTTTGGATTCTTTAATGTAAAATGTGTTGCGTGATTCGTGCTTGAGAAAGAAGGGTATTTATTGTATGTCTTTACATTCATTCATTTTGTATCTACTCGTTTACTTTTTAACGTCTAATGGCGAATATTGATCATAGGGGATAAAGAATCAGCGCTTAAGTATTTGAAGAGATGGCCGACAAAGGGGGGGGTGTCGGGTCTCTCGTCTATTGGATGGTCTATCCGTGAACCCTGGGTCCCTTACAGTGAATTTATGATCGTCTATTAAATAAATATGACATTCTAGAACTCTGGTTAATTTTTATACCGATACAAAAAAGTCACTATACATAGAGAGAGAAAGAGTGTATTAGTAATTTCTAAAAAATATGGTAATATAAAGGAGTTATATATATATATATATATACAGGGTGTCTCAAAAAAATGTACTCACTCGTAGAATGACGAGAAAACTTTTATTTATGAACATAGAGTGAAATGAAATAGCATCGAATACATGAGACAGATGTAATTGAAGAATCATGTTCGCAAATGTTCAAACTGATGACCATTATTGTTCAAACAAAGCTGATAATGCGCACCAAGGTAAATAAAGGTTTTCTCGTCATTCTAAGAGTGAGTACATTTTTTGAGACACCCTGTATATATATATATATATATATATATATATATATATATATATATATATATATATATATATATATATATATATATATATATACTGGATTACCCCTGACCTGTTGAGTTACAAGTGCATTATCTTATCCATTTTAATTTAATGCAACAATTCATAAAATATATCATTCTTGTATGACAACTAATAGTTCATCGTTGTACTTCTATATTATACTAATGGAGAACATGGAATAAAGAGTCTAATTATCTCGTTATCTAATTTACTTACGTCTTAATGGTGTGCACGGATATCTATGTAAATTACGAGAAGGAAAGTTTATTGTTTCTCTTAATGATTACGGAGACATTCAGAACTATTAGAGAGTTTTTAAATCAATATACAATTGGAGAGAGTTAAAAAATACAAGCATAGCCAAAAGAGAGATGGGTAACTTATTACATTCATTACAATTTACGCCTAATTAAAAGATTGAAATATAATGCTATCAAAAAATTAGCCAATCCTAGAAATTATCTTGAATATTTTCGGATGTATTATTAAAATATATAGGGAAAATGACTTATGAAAACAAACATTTATGAACCCAGCTTTATAATAATGAGAGACGAATACTAGTCACAGGATGAATAAAATGAATTCCCATAACAGAACAGTTTGCCCCATTATATGTCTCCTTATGAAGATTATAATAAAGAAATTATTTTACAAAACATTATCTCTTAAATCGTTATTCAAACTTTTATCAAAATGCATTATAAGATTGCAGAAAATGTTTTAAACGCGTACGAGGTATTAAAAGAAACTGAAATTCAGGGAATCCTACTTAATATGATTTTATGACTATTAATCTAATTTAATGCAAATCTCAATTTCGATATAATCCCCCTCTAAAACTTTTTTTAAATACTTCAAGAAAAACTAAAATTTGGGGAATATATTTAAATCGATATCTAATACTTATTGCTAATATTTTATAAAATTCGAAGGTATCTTGATTTTCATGAAAATATTCAACCCTACTATTTTCTCCACTTTACAGAAAAATAAATAAAAACTACGTTTAGCAGCTGTGTTACAAAATTCATAATGATCGGTTAATTAGTTTAGCGAAGAATCCTGTATATACAAATATATAAATATATACACATACCTAACTTAATATATATGTATATATAATTTAATAAATGTTTCGAATTTGTTTTTAAAAGTATCTTGATTCATACATGTGTTTCTGCCCATTTTTAAAATACACATTTTTTTAATAAATTGAAAATGTTTTCAAGGGGCCTCTTAATTGAATTTTTATCACTCATCCGATTCAACACACAAAATCAAGAAGTGTTAACATCATTTTATTTCATTTTACTTATTTATCTATGTTTTTAAGCAAAATATTTAAAAAACGATTGGTAAATGGAACATTATTAGAAACATGAGTACTTGTAGATTCATAAATACACCTTGTTATTTCTGTCTAAATGAGAAATTTGAGATAAATAGATTTAGTGGTAGGTGCCAGCTTCTTAACAAAATCAGAAACCTTGATTAACTGTAGGCATAACAAGACGTATACTCTTTGTAAATTATATATAACACCCTGAATCTATTACATCCCCATTAAAACTAGATATAAGTAATAGTATCATTAATAGTAATAACCTTCAATTTTACTTATCTAGAATTTCAATCCTACTTACAAACATTAAACGCGGCAATATAACTTCTTTTTATATGTTATACATTCAATTGATTTGGATGAGTTTTGTTAGGCTTGCATTTTGCGTACTTATATATTTTTGTATGTAGGTATATTTTGGGGCCAAATCATCTAAATGATTGATTTTATTTTGTTTTAAAGCTAAAATTTATCGTTGGTTACCTGGCCGTATTCATGATGAATGGGGTCCTTGTAGCACTCGTATATCTCTACTTGTTTGGTTAATAATCAGATTTATAACTTACCTTATAAAATAAACCATATAAGACTCTGGGATAATGACCTATAACGTATTAATATTGTATGTATCTAATATGTGCGCTTAAAATTGATTGCATGGTTGGTTATGAATATATTACATGATATATGTTAATTTTACCTCACATCTAAAACGTATATATATTAACTTTTGGATCTTGTCTGATAGTTACTTGTCCATACCCATATAAGTTCATAAGAATTGCTTAACATCCTTCATTTTTAAGCAAGTACATAACCATAACCCTATCCTTCTAAAATGATTAGTCATATGTGTTGTGTATATTTAACCATTATATTCATCGTTGTTGTAATAATCACTATTTTTTTAAATTATTTATTTTATCTTATTTTTATCCTTATATTTATTTTATCCTATTCTATCTTATTTTATTTATAATATTATATACTTTTACGCATTCATGTTTAGATGCAATGTATAACTGAAATTGTCATTTTTTAATTCTATTTTATGTTATTATTAAATACTAAGAAGGAGTTCTCACACAGGTTATCATGATTGCTCACTGATAATAACCAGTGATGTTCCTTGAAATCTGAGTGACTCCCCAGATTTACAGTACTCTCTACCTCTTTCGATAACCATTGCAAATTATTTTGTGTTATCGCAACAGCCGCTTACTATTTATTTCTCGCTGACAACGACAATTTGTCTTCTTTTGAATTAGGGTGGCAATAAGTCTCTTCAAGGTCCTAGTGCTCTCCGCGCTCTTGCAGTGGGTGTCTGGTTAGCGTACCCCCTCATCAGTCTTTTCAACCTTCTTGACCCTTCACAACTATTAAGTGTGGTATGAGCCAAGGCTGATTGATGCCATCACTATTTGGAGGGAACGGTTAATTACAATTTTTACAGTTCATTCCTTTGAGTTAATGTGTCGGCATTGTTACTATGGTTTTGTTTTCTTTCTCTTACAACTTCCATGTAACTTGTTAGGTTCCGCAATGTATGTGAGTTGGTTTCCACATTCGTGAATTTTTCTTAAGATTTCAGCTATTTTTATCATTGCCGTCCGTTGTATCTTCCCTTTGATTCCAATTTCTCCCAGTTTTTTTTTTCTACAATTTTCGGAAGTGTTGCTAGTGGTCCTCTGATTATTGGTATTATATTGAGTTTCTTCATGTTCCATACCCCTTTCATTTCTCTGGCAAGTTCCGTGTATTATTACTATAGTTATTTTTATGGTTTTATTATTATTTGTACTCACTAGGAGTTCTCACACAGATCATCCTCAGTGATTGCTCGCTGACAACAACCAGTGGTATTTCCTGGAGTCTGAGTGACAACAAGTCTCCCAAGATTTCCAGTATTCTTCACCTCTTTTCGATAACGATGCGGTATCGCAACAACCTCTTACCATTGATTTCTCGCTGGTAAGGACAATTGGTCTTATCTGGGATTTGGGTGGCAATAAGCCTCCCGAAGGTCCCAGCATTCTCTGCACTTTTCCAGTGGAGGTCTGGTTTGTGCTGTCCCTCCTCAGTCTTCTCCTCCTCCTCGACCCTCTACAAATATTTTGTCTGGTGTCAGCCGAGGCCGGCACCAATTTAAAAAATAAAATAAAAAATAAATGAATAAATAAATAAATTATTTATTTATTTATTCATTTATTTTTCAAATAAATTTTAAATTAATTAAAAAAAAAGTTTAATTTTTAAAATTTTAAAATGTTTTCCTTTTTTTCCTTTCAATTCCGTTTTTTCTTTTTCTCTTTCCTTATTTAAAAAAAAATGTTTTTAATTCTTTTTAATTAAATTTTTTTTAGGAGGGAGAGAGGGAAGGAGCTTATAGTGTTTCTTGTAATTTCTGTTTCTTTGGTTCATTTTTGTGTAGTGATAGCTGAGGCCTGTGTAATTTATTGTGGGGGTGGGAATTATTAAGTGCTGTTTCTTGCATTTTCTATTCATTGGCTCTTGTTATGGTGTTCTTCGTGTGGTTTTGTTTTCTCCATTGTAAATTCCTTGTGACTGGTTAGCCTTTGTAGTTTATGCGTGTTAGTTTCCGCATTCGAGGATTTTCCTTAAGATTGCAGCTGTTTTGATCATTGCCGTCTTTTATATGGTTTCGATGGTCCCTTTGATTCCAATTTCTCCCAGTCTCCAGATTTTTTAGGATTGTTCCTAATGCTCCTACGATTATTGGTATTATACTAACTTTCTTCATGCTTCATATTTCTTTCAGTTCTCAAATTATTATTATTATTATTATTATTATTATTATTATTATTATTATTATTATTATTATTATTATTATTATCATTATTATTATTAATTTTATTATTCTTATTATTCAATTTCCACAATGTAATCAGCTAAACCCATAAAACCATAATTCGTATATTAGCTTACTTTTCTTTTTTTTAAATCTTCCTGTCGTATAAATTGCGTGTATGTGCGTAATTATTGCGTGTTTGCCTATATGACGAAAACATGATTAGTGTCCATTTAACGATGACATGTCACAAGACAAAACTGTATTCCCCTCCAATAGCAAATGAAAGTTAGAATATACCTCCTCGTCCCATCTCCACAAAATGTCTGCATGTAAACCTCTAATGGCTGACCTAGTTTAGAATTAGTTCAATCCGCTATTCTTTCTGATCATTGTACAGTTTACATATTCAAAAACAATAATTTTAATTTTATGTCATGTCATACTCACAAATTTGAACTTTTCTCAATTCTTAAAAATGAAAACATAAAGAGCGAACAAGTATATACTTTTCTTGGCCAGAAGAAAATCGAGCTTGTAAAAGCTGCGATTGAAACATGTCTTGACACATATCAGCCAAATGTTTGTACAAATAAAACTTTGATATATATATATGTATATATATATATATATATATATTATTGTGTGTGTGTGTATTTAAGCAGCCTATTTTCTTTTAATTGATTTCTTTTAATATGATTAAATAATCATAAATTGCGTGTTTTTTTTAATTTGATGAATAGTTCTCAATAATATAATACATCAACATAGTTGTAAAAACACGAAGACTAACCTCGCCTTATGATTATTTGATTAATCACATCGAATTTACTCGCGAAAAATGGAACAAGTAACCCACGAAACTTACATACAGCAATTTGACCGAAATACTAGATATTATCAACTAAAAACATTCAATATTATACAATAACGTTTGCCTATATATATATATATATATATATATATATATATATATATATATATATATATATATATATATATATATATATATATATATATATATATATAGGAACACTATCTTTTAAATAACGTCGATTAAGCTTTTTGTATTAGCCAGAAAAAACGATTCTCGTTTTAATAGATATAATTTTAAATTGACATCCAGTTTACTTTGACGATATTGCCGCTAAATTATTTCCTTATCGACTGCCTTCTTCCTGTTTTTCTCTTTCTCGGTTTACAAAAAAAATTAAAGAAATTCTAATCACTTTTTAATCGCTATAACTTTGAATTTCACATCGATTGCATTTTGACGAGACACTATATAAAGGTTCAACTCATATTTTATACATTTTATTTATTTCCTCTACATTTGTAACATGTTGCTTTGTAGTAAAAAAAAAAGTCCTGAATGAAATGAATTAACCGTCTATAATTTAGTTGACAGCGATTACAAACATAAATAAAAAATGAAGTAATTACTATTGGCCAACACCGGTTAGATGCATCCTTACTATAGTAACATCAAAACTTACTAGACTTATTTCATTCTAATGATAGAAAGATATTTTAAAATAGTATATATATAGGAATCCTCATATCTCTCAAACAAATCTCGATATTCCTCATTTGCATATTTATCTATTCTCAAGTTTCTGCTAAATTAATATTTTTTAATATACATTTCTAATTTATATTGCCAAATTTTCTTTTATACACGTTTTATCTATAGTATTTTGATTTTAATTAATACAAATATTAATTAAAGAGATTTTATTAAAAAAGAGATAGAGTTTCGAAAACGTTTAGACTTTCATTTTCAAGGTAGATAATTTACATGAAACTTCCGTCAAATATCGCTGAGATGTAGGGAACAGATATTGCACTTTGATCTTAGCAAGAAAAGCAACAATAAATAAAATCTGTTCGTGACTAGGAATTTCTGTATGAATAAAAAAAAAACTCCATTTAATCGGAATATCCTTTAATGGGTGGGTAGTGTAGTATCGGTTCCGTTGTCATAAAACCTTCCTCCCAGAAATCATCTCTTCTGTAAGAACTCAACATTTTTCCTGATTAATTATAGTCTGAAATTAAAAAATTTTTGCATAAAATGCAAACCAATAAAATTGAATTTTCTGTTTCACTTCCTAATTACACCTGTTATAAACATCACTTAATAAATAACTAATTTTAAAAAACAGCAATGCTGGCGTGCATTTTATATATCTAGGTTAATTTTTGTTTAATTACGTTAATAATTTAGAGTGAAATAAGTTTCAGCATTAATTATAAACAACTTATATATTTTTTCAAATCTTAAACCCTGTTTTAGTAATAAAAAAAAACAACTAAATGTGTTTAATGTTTTTTAATTTATGCCATGTTTCACCGTACACGTCAAACGGCAAAATAAAAATCAGGTCAGAAAAATATAGTCGCCATCTAAATAACTCAAGAAAGAGGCTAGCAAAGGAAAAACTATTATTCAAGTTCATGAACATGTTTTTAACTACAAAATTATGAAAAGAACTTCCTTCGGTCTTCCTTAGTTTGCATATTTCTATCTGATAATAAATATGGCGACTGTATTTTTCAGCCCAATTCTTATTTCGGCGTTTCACGTGGGCAACGAAGCTTACCATTGTTTTTAATGTCATCTAAATAAACAATATGCGAAAGATTTTTCAACCTAGCCTAATTATGTTGACATTAAAATGGTGTATGTTTATTTAATGCTGTGTAGTATATTTCCATTTGTCATGATAAATTCCTCCCACGTATCACCTCCTCTTTTGGGGGAGGAGAACAGTATAACATATGTTCGTTTCTCGCGATATCATCCTCCCAGAATTAGATTCTTCTTTTTTGGTGGGGTCGGACTCTCTATTTAGTTGTCATGATATAATGCTTCCAGGCATTAACTCCTTCTTTTTGTTGTGGGGCTGTTCCGTCGTTATGATATCATCTTCTCAGTCATTACTTCCTCCCTGGGAACACTGTATGTACTTCGTTCTCTCTACGATGAAAAATCACCGTACTCTAAGCTTTTTTTTTAATATACACAAGCTTTATAAATTACAAAAAAAAATAGATTCATATTTTATTTCAAATCGCCATTATTTGAGTGAGCATTTTACATTTCTCAGGAATATATAATTATTTAACTTGGCCAATTGACTTTCCACTTCTGGCGTTATGAAAATAGAAAGTAAGGGTGCGCAAAAAAACGAATAGTCAACAAATAACTGTTACCGAATGCATAAAAGTTACTTTTCTACCTAACCCTAACCCTAACCCTACCTAACGTTATTTTTTTAATGTCAATTGAAAAGTTTGGTCAAATAAATTACGTTAGACTGAAAACGGATATTCGTTCGCCGACTGTCTTCGAAGTCTTAGCATTTTTTGTAATTTTCTCATTTCAATTAGGTAGAAAAGAAAATGTTAAGGTGTTTCAGACAGTTATTTTTTTACTCGAAAAACCAACTTTAGGGACATCTTACACCATCTTGCAAATGGAACTTAAACTCATTGGACTAATTATTTAAAAGCAAGTAAAACGCTTTAGAATACTTTCAACACACAAAAAAATTGGCAGGTAGGTAGAAGAGTAACTTTATTACATACTGTAACAGTTATTTTTTAATTATTATTTTTATCGCCCATTTTGTCTGTTTATTATTCTTGACAATCGCATCGAATTTTTCGTTTATTTTTTTTCATTATGGGCAATTCATTTTCATACTTAAACCAAATCTAATCTGAACATTGGAATATATCAAATAACACTATGACAATAACCATGACAATAACCATTTTTTTCTAACTAAGTGTGAAAAGAAAATTGTTTTTTCGTTTTTCTGTAGATAAGGCTACAGCTTAATTAATTGTTGCCCGAAGGGCGAGTTGTCTTTGCTAGTTTAATATACATCTAAATTAACAAATGCGAATGTTTTTCCACGTATTCCGAACTATATTAACATAAAAACTCGTTAGGCTTATTCTATGATACAACATAAGTTTTGTAATAATGATAATAATAATAATATATATATATATATATATATATATATATATATATAATAATGGTAATAATCTAGGTGAAAAATATCCACAGGGTAGTAATCCAGAGAATTTTAACCGGGTTTATAAAAAGTGCTCAATATCAAAATAGAGCTTTATATATGATAATTTTATTTACACAGACATGTACAAAATCTGCGACACTGGCATGTCGATGTTATCGATCAACAGTTACTATAAACTGAGATCTCATCAATCAGAGTTAGAATCCGATCTTAACCTCAGATCATATTTGGAGAGAATGAAGTGGAGGGATAGAGAAAGAAAAGAAGAAGGAAAGAAATTTAACATTTCAAAAATTAAGGCCGTTAAAAAATTAAAAATTAAAAATTAAAAAATCTAAAAAAAAAAATTTTTTTTTAATCTAAAATCTAGAATCTGAAACAAACAGGGCAAATAAATAAATAACTAAATAAATAAATAAAAATATAAGGTTGAAAGAGGAACAAATAATGATGAGGGGAGAGGTGGTGGGAAGGTAGACACATAGAGGAAAAGAAGGAGAAAGAGAGGGCGTCTGTTGATTCAGATCGAGAGGGAAGGAGGGGGGTAGACATGCACGAATCAAGTGTCAAAAAACAGTCGAGTTTATAAATGTATTTTTTCAAGTGAACTGTAATATTGTGTATATGTGCGTATGCGTGCGGGCAAACCGGTCAGATGCGTCTGATTGTTGTGGTGGTGGGACGCTGATCAAATGTGTCGCGATTCTGGGTTTAAATTGTCTTTATAATTTGTCTGGAGTTAATTTGCTTACTATGAATAAATAAATATATTCGTTAAATATAATAATAATAATAATAATAATAATAATAATAATAATAATAATAATAATAATAATAATAATAATAATAATAATAATAATAATAATAATGATGATGATGATGATGATGATGATGATGATCATAATAATAATAATAATAATAATAATAATAATAATAATAATAATAATAATAATAATAATAATAAAAGATACCCCTAATGATTTTTTCACCTGGATTATTACCATTATTATCTTGGCTCCATTACTGTTGAGCACTTTCCAAACCGTGGATTATTAATTCGCATACATGGAAAAAAACAATTTTAATACCTCCTTAAAAAACATTCCGACTACCAACAAACGGAACTATCTTCTTATACTTATTATGAAGATTGAAGAACTTTTGAGGAGGATGAAGTGGAACGCTAGCTTTTTACTGGAGAGATCTACATGCAACGAATCGAGGTATTATTATGGATTTAAAAATCAAGGAACTGCACCCCACGTTGAACACCTGTACGGGTTCGAAATGGATTTAATGAATATTGTTAGGGACATCACATTTCACCACAAAAAAAAACCATTTCAAAAGAAAATAGACAAAATAGTTAAGGAAATTAATAGATCAAAATATATACTAACTAAAGCTGATAAAACTCAAAACTTCTACAAATTAACCACACAAGAATACTACAAATTACTTGACAATAACATCACAAAAAACTACAAAAATTCTAATATTAATTTAGTCCACAACATCAATACCGATAATAAAATTATCACAGATAAACTTAAGATCAGCGATAGAGTAAGTAAACTAAAAGAAAAAGAAGCATATACTCTTCTCAAAGATCACAAATCTGACTTCCAAACTAAACCAACCACTAGACTTATTAACCCCACAAGACAAGAAATCGGGAAAATTAATAAAAAAAATTTAGAAAGAATAAATAAGCAGATAAAAACATTTTATAAACTTAATCAATGGATAAACACTGCAGATACAATAAACTGGTTCCTTAAAATAGTAAATAAAACTTATTGCTCGTTCATCCAGTTTGATATTATTAACTATTACCCATCTATATCTAAAGAACATTTTGAAAACGTTATCGATTTTGCCACACTTCTATCTGATATTTCTGTAGATGAAATCAATATAATTAGAAAATGCAGAAATACAGTACTAATCTGTAAACATGAACAATAGACTAAAAGCAATCAATTTGGATCTTTTGATGTTTCTATGGGTTCCCTGGACTCAGCAGAAGTCACTGATCTTGTTGGTCTTTACATACTATATAATCTCACAAAAATCATTAGCATTGAAGATATAGGCATATATAGGGATGACGGATTACTAATAGTAAAGAACTCAAATGGACAAAAATGTGAAAGAGTAAAACAAATTATCCTTAGAGAAATGAAAAGATTAGATCTCGAAGTAGAAATAACATCTAACATTAAAATAGTTAATTTTTAGACGTAACATTCAACTTGAATAAAGAAACTTATGAACCGTACACTAAAGACAATGTCAACCCGATCT
Organism: Sepiola atlantica; assembly: GCA_963556195.1. Classification (NCBI taxonomy): domain Eukaryota; kingdom Metazoa; phylum Mollusca; class Cephalopoda; order Sepiida; family Sepiolidae; genus Sepiola; species Sepiola atlantica. Next base: position 112,018,847 of record OY744517.1, on the reverse strand, counting down.
ATGTCCACCCACTCTCTAACCACCCAAAACCCATTATTCAACACATCCCCAGATCAATCGAAAAAAGAATTAGTGATAACTCCTCTAATGAAGAAATTTTTAACAAACATAAGGACTTTTACAATAAAGCGTTAAAGCAAAGTGGATACAAAAACACCCAAATTAAATTCACCAAACCTACACCTCCCAACAACAGACGCAAAAATAGGGGTAGAAAAATTATCTGGTTCACACCCTCATATAACAACATGGTTAAAACCAAACTCGGTAAAAGATTCTTAGACTTAATTAATCTACACTTCCCTCGCAACAATATACTGCATAAAATTTTTAATAAAAACACCCTCAAATTAAGCTATAGCTGTGGTGAAAATTTAGAAAAAATAATAAAAAAACATAACAATAAAATTCTAAATGAAAAAACTACCGCAACGAAAACAGCAAATACCAAGGCCTGTAACTGCACAAACAAAAAAGAATGCCCATTACAACATAATTGCCAAATAACCCAATCAGTATATCAAGCAACCATCTCTACTAAAGATAACCCAACCCTGAAAAAATTCTACATAGGTATGGCTGGTAATACCTTCAAAGAAAGATATACTGGACATAAGTGTTCTTTTAATAACCCTACATATCAAAAAAGAACCTCACTTTCTATATATTACTGGGAACTATACAACAATAACCTATCACCAACAGTAACCTGGAACACAATTAAAAAAACTAGCACCTGTGGTTCCCTAAACTCACCTTGCTACCTTTGCCTAACAGAAAAACTTGAAATAATTAAATTTAGTGATAGGGGCAAACTTCTAAACAAAAAACAAGAAACATCAATTAACTGTAGGCATAATAGATTACACCTTCTTAGTAATCCACTCATAACCCCTTAGGCTCTTACTATATAAAAAAATAAAAATAAAAAAAACTGCACCTACCCATCAACTGAAAATTTTGTCAACACAACTATCATCTTATACCTTTTATTAATTATATTATTTTTATTAGTAGCAGCATTTTTGTTTGTAGTATTATTTGTAGTAGTACTGTAAGCGGTAGTATTGGTTAGTATTATTATTATTATTATTATTATTATTATTATTATTATTATTATTATTATTATCATACCCACAACGATTAACACTAATTGTCATCTTCTGTATTTTTCTTTACTCTTAAATACCCCCTTTTATGCTTATCCATTTATTGATTAATATTTCTATATTTTTTAGATTATTTTTTAGATTATATTTTTTAGATTATTTTTAGATTATCATTATCAATTATTTATTACTACTATTATTAATATCTTAAACTTAATTATTTGACATTGAATTATTTTTTATTTTTTATTTTTCATTTTTTCATTTCTGTACTTTTATCTAGATAATTATTGTTATCAGTGGTGACATCATGTCTGATGTTACTATCATAGTTATTGGTATTTGCGGCAATGAAATTAACAGTATCACTATTATTAATAATATTGATATTGCCATGTTTTACCGTTACCTTACTTTTGCTTCCACTGCCATTTTTATTATTATTATTATTATTATTATTATTATTATTATTATTATTATTATTATTATTATTATTATTATTATTATTACGGTTTTCATTTTACTATTATTGCCACCATTATGACTACTTCTATTATTATTTATTAATTTTTCACTATCATTTTTTCACTATCATTATTACTATTGTCAAGATTACTGGGATTACCACTCTGATTACTGTTGTCTGTTAAACCACTATTTTTATATGATCAGCATTATTGCAACCATTAACCCATATCATAATATCGGCAAACATTATCTTATCATTATTTAATATTATTATGATAATCACTACCCCCTAGGATTCCTAATATTTCTTAATTATTCTATTTCTTTCCTAAACTATTATTTTTATAAATTCTTAAATATTATTGACCACCATTATCGTTGTCTTTGTTATTATTATTACTATTTTTATTATTATAATGGTTATTATTATCATTATTATTATTAGTAGTAGTAGTAGTAGTAGTAGTAGTAGTATTATTATTATTATTATTATTATTATTATTAATAATAATTAATAATGCCGGCATTTTCTAGTTATTCTTTAGTTATATATTTTTTAGTATTTTTATTATACTTCATTTATTATGATTTTCATTATTTCACCTCAATTATTAGGGGTATCTATTATTATTATTTTTATTATTATTATTATTATTATTATTATTATTATTATTATTATTATTATTATTATTATTAGTATCATTATTATCCTTATTATTATTAATAATTAATAACGCCGGCATTTTCTAGTTATTCTTTAGTTATATTTTTTAGTATTTTTATTATCATACATTTATTATTTTAATTATTTTACCTCAATTATTAGGGGTATCTTTTATTATTATTATTATTATTATTATTATTATTATTATTATTATTATTATTATTATTATTATTATTCCTGTTATATTTAACGAATATATTTATTTATTCATAGTAAGCAAATTAACTCCAGACAAATTATAAAGACAATTTAAACCCAGATTCGCGACACATTTGATCAGCGTCCCACCACCACAACAATCAGACGCATCTGACCGGTTTGCCCGCACGCATACGCACATATACACAATATTACAGTTCACTTGAAAAAATATATTTATAAACTCGACTGTTTTTTGACACTTGATTCGTGCATGTCTACCCCCCTCCTTCCCTCTCGATCTGAATCAACAGACGCCCTCTCTTTCTCCTTCTTTTCCTCTATGTGTCTACCTTCCCACCACCTCTCCCCTCATCATTATTTGTTCCTCTTTCCACCTTATATTTTTATTTATTTATTTATTTATTTATTTGCCCTGTTTGTTTCAGATTCTAGATTTTAGATTTTTTGTTTTTTGTTTTTGTTTTTTAGATTTTTTAATTTTTAATTTTTAATTTTTTAACGGCCTTAATTTTTGAAATGTTAAATTTCTTTCCTTCTTCTTCTCTTTCTCTATCCCTCCACTTCATTCTCTCCAAATATGATCTGAGGTTAAGATCGGATTCTAACTCTGATTGATGAGATCTCAGTTTATAGTAACTGTTGATCGATAACATCGACATGCCAGTGTCGCAGATTTTGTACATGTCTGTGTAAATAAAATTATCATATATATATATATATATATATATATATATATATATATATATATATATATATATATAGTAATCTGTAGACTCTCACATATAGCTGTCGGTATTCCTAATTTGTATATTGTTTTGCAACATTTTCTAATGAATTAATATTTTGTAATATACATTTGTAATTTGCATCGTCATCCTCTCTTATATATACGCAATAGTTTCGTTGACAATAAAACGTCTGGTGTTGCTTGTATGCGAAGAACAGATACTAAACGTTCATATTAGCCAAAAGGTTAAAGAATTATGAAATTAATGTTTTATGACGAGACACTTTTAAATAATTTTTTTAAAAACTGATTTAAGCTATTATTGCATTATTTTTAATGGAAATTGGTAATGTAATATTGGTAGTGTTTTCATAAGACAATTCTCCCGCGTATTATTTCCTCATTTTAATCCTCCCAGATATTACATGCTTCTTTTGTGGGAAGAAGGTCATGTAGTATCTGTTATGTTATCATGAGATAATCGTCCCCGATCTTACCTTTTCCTTTCCTTTTGTTGAGAAGTAGTGTAGTATCTTTTTGTATCCAAGATAGCATACTCGCAAGCATTACTTTCTCCTTTTATGGGAGAGATACTCCCAGGTATAACCTCCTCTATTTTGAAGGGGTATTGTAGTATGTGTTTTATTGTCATAAAACCATCTTGTCAGACATTACCCCCTCCGTTGGAAATGTAGTGTTGTATATGTTCCTTCATCACAATACTATCTTTCTATGGTAGTATCACTTTCTTTTTAAAAGGGAGGGGAAGAATCTTTCTAGGTTTATTTCCATCTTTGGGGTGGTAGTGTTGTATCTTTTCATTCGTCATTATACATTGCTCCCGGGCATTACCTCTTCTTTAGGGGGTAGTATGATATGCGTTTGTTCCTAACGATACCATCATCGCAAGCATTAACTCCTCCTTTAGGAGGTCGTGTTCGTTCGTCATATCATCTTCATAATGATTACATCTTCCTTTGGGAGTCAGCGTATGTAGTTCGTCCGCAATTATATCATCCTCCCAGCCTAGCAAAAATATGTGACCTGAGGAAACATATATTGGCTAGCATATATATATATATACATATATATATATGTGTGTGTGTGTGTGTGTGTGTGTTTTCTTCATCATCCTGTAAAGGTAGGTTAAATTATTACTCGATTACTGAATGATTTGAATTTATTTTGATTTCTGTCCTCGTTCTTTTATGAGGTTGATTTCGATTATTTCGGTGCGTCATGTATATAGCTGGGTTGTACACTGAAGTGTTGTTTTCAGTTAAATAATAACTGAATTGTGTCAATATTTGTTTATGAAGGATGTTGCACTTTGATTTTTACTGCGTAAGAGTTATTACTCTTCTGTTTTTTAAATCTTTGAAACGGTTACATGGTTACCAGCTGACGTTCTTCTTTTCTATTTCAGGTTTACTCACCTGCATATGTTTCACGGCTGATTTATATCATCCTCATTTGGTTTTATTTTTATTTTCCAGCTGTGAAAGTCGGCAATATGCTAAGTAAGTATCTAGAGGATTTAAACTACTTTGAGGCCATATATTAGCGTTAGTATAGTACCGCTGTTACAAAGAATACGAAAGAGAGAATGCTTCTCTATTTTTGAAGTGGAAGCTGTTTCTGAGGATGGTGTTTCTTGTTGTTGGCCTATACAATTTGGGTTTTTTAGTTTGCATTGTATTATTAATGTTTAATATATATAGTTTTTATTCTCTCACTTGTGTAAGATAGATATATAACAAATCATGTGCAGAAATATAGGAATGTAAAATTACAGATAAAAATATATAAATGTGCACGTGGTATATCGTGGAATAACCTCAAAACTTCTCAAAAAAGAAAACTTATCCAGCAAACTTGTTGTCTATCATCACTAATACAGGCTCCGGTTTCCTGATGAGTGAAAGGAGTTGGGCGCATACGGAATTAAGCTGCCCTAAAATGCTGCGAAATGTAACGCATTGGGTTCTGCAGATTAGATCAGGCGATGAACGGTTAGGCCTCTTTGTTAGCAGATGCTTTCTGCGATTAGGACATAGACTGAAGATCGCTACTTATACTTAAAAATATATTTGTTGATGATGAGACTGCTTGTGAGTTTCTAATCTTTTCTGTCGTTCATAATTTACACGTTTTTTTAATTTGAAGGGTAAGTTGGTTGATTTTATTGTATTCTCATTGATGATGTTGAATGGGATGTTGGCGTCCTTTCAAATACCCAATCCGAGTGACCAGTTCTGTAACGGATCTTTGGCCTCATTTCGAAACAAGTAGCCGTGCGCATAATACATCCGCTTAAATTTACATTGAATCATCTCTATATACGTCTCTGTCGGTCTACCAAGCGAGTCTGTTGTTATACTTGCCTCATATACGATGTACTTAACAGAACATCTTCCATTTAAGGAACAATACCTTCGTACTCTACGTAAACAAATTGGTGTCGGGTGGTGTCTTTGTTTAAATAATAGTGCCTTGCCTAAAATCACTTTAAGGAGAAATCTCCTATATCAAATTGAGTATTCTGTTTAACTAATTGATTTCGAATTGCGTATTATCTCAGAGACGCAGGTTAGTAATATTCTTAATTTACTTAATTATTCTTCTAAGTTTGATTTTCTTAGCAATCCTTATTTCGCTTTTCGTAGTATTAATTAATTAATACTGAAGTATATTTTTAATTAGATACAGTTGTAATTACTTTTGATAAGTAAATTTTAATGTATGTTTTGCCCAATGAATATTCCAAATAATTTACTTTATTGATAGTGAGTTAACCTGCGTTAGTCAGTACTGAGCATTGCTTGACGTTTTCTGTTGAAGAAAAAGAAGAGGGGTCAACAGTGGTTTCCCAGGGATAAGATATTTCCACAAACGTTAAATTATTCTTTAGTATGGATGGCTCCAGGACACTATAGTTATCGTCTGCGTAGTAAAAGCTGTGATCCTGAATGAACTTCACACCTTTCTGGGCCTTAACCTACCAGACTTGTGGGATTATCTGAAAGATAATCTCTAATAAAATAATTTCCAGTGCAGTGTCAACAGAGTAGTGTGCCATTATAGATAATTTTATATATCGTATAAAGATGTGCTTTCAACGCACAGGTGCATGTTTAGAGCATAGTATTGAACGTAGATAAAACAAAAACGGTTGGACATTCATGACTGTAACCCGGTAGACAGTCTAGGCATAGAATGACGTTTATTAGTACAAAATTGGATCGGAAAAACGGCTGTTAATTATATTAATGATTAATTGGTAGTATTATATGTATTAAAATCGTACTAGTATTCATGCGACTTAAACATTGATGGTGTATATGATGTGATATATAAGGAAGCTTACAGAAATACACTAAATTAGGTAGCTGCTGCTGCTTTAATACTTAGATACTAATGTGTGCATAACAGTAAGTTTTCTTCATAAAAATATTCAAATAAAACTTTAATGTACATTAAAATGATTTAATGGTTTATATAATTAGTTATTGTATAATTGTTTTCTATTTGAAAACGATTATTTCACAAATATTTTGTTATTCCTGAATGCAAAATAATAATATTTAAATTAAGAAAGAAGAAACACAGAATAAGAGAAGATTCGTGTTTTAATTTTTAGCTAACGACGACAACATAGATTAAAGAAAACAGTTTATGGATTTGCAGCTGTATCTCCGTTGTTTGTTTTATCTAAAATGTTCATTAACGTATTTACAATGAAATATTTTATATCGTTTTCGTTTGATACAAGAAAATCATACATAAATTTACCTTTTCTTGATTAAAACATGTTTTTTTTTAATAAATATTCCCAGTTTGTAAGAAACCAGAAGAAACAAAAATATGTGTTCTTCCCTTTTTTCATCATATACTGACTAATATTCGGACAATTTGAATATTAATTCAACAACTAAATATTACCCATTGTCTTCAATATTTTGTAACATAGTTAATTCACATTAAGCTTAGTAACTGGTTCGGTTAGTAATGCATTTATGTAATATATGGAAGTTGAGAATACTTAAAAAGGGATATCGGTGCAAGTGGTATTCTTCCAGTCATCTTTCTCAATATTAACACAACGGATTGTCTAACTGTGCCTCCAAATCAAATACTAATGGAAGATACAGACTTCCGGTTGATAGGTCCCTTACTGCTAATCGATTTTCTAATTGTGGTGAGGCGTCCAAAGCAAAGAATGATGCTTATGTATATGTACCTTGATAACGACACTTCAGAGACTTTACCGACTTGCATATGATAAGTATTTCAAAAGCATTACTCATTTTTAAGCAGAAACAAAGCCTTTTCACTGACTTTGAAATCATTAACTTCGTTATGCTGATCAATGTGACCATTTGATTTTCAGTGATGCTTATTTAGTTTGTGTCTTTTTCGATAATCTGGAGAATGTCACATGAAAGATATCTTGAAAATATATGTTAATAGTTGTATCTATGAGCATATCTTAGAAAATGTATCTATCCTATACACAAATTATACGTTTTTAGTCAATTAATCACTTTCCCAGAATGATGTTGCTCAACTAATATACAGCAATATTCCAAGAAATGTGCAAAATAACCCGGATGATTGTAAAATAAAAACGTAACAAATTAAATGTGTTGTCGTTTTGTTATTACATATAATATTCTTAAAATTTCAACATTCTGTATTTCGAAGAACATACAACGAAATTATGTCCATGTATCAAAGTAATATATTTTCACAGCCAACAACCGGATTTTATATGAAAGCTAGTTGCAAAATAATTGAATATTCTGTTAAACTGAAACGTCTCTCTTTCTTTCACCATATCTCTCTCTCTCTTTCTTTCTCTCTCTCACTATATATATATATATATATATATATATATATATATATATATATATATATATATATATATATATATATTGGAAAAGGGCTAACACATCCTTAAGAAGACGTTTTTAGAATTGTATTATAGAATTTTGGGAAAGAACAAAAAACGTTATATATATATATTAAATGAATAAGAAAATATTTTTATAAATATATGTCTTAAACTTTCGCTGATATAAAAGCCTTGTCCAAAAGTAATTTCCTTTCTTTCGTTTTTTTTTCTCTTCATTTTGCTTATGTTCAAAATTGCCAGTAAATCCCCTCGTAGTCATAAAAGATTATATATCGTATGATCTCGTTGACGACCATGAAAAAAGTGAAATTGCAGATGTGTAAAGCGCGGTTATGCTGATATGAATTGAATAAGGGGTAACACATCCCTAGGAAAAGTTTTACTGAATTATATTAAAGAATTTGGAGAAAAAAACAAGAAACGTTAATTTTTAATATATTTATTAAATCAATACAATAATATTTTTCATAAATATATATATATGAGACTTTCGCTGATATAACAGCCTTGTCGAAGAGTCATCTCTTTTCTTTCTTTTTTCTCTTAATCTTGCTGATGTTAAAAATCGCAAGTTAATCCGTTCCTTGTTTCAAAACGTATATGTATTGTCTGATATTGTTGACGGTCTTGAAGAAAGTGAAAGTGCAGATGTGTAAAGCGCGGTTACGCTGATATGAATTGAAGAAGGGTTAATACATCCTTAGGAAAACGTTTTTTTGAATTGTATTATAGAATTTAAAAAGAAAAGAAAAACGTTGTTTTATTTTAAATATATTTATTAAATGAACAAAACTTTTTTATAAATACTAGCAAAGATATGCTCCCTCTGGTCGCATATTTTTGCTAGGCTGCGTCAGAAATGAACGCTCACCCGTAAACCGATGGAGCTCTAGTCATATTTCTTGGGTGGTTAGACATTGATTTTCTATGTTACCGACCAAGAATATTGTAGTTAAAAATAATGAAAAAAAATTCAGATCACACCCCAATTTTTTTTACTCTCCCCATAAATAGAAATGTTTAGTTAAGAAAAAAAAGATATCCCCCCCCCCCAGTTTATTTTTTTACCTTTCCCCAGAGAAAAAAATATGTTTAGTAAAGAAAAGAAAAAAAAATTTTTTGGCTCCCCCATATTTTATCCTCCCCATACATATAAATATTTTTAATTAAAAATAAAAATTAAAAAAATTTTTGACCCTCCCCCCATTTTTTACCCTACCCCATAATATTTTCAGTTAAAGAAGAAAAAACGAAAATTGTTACCCCTCCCCCAAAAAAAATGTTTTTACCCTCCCCCATACATAGTAATATTTCCAGTTAGAAAAAGAAAAAAAATTTACCCTTCCCACTAAAAAAAAATTTTTTACCCTCCCCCATATATAAGAATATTTTTAGTTTACCCTTCCCCATACATAGTTAAGAAAAGAAAAAACATTTAGGAGACGCCTCGGTCATATCAAAGAACTCATGTTTAAATATGCTATTGAAGGCGCCTACGTCATATCAAAGAACCAGTTTTGTTATTTTTCCAAAATGGTTACCCATTTAGTAATGGCCGATATATTTGCTGCTTAACTGCAATTTACAACAAAACACCTTGTCTTAATAACGTAATGAAAATAAAGTATGATAATGTGAAAAAAGTCCTCTCATAATGACTTCACTTCCGGAGGGATGAGTCAGCAATTAATTCTTCCAAAATAGTTACCCATTTAGTAATGGCCAGGATATGTATTGTTTAACTTTAATTTACAACAAAACACGTTGTCTTAACAACGTAATGAAAATAAAAAATGATAATGTGAAAACATCCTCTCACAATGACTTCACTTCCGGAAGGACCGGGCGGATGAGTCAGCAATTTATTTTTCCAAAATGGTCACCCATTTACTAATGGCTGGGATATGCCTTGCTTAACTTCAATTTACAACAAAACACCTTGTCTTAACAACGTAATGAAAATAAAGAATGATAATGTGAAAAAATCCTCTCACAATGACGTCATTTCCGAAAGGACATTAAGGATTAGTCAGCAATTTATTTTCCAAAATGGTCACCCATTTAATAAGGGCTTGAATATGCCTTGCTTAACTTCAATTTACAACAAAACACCTTGTCTTAACAACGTAATGAAAATAAAAAATGATAATGTGAAAAAATCCTCTCACAATGACGTCACTTTCGGAATGACCGGAAGGATAAGTCAGTAATTTATTTTTCCAAAATTGTCACGTCACTTCCGAAAGGATAACTTGGCAATTTTAACAGTACTTCGCCCTCAAAGTATAGTTTCAAAAAACACGCCGGTTTCTTAATGACATGTGTTTAATTAATTGTATAAAAATTTGTTATTAACATCATCTTATCGGAAAATATTGTAAATACATATGTAAATTTGATAATAGCAGTTATAAGTGTATATTTGTAAATATGAATTTATTAGAAGTTTAAAAGAAATGCATTATGTAAATTGTAAAACCCGTCTGGTGTCTGAGCATGTTTTTGTAACAGTATATAAGGAAGTTGAAACAGTATTAGTTTAAGTAAGATTTACAGCATTTCCTTCAACGCAGACTCCAGTAGCTGCACCGACAGAGGAGGGGTGGAACACTGTAGTCAGCAAAAACACTACAAAAAGCAGTTCCGTTCCCTCCGATAAATCGATGCGTCCCCCGGATGACCGAGGAGTGCAGCCTCCCACTAAGTCGTCAGGTACCAAGCTACCCACCCAGAAGCTTCAGCCTACCCCAGCTGTTCCGTCTACTTCTTCCGAAGCGGGAGAAAACCTTAAACGGAAGATTCCGGTCCCCACTACTTCGTCTGACTCCGAAGGGGAGGCGAACAAAACTTTGATGGCGACCGACTGCTCTGGCAAAGAAGTCGAAAAACAACCCAGAAAACTGAGAAAAGTTCAAAAGACTGGGCCCAACCCCCTACCCCTGTAGAAACAGAGATGACTATCTCTGCTGTTCAGCCCCCAATCCCCACCTCCTTCAACTTAACAGAACACCCCGTCCTTTTTGATTCCCCTCCCCCAGTCAACAAAAAAGAGCCAGAGCAGGAAGTCTTCGTCGACGCCAGATCTGCTTCCCGCTTTCCTTCTCCGTTGTCGAGAAACGAGAGGACACGAAAACTCCCTTTTCTTCCTGGTGACCGGATTTGTGAGGTGGAGCCTCACATATCAGCAGTGAACTTATCGGCACGGCTAGTAAAATCCATCCGACCGCTGGAGCTTCTTACTCGGGCCCGGGGTCTTGATATAGACAAGCCACAAAACTTTCCCGACGTCCCCTTCGTAACTACCTTTGTCCATGATACCAGAGTGGGCCGCACAAAGGCGTTGTGGCACATGATTGAAGAAGCGGAGGGGGAAATCCCGGGTCTGAGGTTGGTGGAGGAGAAGCACGATTCCCTCAAGGAGCTGAGAACTATGTGCACTGGGCGGGTTCCTATTTACGTCCACCCTTCGTTTTATAGGACCCTAAAATTAACCTTTCCTTTGGATGTCGGAGGTATTGCCCGAGACGGACGAATTACGTCCGAACTGCTTACCGGCAGTATCGGCCATTCCTGCGGCATCCTAGTCCCTGATGACTTCAAGCCGTTGATCGACAATGAATAGAACAATGGACACGAACTTGTTTCTAGCTAGCCTGAATACCAGGTGCATGAGATCTCGAAGCCATGCTGCTCGCGTTCTGAGGGATCTTATGGCCCGTAACATAGATGTGGCTGCGCTACACGAGACTCACTACGTTTCGTACGGGGAATGCAGTGTGCTGACTGGACATTACGATGTCTTCTCAGCATACGGCAATTCTTGTAGTAGAGGGATGTCCTTGCTAGTGCGTCGTAACCTTTTTGCAAATGTAAGCGTTATACACGCAGATGCAGAAGGCAGGTTGGTCGTGGTCGATGTTGCCGTTAGCAATAGTACATTCCGGTCGTCGCGGTTTATGCGCCCAACATCATTCGGGAGAGGGTTTCCTTTTTTCAGCGGTTAAAGGTGTTCCTTGGTGGTTCGGAGCGGTTAGAACTAATGGGTGATTGGAATGCCATCCTTGCTCCCAAAATAGACAAGGTGGGCGGGACTAGTGGGTTGGTGCGGTGTGAGAGCAGTCTGTCTGACCTGATGGCCTCGTGCGATCTTGTCGACAGATTTCATCTCGATCATCCGGGGCGGGAGATGTGGACGTGGAACTCTAGTGGCACATCCTTTGCAAGTACTTACTTGGATAGGATGCTAGTTAGAAGAGGCGACGTAGATTTTTTTTATCTTGTCCCACGTTAAAATGGTTAGGTCATTCGGACCACAAACAAGTCATGGCTCGTCTGAAGTTAGCAAATAGGCCTAGCCTAGCCGGGTACTGAAAGTTAAATACCTCTTTACTGGAGGTGCGTGACTTCCAGGAAAAGCTAGAAAATGTTCTACAGCGGGGCTTAGTGGGGGCGGTTACAGGGAGTAGGTGGTGGGTTAACACTAAGTCTAAGGTTAGAGACTTTTGTGTCCGATATGGCCAGCGCCTCGCATTAGATAAGGCCAGGACAGAAAAGTCTTTAGAAGATAAGCTGACCCGGTGGTGGCTGAGAGGGACTTCATTAACCATAGAACTAGTTAAAGGGGACCTGAAACGCGCGGCTAACGAGCGGTATGAAGGTCAAATAATTAGGGCTAGGTTAGATAAAGTGTCCAACGAAGCCGTGAATTATGACGTTCGAGAACGTAGCGCTGTAGTCCGTCGTAGATCGGAGAAATACATTCGGGAAGTAAAAGACCTGGAAGGCCGATCCCTGGCATCGACGCGTGAGATTTGTGAGAGGTTTCGGTCGCATTTTTCCGAACGTTTTACGCAGCTGTCCATACTTCGGGTCGAGGAGTTTGACAGCTATTTGGCCGGTTCGCCCCGCCTGGAGGCGGCTCGAGCGGCTAGCTGTGATGGTCCGGTTATAGAGCGTGAGGTCCTACCGCGCTGAAGCAGGCTGGCTACAACAAATCACCGGGAATCGATGGTCTTCCTTATGAATTCTATTTGAGGATGTCGCACATGTTTGTCCCTCTCCTGACGAATGTATTCAACCACTGGTTTGAACAGGGTTCCATGCCCGGTCAAATCACCATGGGCGTGATTACATTACTGAAGAAGAAGGATGGGCATGGTGGGGGGCTAGATGATTATAGGCCCATAAGTCTGCTTAACACAGACTTAAAGATTTTGGCCAAAGTTCTTGCGAGTCGTTTGCAGATTGTTATCGCTGATTTGATCCAACCTAAGCAGACCTACGCTGTGAAGGGGGGATGGATTCAAAACAATTTGCACTTGATGCGCACGATCATAGATGAATTAGAAGACGACACTGAAGTCGCGCTGATCAATTTAGATCAGTCCAAAGCGTTTGATAGAGTTGATCATCGTGTTCTGGGGTCTGTTCTAGAAGCTGCCGGTTTTACACCGGACTTCTGCAAATGGATCTCCGTTTTGTATCGCGAGCCGACGGCAGTGGTGCAAATAAACGGGATGCGATCGGAGTCGTTCGTGGTCTCGCGGTCGGTGCGTCAGGGTTGTCCGCTGTCGCCTTTGCTCTACGTCCTTGCGTTGGAGCCTTTTCTCCGCAAACTCAGGGACGGGGTGATGAGACCAGCCTTCGCGGAATTGCTCTGCCTGGTGGTGTGCGAGCCAGGGTTTCCGCGTTTGCCGATTATGTCACTGTGTGTGCGTCGACCCTACGAGACATATGCACTGTGATTAAGGCGCTCAAACAGTACGAAGATGTGACAGGGCCGTAGTCAATTTCAGCAAATCCAATGGCCTGAAGTTGGCTGCCTGGAGCAACGCGCCTGCGTTGCCGGGCCGTTTCAACTGGACAAATGGCCATGTCCGGATCCTCGACGTGTGGTTCGGTCCGGGTCTCCAGCTTGATAAGAACTGGTCGGAAGTACAGTCTAAGGTCGAAGCGTCTGTTAGGATTTGGCTTCGAAGGGGGCATTCGCTTGGCTGTACTACCCCTGCCTGACGACCGCTTGGCGGCTTTTACGCGTCTGCTCTTTTCACTTTTGTGGCAAGACAGAAAGCCGCTTGTCCGAAGGCAGGTCTGCACTCAATGTCTGTGTGAGGGGGCGCTTGGGAATGCCTGACTTGGCAATTCATCGACATGCCGAGAGATTGGCATTCCTAGGTTGTACTCTGATGGAAGAAACTGTGTGGGGCCCTACGGTTGAGAAGGCTTTTCCCAACCTCATCCCCGACCACTTGGTCGAAGGCCGACGTAGACCAAGAGGACAGACGCGTTTCCTCGCCGAATGCCGAGCTGCGCTCAGATTACTGCCGGGGTCCAGTGACCTTGCACGGCCTAGAAGGACCCTTTATAGGGGGTTAGTGAAGGGTGCCGCTTCTGATCCGCTGGGTGAGCGGCTGGGATGGTCGGAGGAGGAGATCCGCTCTCAGTGGTGTTGGGCGCCAGGCCAGGGGTATCTCAATAATTCTGAGTTCTCTCTGACCTGGCGATTGGTTAAGAACGCTCTACCCCTCAATGGCAGGCTTCACAAAGCCAAAGTAGTGCTTAGTCCATATTGTGTTCGCTGCGAGAACGACGAAGAAGAATCGGCTGAGCACGCCTTCTTCACTTGCAGCAGGCTTTGTGAGTTTTGGAAATATGTCAATGAGGTGACGGCTCGCATCGTACCCGATCAGCTGGTTCGCCTGGATGTAGCATCTGTAATCTACAATGTGGTTCCTTTGTGGACCAGGGAGAAACGAATGATGTTTCTCACGATCCTAGCCGTAGCTAGACTAGTAGTGTGGGTTTCACGCTTAGAGATAGGTCGCGGGGGTGCGTCGCCTTCTGATCATGATTTGATTTTGCATTTTAAACATCAGCTTAAAATCAAAATTAAGTCTGGTAGGAGGAGATTGCATTCCTCGCAGTTTAGAAGAAGGTGGATACACACCGCTAGCTTATGTGTATTTGGTCGAACTAGATTTGAGTTCGTGTTCCCTGTCTAGGCATGACGCGCGCCGTCTGTAAGTCAAAAATGTTTTTTAAAAAGACAAGAAGCTTTACAAGAAGCTTGACTTCAAAGTCCCTTAGCTAGAGGTATAAATGAGCCCTGTCCCTATATTTATTTTTTCGTATTAGTAATCTTTCAGGATGCCTGTTCCGAAGATTTATTTTCATCCCTGGCCCGACCCAATTGGTACCTATCCTGAAAGATACCAACTGTCCTCAAAATCCCCCCCCACTTTTCTTTTATCCATTAGGCAAATCCCCAATCCCACTAAGGAACTGTCTTTCTTGTTTTCAGTTTACACTGGAAAACAGAGAGCAGTTCACAATTAGACAGGTAAGGGGGTTCTCTACTAACCCACTCCAATTTTTAGCATTTTATTTAGTTCTTTTATTTTTAATTAATGTTATTTTTTTTATTTTGGGTGTTTTTAGGCTTTCTCCCCCCCCCCTATCATTCATATTATCACAAAAACATCACAATATTTACAAAAAAAATGTGTAAATACCATTCACTTTTTCAGAGACTATTTGTATATAACCAAAAGACTCTTGCGTTTAAAACGCGTTGTAAATAATCATTTGGGGAATTTTAAATAGATTAAGCCCATGGAGTGAATGCGGTATTGTGGTGACAGATACTAGCATAAGGAATAGACCAAGTGGACGACCCTCGACGCCCTGCCACCCCTATTTTTGGCCTTGTGCCACATCTTTTAAATTACAATTGTAATTTTGAGATAAATAAATAGTTTAAGTAAGATTATTAACACGTTTTCTGTTCGAATCGCAGTCTCGTCTTGAAATTTCTTTCTACTTTATTTATATGTTTGTAGTACTATATATAGAAGCTGGCAGACTAAGTAAATAGTAATATTACTCTGATGGAGTTTCGGCTTCAGACAGACAGACAGACAGACGGACAGACAGACAGATACGTAATCTCCATTATTAATAGATATGTCTGAGACTTTCGCTGATATAACAGCCTTGTTAAAGAGTCATATCTTTTATTTCTTTTTTCCTCTTCATCTTGCTGATGTTAAAAATCGCCAGTAAATCCTTTTATGGTCCCAAAAAATTACTTATCGTCTGATCTCATTGACGGTCTTTAAGTAAGTGAAATTTCAGATGTGTAAAGCGCAGTTACGCTGATATGAATTGAAGAGGGGATTTCATTTTAAGGAAAAACAGAGTTAAGATAACGTCACCAACAAGACAAAACACAAGAAAAACAGTCATCACGCCAAGCCCTAGAAATTATGAAAATTATTACGGTAGGAGTTAAACGCAATATACTACTAATTAAATTAATTTTATATCTAATAATAATAATAATAATAATAATAATAATAATAATAATAATAATAATAGAGACCATACAAAGGACAGTAATGATCAAAACAGCTACAATCCTGAGAAATGTCCTCGAATGCGGAAACCAACCCACATAAGCAACGAATGGAGAACAAAACAACAGAACCGGGGAAAATACAACCGCACGAATGAGGTGCAAGCATAGGCTGACGCCACAAAAATTATGGACAGAGGGTCGAGGAGGGAAAGCGCAAACCAGACCTCCACTGGAAGAGCGCGGACAGCTCTGGGACCTTGGGAAGGCTTGTTGCCACTTGGGCCCCAGAGGGGACCGATGGCCCTTATCAGCGGGAAATCGTTGGTAGGTGGCTGTTGCGATTACCGCAAGGTCATCAGCGGTGATGAACGAAAAGAGGTGGAGCATACTGGAGGCCTGAGGAGACTTGTTGTCACTCGGACTCCAGGGAATACCACAGGTTGTCGGCAGTGGGCAACCACTGACGATGACCAGTGTGATAACTCCTAGTGAGTAAATAATAATAATGAGGTTTACGATAAATGTCGGTGAAGTTAGATTACTTTACAATTGTTTAAATATTATTCCAGACAAGTGTGTTCTAATACGCATACAGTTAAAGGGCGATAATTGGTACCGTTCAATTAAACTTCCTGTGTAAATAAGTAATGAAGCGTAGAGTATAATTATAGTAATAAATGTAATTAAATGAATAATGAACCTTAATTTAAGTTAATCGAACTGTTTTCTTAATAATTGAAATGCTGACTTAATCCAAGTGAAATTAAATAAATAACTAAATATATATATATATATATATATATATATATATATATATATATATATAGATAGATATATATATATATATATATATATATATATATATATATATATATATATATATATATATATATATATATAGTACATGTATTATATTGGTTTCTGTAGATGTTAATCCGTTTAAACTCAAGTGTTTATAAAGCGTGCTCAATAACAAGTAGAGCTGTTTTTAGTATAATTCTTTTATTAATACAAACATTATTGGTTGTATATGCGCATACATGTTTCGGTTGTACTCTTCATAGACAGTCAAACTCTGCAGACCAAAAACGAGGAATACACATATTGGAAGTCTTTTTTCTTAAAGTATATTTTTCTATGATGGGATCTGTTTATAATTCACCGGGCAAGCTTAGTATCAAATAACGTTTTTTACTCGTTGACATTGTCCATTCGTTTCTATCTCTCTGTTTTTTTATTCTTTCATTCTTTTATTTTTATTTGTTTATGATTGTTTGGCCTGACTCGCGTTTATGGCCCGATTTATATGGTATCTCTTGTCATTCACTTTGTTCATTTTTGCCTCCTTGAAATAAGTTTTTATCAACTCTAGGAATATTGGCTAGTTGGATTCAGTCCATTTAAAATTAACACACAAAGCCATAACCTGTCTACATACATGTTAATGTATCAACATTTTACCCTATATAAACACATACACATACAGAAATAATAATACATATACATATCTATACCTACATACTTCGATCTCCATATAAAACACATAAACGCGCACACCCGTACACACACAAGTACACACCTTTATGTACACACATACATATACACACAGAGAAATCTAAATATATAAAATTTGTGTATATATACATATACATATGTGCATACATACATACATGTATATTAATACAGAGCCAGGCATCTACACGACTCTCATATACATACACACATATACATATCACCAACCGATAAATCCCTTTTTCGTACTGGTTGGTACAGAATGATGTATATATATATATATATATATATATATATATATATATATATATATATATATATATATATATATATATATATATATATATATATATTAGTGCAATAATGAAGGGAACATGTGTTGAATTTTTCATAATTAAAAGATTTAGAGGATGAAAATAAAAAAATTGCCAGTCGACTAGTTTCGCCCACACTTTACAAGACTGATAAAAAAAAATTGGACGAAGAAATACAAATAATCATTGATACTTTGTCCAATAATGGCTATCCTCTGGATGTGATTAGGTCAGTCATCAATAGGAAAGTGGCCATTTTTTCCGAGGAAAAATCTAGTACGGTGGCTAAATGTCCAATTTATATTCGTTTGCCTTGGTTAGGTACAGTAAGTGAGAAGTTCGCCAAACAAATCAGCTCAGCGGTGGAAAATTGTTTTTTTCATCTAATGTGCGGGTTGTGTTCTGTACAAAACCTCTGTTACCATCCTCTCGAAAAGACGTCCTGCCTCCCCACCATAAAAATAACGTGATTTATCATTTTAAATGTAATTGCAGTGCCAATTACGTGGGCCGGACGACGTTTAGATTAGACAACAGAGTACAGCAACACATCCCTAGTAAAATCAGGAATGGAACCTTCCGGTCACGAGACGTTCTAAGAAATACATACGGTTCTTCGATAACTAACCATCTGATAAATAACCCGTCGTGCGCAACGAACTTCAGCACAGATTCATTTTCAATCTTAAGCTGTGCTCACTCATCTTATCATTTGAAAACTTTGGAGACTATCCACGTACGCCTCAAGAGGCCCTCCCTCTGCAAACAGAAGGAGTGTCTCTTGAGGTTGAGTATGATTAGTCTCTAAGACACAACCTCCATTCCATATAACATCACGCTTATTTTATTCTAAATTCGAACTTTTTTTCCCTTCATTACATAACGCTAATTTCATTTTTTGTGTTTAATTCTATCCTACATTCTCACCCATATTTAAAATTCCACGATATCAGCCTTGTAAAGTATGGGTGAAACTAGTCGACTGGCAATTTTTTGTTTTTTTTTCATCCCCTAAATTTTTTAATTATGAAAAATTCAACATGGCTTCCCTTCATTATGGCACTAATAAAGTGTTGTTCTCCCCCCCCAAAAAAAAAATAATGATATATATATATATATATATATATATATATATATATATATATATATATATATTGGTTTCAAATTAACCTCTTCCAGTCCAATATTCTAACGGTTTTTGAGTTAATTCACCATAAACACAGTTTATACATACATACTTTACACGTGTGTAAACACGTATCTACGCCTATGCATAACTAAAGACACATACATATATCAATACCCAGACATATACGCACGTGCAAATACACACAAATACACCCATTACATATATCTCATAAATACTCTAAGATAGTAGTATACTAGATACACACAGGTATATATATATAAAACACCTCTACCCACATAGGTAAAGGTCGCATAGCCTGGACGCGCACGAGTGTCGTTGCCGACATCGCACACTGCTCATGGCCGTAGCGGCGGTGATTTGTTAAGAATCACCGTGTCTAGGGCACAGCATATGGAAGGCGGAGCCCATCCCTCTCCTTCCGCTGCCTTGAACCTTTCCTGAGTTTTAGTCAGGTACCCATTTACTGCTGGGTGGACAGAGGAAGTTTTCAGACAACAAAATGCGCATGCCGTGAGTGGGATCGAACCCGGGTCGTCCAGCCCAAAGACAAGTGTTATAACCACGTCGTCACGTTATTTTTATGGTGGGGAGGTAGGACCCACATAAATGCGCATATATATATATATATATATATATATATATATATATATATATATATATATATATATATATATATATATATATATATATATATATATATACGCATACAGACATAACTACCTACAGGGGCATGCAAATACGTCCATGAATATATACATACATACATACATACATAAAGAACATATATACAAAATATAAAACTCTTACATACGCAATATAAATATATATATATACATACAAAAAAGGATTAATCGATGTAAACATGTGCGCAAATATCTAGACACAATTATATCCTATTCACTTATATTTACACGTACATACAAGCATACCTATATTTCTATCATTACACTTAAGTATTTAACATCGTTCATTCCTATTAATACTTACACACATTCGTATATTTACGCTACATGAAAAAACTTGAACTTTTCAATAACCGCCTATTACTGTCGAATAACTCCTATCTACCTCATCCATCATATTTTTGATCCCCCAACGGCAAAGCAATTACTTAACTTTCTTTTATATACTTACGGTTTCTACAAAATGCTTTTATTTTACCAAGTCATGAATATTAGAGGTGACTTTACCGTTATTTATTATGCAAAATTATTAAATACATGTCCATATTTATCTTTCTTCTGTCATACTTTTCGATGTACTTTAGTTCTATCATATTTTGAGTATATTATACTTTTCATGTAGATAATGAATATTTCCGCATCTCAGCATCTTGCAGTATTCTTCCTTTCCCGCTTTCTCTGTTCTATTTGCTTACATTTATACCTACTCGTGTATTAGTACAGGAATTTACAAACTAAGCACCGCTAAGGCAAACAAACTGGTTAAGTACATTGCAAGTGATAGTAATGGTTAATTCTATATATAAATAAATAGATTATGAGAAAGTATTATAATCAGACCCACTATAGTGTGAGGTGTAAAAAATGTAGTTTGGCTCACGGCAAATGAAACGGACAGTAAAAGATACACCTCACAAGAATGTTATGTTTTTTGAAAATGTGAAAAAAGGAAAATAAAAATAATACAATTAAAACAAGGTTATTGGAATATAAATTGAACCTGACTTATTTGTTTTGAAGAGATAAATTAGTTTCGTCTAAATTATGTGTTATAGCAAGATATGTGAGATTAAAAGTTTTATGAACCGAAAGGTAATAAATATTTTACAAACAATTAAGATATTAAAATTTAAAATTTAAACATTTTTATAATATTTTATTATTTTAAAAAATAATTTAAAAATCTCGTAAGTTACAGTTATCGCTAACGATAAAAACGGTCTAAGGGGCAACTCTACAACTCCTTTAAATTTAATCTTGAAGGTATAATATGAAGAAAAATTAACGACATTTATAATGGAGTACAATTTATTATGAAATTAAGTAATGATGTGGGTGATTAAGCCTGTTTTAAAATTAAAAATAAGATCTAGGAAGTAAAAATTGGTCTGTTTAAAAATTAAACAGTTTTTAAGCCTACTATTTTTGTACCATGAAAAAGGTGAACAATAAGGGGTCTTCTCTCTTAACAACCAGAAATGTTTTTTATATATTTTCGGGATTTAATTTACTGGTTTTTAGTTTTTGTATTGAGATAGAGCATACTAAGTTGCTTATATTATATTAATGGGAAGGTGATTATTGGAAAAAATAATGTTCCGGGGAAGAAGAGTATGGGGAATTTAAAGCGCGAATATTAAGAGAAAGTCTGGTATTGAAGAAGGCTATTTTGAAGTTATTTTTAGGCAGTTTATAAGAAGTGCTAGTCTCCTATGGACACATCCTTTCAAACTTTCGTCTCTAATGTTTAAACAGTTTGTATTTGGATCAATAATTGCACTTAATATGTAGTATTTCTGCGGCACATGGGAACCTGTGTATGTCTGGAGAGTATGACGGTCTTCTCTCTATTACTTTCCATTTGATAGTGAATGATCTCCTCATCTATTAATTGCCATACTCGGGTCGCAAGTGTTGTGTTACGCCTTTTATCGTGATTTCCTTAATTAATTGAGCACTCTGCTGGAATTTTTCCTCAGATCTTACAAAAGAAGGTGTATATATATATATATATATATATATATATATATATATATATATCTTATCTAATGCCCATGTAAATGTGTTTGAAGCAACATCTCACTTTGAAAAATTAATTATCTTGACTCTTTTCAGTAAGGTTTAATTTTAATTACAAACAACTCTGTTTTATGTGACAAACAATGTACTTTATTTGTTTCAACAGTTTTTGCTTTTCTTTCTTTTATAAAAGGCAAGGTCTTCATTTAAAATGAAAATACATCATTTGAAGTAGTATAAATGTTGTCATTAAAGTTTGAGCACATAATGAACCTCAGATGAAGTTAGGCGAATTTGATGATATCAGTTAAACGGATAAATCAGTTTGATCACACAAATTGTGGCATTCGGAAGTTCTATAAAAGTCGTTCTAAAATAGAAAAGAAAAATATTTGATTAATCATATAAGCGCATAAAAGACGTTTAGTTATTAGAATTGAAAACATCGAGTAAATGGAACGTATTATCTTATGTACTTAATCTGATTTAAACTAATCTTTATTCAGGAATATATATATATATATATATATATATATATATATATATATATGTGGGTGTGTGTGTGTGTGTGTGTGTGTGTGTGTATATGTGTGTGTATGCCGTATTAAATTATAGTAAACATGTGCCGTATTTAATTATAGTAAGCATACATATTCAATGATAACTAGTGTATATATATATGTATGTATATATAAAGATATATATATATATATATATATATATATATATATATATATATATATATATATGTATGTGTGTGTGTGTGTATGCCGTATTAAATTATAGTAAACATGTGCCGTATTTAATTATAGTAAGCATACATATTCAATGATAACTAGTGTATATATATATATGTATGTATGTATATATATATATATATATATATATATATATATATATATATATATATATATATATATATATATATATATGCGTGTAAGCCCCGCGCGAAGAGTTTAAAATAGACTGTCATCTAGCTATAAGCAAGATTCTGAAAACGTCTGCTGAACTCTCTCGACTCTCTACTGTCTGTTGCATGCTTACTTTACGCACAAATATAACTTAAGTTTCCTCCTTTACGTGATATTTTCTCGTGGGGTTAGAGCACTAGAGTGCAGAGTCGAGTTTTTTTTTTCTGTACTGGGTCCGTGCCTTACGACTGTCGTAAATTGTCACCTCCTTCACTGATGATAGCAAAAGCTTGAAACACAAGCGTCTGTAGTTTTAAATAATTTCATATTTATTTAAATAACATATACATATATAGATATAATTATATATATATATATATATTATAATTATTGTTATTATTTAATAATAGGTATTTTTATTATTGTTCATATACGTATACATTCAATTTTTGCGGAACTGTCAGAGTGTAGATAGCTGTTCAGCCGGTCGCACGATTCAAACACCAGACACAAGTCACCTTTTAAATTAAACCCGAACATCTTAACCAATGCAGCTAAATGCAACATCTATGCGGAGAAAGGAACAAAAATCTTATGTATTTCTAAGCGGACGCATAGTAAGCTGTGTTACAATGCTTGGCAAATCACATGGGCAAGAACTCGCAGTTTTAACTTTAATTAGACCGCAAAGGACCCACCTGAAAATGAGGTATAAATATCTTTAGTAATAAATATATTTTAATTATTATCCACATAAATATACGTTTCATCATATACGTTAAGCCGGTCGCACGATTCAAACTCCAGACAGGAGTCACATTTAAACTCAATTCTGATCATCCTAACCAATATATAAACAGTATATATATATATATGGTTGGAAAGCAAAATTTACAATGAACGTAAAGTTGTTTTTGTTTTCTCAGCAGGCACTAACTCAATTGTTTTAAAACCTATCATATATTGATGGCATAATAACGGTAGTATCCTAATTTTTTTCAGAATGCTTTGCTTAATGCACTCGTCACGTCAAACCAGATTTCAAGAAAACTTGGAGTGTCTATAATGACTTTTTATAATCGAAACAATAGAATAACTATGGGCAAAACAATTACGAGAGAGTTGTGAAGTCAACAAAGAGCGTATCAAAGCTTTTATTAAAGCTCTCAAATCCAAAATCGTAAAGGATCCAACAAAATCTTTTTATAAAATGGCAATTAGACCATTAGAACTTTAAAATGTGATTTTAAGTAAGAATATTACACAAGAACACCAAAACACTTGTTAGCAGCACCTATGAAAGAAAAAAGATTAGAAAAGATGCAATAAAATTTTTACATGGTTCAAAGAAAAAAGTCCTCCATTGCAATGATCTTTTCAGATGAAAGGATGAACACTTTCGATGCTGTTCTGAACTGCAGAAATTACAGATTTATCGCAAAATCGACAGCGAAATTTAAGGAGATATTCAGAACAAAAAATCCTGCTCAAGTTTTGGCTTGTTCTGTTGTTACTTCTGATGGAACGAAAATGCCCATAAACTTCTAAAAAAACTGATGCAAAGATCAATGTTAATATAAAGTACAAAACTCTGAGATACCAGGTACTGCCATGGCTTAAAGCAAACTACCCAGACGGCAATTATGTATAGACACGGGATCATTAAGCTAGAAAAATAGAAGATTTCTGCAAATCCAACTTTCGGATTATTTGGAATCATGTTCTGTGCCGCCTTCTAGTCCAGATCTAAATCTTTTGGAGTATGTTTTTTGTCGGGTTTTAGACTACCAATAGAATATAACACAGTAATGTCGATGGTTTAAAGATATTATTAAAGAAAAATGGGATGGGTTGTCTCCATAATATTTGTAGGAACACTTGCGCAAGTTTCAGAAAGCGTGTGAAGGCAGTTATTTAGAATAAAAACAGTTTGTGTTATGTAAAGTTTTTGTTCCAAAACGAATTCTCATGGCTTACAGTAAACTAATTGGCCATACTATGTCTTTCCATATCTGCCTAAATATAGTGTAAATGTTGCTTCCCCACCATATATATATATATATATATATATATATATATATATATGTATATATATATATATTTAAATATATAAATGTTGCTTCCCCACCATATATATATATATATATATATATATATATATATATATATATATATATATATATATATATATTCAGAGAAGTAAAATAGTCAATAGTATCTTCCATATGTCTATCAGGACCCTCTGCAATCTGCATTATTAATTATAATGAGGGTGTATATTTACTAATTCATGTAAGTATATATATATATATATATATATATATATATATATATATATATATATAGTGTGTGTGTGTGTGTGTATGTGTGTGTTAGATCCGTGAAAGACTAAGTTTTTTCGGTAGCAGACCTCGAGTTAGAGAGCTCTATGCAATGAACAGCAAGAATAAAGTTTAAAAGAAAACACTCCAACCAACATATTAAGCAATTTGCACTAAAATTTATTTCGTCCCGAACGTAGAGTCATAAGGTACATTTTCGATGGCTTGCCACTATTTTGCTAAAAATGAGAATAACACTTCTTTTTTGAAATCTCAGATAATAAAGAAGAGTAAGATTTATTGAAGAAAATATCGGTACAATGGGATGACCAGGAAGACTCTTACTACCGCGCCCCCTTTCCTTCATTCATTCCTTCATTAATTTCCTTCGTTTTTTTCCTCTTTACCCCTCGTAAGGGAAAGAGAAAGAGAGTAGGTATAGACAAATACATTTATAACATTATTTATATCAGTTCCAAGAATTCAAAATCAACAAATATTTGGCGTAAGTTCGTTTCTAAAACGATTTAGAATTTTTTTATCTTATTATTTATTTTAATTTCAATTTATGTCTATTTCGGCGCTTTCTTTAAACATCATAAATAAAAGTTAAGCAAAAACGATCAACAATTATTTATAAAATGTATCTTATTATCATAAGAAAAAACGTATGAGTTTTAATTTATAACATTGGCACTAATAATGATGACAATAGTAATAACAATATAATATAATTAAATTGAATTAAAATAATATAATAAAAAATTGAAACAATAATTAGAAAAATATAAAATATAATTGATTAGAGCACAACAATCAGAATCAGGGAATAAAGTTAAAAATAATAATAATAATTCACAAACGGTCTTCTTCTTCTTCTTCTTCTTCTTCTTCTTCTTATTATTATTATTATTATTATTATTATTATTATTATTATTATTATTATTATTATTATTATTATTATTATTATTATTATTATTATTATTATTATTATTATTATTATTATTATTATTATTATTATTATTATTATTATTATTATTATTATTATTATTATTATTATTATTATTATTATTATTATTATTATTATTATTATTATTATTATTATTATTATAATAATAATAATAATAATAATAATAATAATAATAATAATAGTAATAGTAATAGTAATAGTAATAGTAATAGTAATAGTAATAGTAATAGTAATAGTAATAGTAATAGTAATAGTAATAATAATAATAATAATAATAATAATAATAATAATAATAATAATAATAATAATAATAATAATAATAATAATAATAATAATAATAATAATAATAATAATAATAATAATAATAAGAAGAAGAAGAAGAAGAAGAAGAAGAAGAAGAAGAAGAAGAAGAAGAAGAAGAAGAAGAAGAAGAAGAAGAAGAAGAAGAAGAAGCCGCCACATAAGCAACGAATGGAGAACAAACACATGGAAGCACAAAACAACAGAACCGGGGAAAATACAACCGCACGAGAGAGGCGCAAGCATAGGCTGACGCCACGAAAATTATGGACAGAGGGTCGAGGAGGGAAAGCGCAAAACCAGACCTCCACTGGAAGAGCGCGGACAGCTCTGGGACCTTGGGAAGGCTTGTTGCCACTCGGGCCCCAGAGGGGACCAATGGCCCTTATCAGCGGGAAATCGTTGGTAGGTGGCTGTTGCGATTACCGCAAGGTCATCAGCGGTGATGAACGAAAAGAGGTGGAGCATACTGGAGGCCTGAGGAGACTTGTTGTCACTCAGACTCCAGGGAATACCACAGGTTGTCGGCAGTGGGTGACCACTGACGATGACCAGTGTGATAACTCCTAGTGAGTAAATAATAATTATAATAATAATAATAATAATAATAATAGTAGGTTTTATATAGAGTAAGATAAACGATATAAAAGATTTTTATATAATATTATAAAAAAGAAAAATACCAACAAATAAATAAATAAACCAATAAAATAAAATACATGAAATAGAAAAGATAAAATAAAAATAGAATAAAAATAATAACAGATTTAAGTACAGTAATACTGATGATAATAATATTAATAATTATTATTATACTAATAATATAATATCATTTTATATAATATAATATAATATAAACAAATTTGGTACTCACGCAGATTAGGACCTAAAATCGACTTTGCGTTAGGGTTGGAATTAGGGTTAACTTGGATCCTAATCTACATAAGTACCTAAAGAATATATAAAATATAGTTGAATAATCAATATATAAATAAAACCAATAGTAAATAATAAAAAAGAAGAATTTAAATCTTTTTTAATGAATTAGCCTTAAACGCATTAGTAATGAGTCTACTTATAATATCTAAAGAATAGCTTCTGAAGGTAAATGTTATTCTTTGTTCGAATCATTAAATAAAAACCATAAGGTATCAAATATAAATATATAAAAACATAAAATTGAAAAATTAAATACGCATAATCAGATAGATAAAATATAACATATATATATATATATATATATATATATATATATATATATATATATATACAGGGTGGGCAAAAATAAGGGTCCTATTTTTAAAAATTCATAACTTTTTTATTTATTGATTTTTTTAAATTTTTTTTTTAGAATAAGTAAAGGACCCCTTCCGAAGCAAGCATGAGCCGTATTAGCCCTAAGGAACGTACCCTCATTTAGAAAACATTATTTCTGCTTAAAAAACTCAAAACAGTGTAAAAAAAAATACTTTAGTTTTTGTAAGTTTTAAGAAGTGTTTTTCGGCTAAAATTTGTTTTGTTTATTTCAAAAAATCTCGGAAGGGTCAGTCTACACACACATAAAGTTTGGTGAGTTTAACTTTTATTTTGTGGAAGTTATTCAAATTCAAGTTATTCAAATTTAAAGATAGGACCCTTATTTTGGCCCACCCTAGAAAAATTAGTACAACATTCGTACTGTCTGTTTCAAGCACAGAAAACCCTAGCCATCCGGCTCTGTTCAGCTTCTGTTGTCATCTGTTTTGGAAATGTGAAATAACGTGTCACTCTCGTTTGGACGCGTTATTTGCTTAGAGTAGTATGTATGTTTGTTTAAATTTAGTGTAAGGAAGGTTTGATAAGGTTTGAAAAAGGGGAGGGGTAGAAAAGTAACAGTTGAGATTTAAACCGAAGATTTAAAGAGATATAAAAAAATAAGAATAATAAATTTTTTAAATACTTCTATATAAATCTCGTGGGCCAATATTATGAGTATCGTATATTTGGCTGTTACTGTTTTGGGGTTAAATGATGTATTTTCTAAAGGAATTAGGAAGAGTAAATGGGTTTAAAGAGTATACTTATAAAGAGATAAAAAAAAAAGTTAAAATGAACAACATTAATTAAATTCAAGTTTAAATCCTGGATTAAAGGACTTTAAATCAATCCCAAAGGAATTTAAATAAAGATATCATCCGGGCGTCTAAGGGCAGTAACTCTGCAGGGTTTTTTAATGATTTGTATTCGGAATTTATCATTATTAACTAAGGTATACTGAATGCTTATGTGGTGATAAAATCGGTATGCTGGTTATAACTGGTTTAGAGATAAGAGTAAGGATTAGGTCGGCAAGATTGGATCTGTTTGGGAGATATGGGGGATTAGCATTTGACCGAGAAATGGTGGGGACTTATGGGAGTAATAATAATTTGAAATGGGGGTGTTACCCTCTTAATGACTGGAGAAATATTTTTTGCGAAAGTAGAAATTATTGCTCTTGAAAAGTAGTGTGGATATAGGCTGATTACGGTATTTGTTCGTATTTTTTTTTTTTTTTTATATTCATGAGGGGTGATAGTTGGGACAATTTTCAGGGGTGGAAGTCGGTATTACATCACACTAATTTTCAAGAGCAATAATTAAAACTTTCCCAAAAATATTTCATGTGTCATTCTACGACCGAGTTGACCTAATTGACGTAATTGCTGTCCTGTACTTTTTCTTACTCACTTTCGGAGAAAGGAATCGAGAGAAGAGAATTGAACATTAAAAAGATAAAAAATCAATTAAAAAAATGTGAGACATGTAGGTTTTATAATTTTCACATTCACTCCCCATGAATCTCTTAATCGTAGCTACGTGTAATCGTTTGAGATTATGGCACTTCTATTTGCATCTTCATCTTTGCATCCATATCAAGAGAGATGCAGGTTCAGCTAGTCGCCAACTTCAACTTAAATATGTCTGCAGATGTGTAGCCGAAAATATCTGTATAAGCAGGTTTTTACCATGTATGTATATATATATATATATATATATATATATATATATATATATATATATATATATATATATTGGGTAAGTGGTTATTTTATCAGTACCCCTGAAGAGCCACGAATTTTATAACTGATCTGGTTTTAAATCTCCTAAACAATTACATGGTAAACAGCTGATGATCCCCGTTTAATATTTCACAATTTAAGTTATAGTTCCCTGTTTTTGTGTTACTGCTATATACTTGAATTCCCTATTGTATTTGTAAATTTTCCAGCGGTAAGTCGGCTTATACAAGTGCTAAATCTGCGATATTTTGGATTTAAGTCGTATCCTTTTGAATTTAAACTGCATTTTTTTGTTTAAAAAGACTCAAAGCTTCTTTCTTGTAGAATAAAACTAATTTAAACTAAATATAGCCCACATTACAACCCCTTAGGCTTAAGAGTTTCTTTTCAAAATTCGTAATTATTGATTAATTATTTTAGGCGCTAATCCTGTACATTCAAATATATACACATACCTAATGTAATATTTTAGAGATAGAGATGTGCGTGAAAGAAAATAGGTTGCATATATTTATATATGTTTGCGCATGGGTGTATTTAATAAATATTAAAGTTAAGACAGACTTAAATATATACATGGCAGGTTTTTGTCCATTTCTTTTTAAGATAATAGTTTGTAAGTTATTTGATACTTACCGATATGATAAACACGTTATTAAATTAATAATAGCCTGAATAACCAGTTTTGTAAAGTGCAGGAGGGTAACCAAATTGTAACCCGTAGTTAGGCATCGCATGAGAGAAAGGAGACGACCATCCGTACATATATGGATACGGGGCTGCGAGGTTGTAGTTCGGCATATGAGGAATCGATTGTCCCCATCCGTACACATATGGATACGGAGTAGCATGATGCGTGGTTATCGGAGGAGAAACGTGATGAGTACCATGATGGGCCTGTCCCGTCGTCCCATAGATGTAAGGGTAATGAGTCTGGGTGTGGGTCACACTAGCTAAACCTGCGTGAGGATTATATGCAGGTGGCGGCGCATTGTAAACGTAAGGAAACGTCCCAATGTGTGGGATGTTAGCAGCTGAAAAGAAAGAAACATAATGGCAATAATTGATATGCACTTACTGTTTTAATTTTACTGTAACATATAGCATCCGTATTACTTTCAACGGTAGTCAGTATTATGATCGTGTTAAAAGTGGATTTGAATTATGTGCAAATTGTCTTCTCCTATTTAAATTAATTGATTTTTTAAGCCTTGAAGACTTAATATCTAATTTAAATGAATTTACCAAATTTAATCAGATTCTCTGTTCAGACAATGATCAAAATAAAGCTGGTCAACACATATCAATTATATATATATATATATATATATATATATATATATATATATATATATATATATATATATATTCGAAACTATATTCGTTTACATAGTTTTGTTTTTTTGTTTCCCCTTTTTTTAAATTTTTTTAATATTTTTAACTTTTCATTCTGTATTTTAATTCAATTTAATTTATTTATATACCTAATAAATAATCTGTATAAATACACTTCCTTTATTAATATATAGTCACACATATCATGTAACTAATATTATAAACACCGATGACTGTATGAAGTACTAACATCCAAGATTTATTTAGGCATACTTTCAGTTCCTAACTTTCGTATCACTGTGTTTTAAATAACTGTCATTTAAACTTAGCAATAATTTTATAATTGTTTTTTATATATTTAAATACAATTTTCTTAACATACTTTATTGATTATTAAATAATATGACATGACCTGTTAGTAATATTATATGTATTTTCAACAACTTTGTTTAATAAAAACAAGATGGTTGACTGACAAGTTCAGTAAGAATCCCAGCTTCCTCAAAGGAACAAGGTTCTATGTAAGATACTTGTCTGGTAGTTTTTGTGTATTTCTGCTTCGGTGTTTCTTTTCGTAACGATCTCTCGACTTATGTAGGAGCTGTATAGATTTTGTTTACACATGCGGGAAATGATCGTAAATTACATCGAATGCTTTGGATTTAGTGAAGAAAAGCTGAAAAAGATGAGGCAATAATATTTTAGCGTATTACTTATAAATATATATATATAATTGTATTAGTTTCTGTAGATGTAAATCCGTTGAAACTCAAGTGTTTATAAAAAGTACTCAATAACAAGTAGAGCTGTTTATAAGTATAAATGTTTATTTATACAAACATTATTGGTTACATATGTGAATACATGTTTCGGTTGCACTCTTCGCAGAAAGTCAACCTCATCAGACCAAAGATTCAGAGAACGTGCTTGTATATGTTCATGTATTAATTTGTATACGCTTTGTATGTGTATGCATGTATGCTTATGTATATGTGTGTATGTATGTATATATATGTATATGTATGTGTGTATATGTATGTATATGGGTGTGGGTGGTCTAGGCGTGTGTATGCATGTGTATTGTATGTATATATATATATGTATATATATATATGTGTGTGTGTGCATATGTATGTATATCTATATTCGCGTTGTGGATGTATACATGTATGTATGTACATGGGTGTATGTACGTGTATGTATGTGTATGCGTATGTATATGTTATATTTATGTGTATGCGTGTTCGTGTATGTATATATGTGTGGGTGTACAGGCGGGTGTTTTTCTTGTATTAAAATTAATTTATATATTGAAACTGTTTTATATACTAAAAGTATATTCATAGGCAAGTACGTACTTTTAAATATATTTTTTGCTTGAAAGTGGATCTGTGTGTGTGTTCATGTTTAGATGTGTGTGTATATTGATGTCTGTTTATTTATATGTACTTGTGTATCTATTAAATCTGTTTATATGTGTGTATTTTACTGATAGATGAGATACTTGTGCCTGAATGTGTTTGTAGAACTTGGGGAATTCAAACAGAGTTGAAAAGTAACCAGGGCTAAACAGGCAATAAAATAGGGATGAGTAGGTCGTAAAAAAGGCTGAAGAATAGTCAACAAGTAAAATAGGTAATCCGATACCAATTCATAAGAAATAGAGAATAACCAATCCCAAACAAAGATTTATTCGAAAAAATCTACAAATCCATCCCATTTCTCTGAATCCTTAGTCTGATGAGGTTGACTTTCTGCGAAGAGTGAAACCGAAACTTGTATGCACATATGTAACCAATAATGTTTGTATAAATAAAAATGTATACTTATATATATATATATATATATATATATATATATATATATATATATATATGTGTGTGTGTGTGTGTGTGTGTGTAAAGGAATAAGGCTACCAACATTTGTAAAAAGTGTTTTTTAAACATTTATTAATTATTTTATTATTTTATCATTTTATAATTTATAATTTTATAACGCGTTTCGAGCGTGGTGCGTTCTCATCACATATGTAAATCCATTTGAAGAAATGTCTTTCGATTTAAAAGTGTTGTCTTATTTGAGAGAATGTATTATTGTTTGGCGTTTCTGCGCATGTGGTAGCTTTACTCCTTTACATATATATATTTCTCTCGTTGGAACTGCACTTATGCTGCACTACCCTCTTATATATATATATATATATATATATATATATATATATATATATATATATATATATATATATATATATATATATATATATATAAATATATATATATATATATATATATATACATATATACACACATATATATATATATATATATATATATATATATATAGGGAGGGAGAGAGTGCATGTGTGTGTATGTTTGTGTTTGGGTGGGCTGACGAAATTAAAAGGTGTTTATTATTTATTTTAGTTTCACAGGCCCAAACGGTAAACTATGCGGCCACCCCTTTCGTATTTTTCAGGTATAATAATAACATTACAAAAGAACAGATAATTAAATAAATAAATAAATAAAACTTGCTAACAGATAAATAAATAATAAATAAAACCTCCTAAAAAATGCAGGCCCCCCTTGAGCCCTAGTTAATCGCTTCCCACACCGGATTTTTTTCGGGGACACCCTCAGAGATGCACCGTTTTTTCTGTCATTGTTGACGCCATTCCCTGTCAGGCGTGCCTACAATACTTTCAGCTTGCCGATGATTCCACTGGGCACGAAGATTTACTAAAGATGTCTAAATCTGCCCTTTTGGATGAAACCGCGGTACACTGCTGAAATATGTAATATACAGTATCTAAATAAATTATATATATATATATATATATATATATATATATATATATATATATATATATATAGTGATTCACATACAGTTCCTGCCTCAAGCTGTGATTGAAACTCAACCGTCGAGCTAACAGTCAGCGCCCCTATCATACGACACTGACTGAATGTAAGCGATATCTCAATGTAAACATTGTAAAGTGCCGGGAGCTCGAATTAGTTCTATCTAATATGAAAATATATACAACAATAATAAGAATTTAAAAGGGGGCCTGTTTCAACACTCCACTACAGTTCCACGGTAAATCCTGTTGTCAGAATTGTAATGTTATCCTACATATTTTTATAAATTTTGAGGTGATCCCAAACTGGCCAAAATCAGATTTATTTATATATATATATATATATATATATATATATATATATATATATATATATGTATATATATATATTAGTAGTAGTAGTAGTAGTAGTAGTAGTAGTAGTAGTAGTAGTAGTAGTAGTAGTAGTAAAATTATAAATAAATAAATAGATAAAATAAAATTGATTAACAAATACAAAAATAAACCAAATAAATATCTAAAATAGCAACGGATAGCAATATTAATAGAAAAGATCAATTATTTCAGTCCCCGCGTTCTAAAATAAGGTCACCTATTGGTTTGACATTCTTAAAAACGAGGTGTAACCAACCGAACCTCGAAAAGGGTGTCACACAAAGAGCATCCAAATCTTATTTTGAGGGGATTTTGTGCATTGGCCAATAAACACATTAGCCCGTGGGGTTACTCAACGAACAGAAACTTAGATATAAAAGTAATCGTCAGCAAAAATCCGAGAATTTAGCTTCATAATTTCTCGTCGGAATGAAATATGTAAGCCTCTGTGTAGCATTGTTGGTATGTATATATATATATATATATATATATATATATATATATATATATATATATATGGTTATATTGTGAGATACGTCGAAATTTATATAAAATAATTTTGTTAGTTTTATTTTATCATTTATCTGTCCCAAAATATCTACTTTTATTTTAATTAAAACCTAAAAGAAATATTTCGTTTATTTGAAATCTCAAAATCCCCGGGGTTTTTTTTCATCTCAGATATCAATTCTTAATCTGGCAACTCAAATCACGCCCGCCTTGAAATTCCAACCCCGGCGTGTGAAAAATCTCTTTGCGCTTCGCACCTCTGCGGAATGCCTAGACACTTTTATAATCTATTATGGTAGGCGACTTTCGTCTTCATTTTCCACCTTACTATTAATGACTGTCTGAACTGAAAGAAAGTAGGAGATCACTTTAATCAGTCACTCCTTGGCATCACATCTAAAATGAAAACGACGACTATTTCTTCTGAAAGTCAGCTCAAAAAGGGAGGACAAAATGAATACAATTAAGAAAAATGGCAGTCAAATGATATTGAGATTTTAATTGCATTAATTGATGCGTTTAATAGTTTGACAATTTAAACAATATTTTTAACTAAAGACAAAAGAAGAATGCACTCCCTTGAAAACAGCCTCTCTAAGTTTCACCAATATCAAGAGAATAAAGAAACAAAGCTTTTTCAAACTGGTGTAGAATCATTTTTTGAAAAAAATAATAATTAAGGATAATTATTAAGGATATTTTTCTTTCGGATCCGAAAAAGATAGTAATTACATTTAACTCTGTAACCACTAACTCTAACTAATATTTATTTTAGTTTTATTGAATATTTTGGAAATTATGTTTAGATAATTGAAAAAGATTGATTCAATATTGATTATTAATGAATTCACCCAATTTAATCCTATAAGTTTCTACTCTTGTTTTAATCTTAATCATCATTTCTTTCCAAAATTCTATGATTTTAATAGCATGTTTTTTGAATTTATGAATAATGTTTTTGGGAAACTTTATTGACAGTAATTAACAGGTTGAGGCGAAAAATTAAAAAAAATGTCTACCATAATTACAAATTCTATTAAGAATTTTTAAAGTTTCAATTAAATCATAACTAATTCTTCTTCTTTTACTTCCTCTTCTCCTTCTCTCTTTCTCTCTCTCTTTCTCTCTCTCTGTTTCTCTGTGTTTCTCTCTCTCCCTATAATAATTCAAAATCTCATTTAGACAGAAACTTGTAGGAATGGCATAAAATGAAATGTGAGGAAGGATATTAAAGGTAAAAACTAACTATTTATCCAATGTTTTTTAAAACAATTTTAAAAGCAAATAAGTCTTAGTGTTCATTAAATTCAGCCTTTTATCAAATTTATAAACGATCATGGAGATTAACTAGCTGTTTGTGGCCGCCAATTCGCTTCAAAAGTCACGTTCATTTTAACTAGTTTCAATTTTACGGAAATGTAAAATATATTGAAGAAAATATTTTGGAACACAAATATGTCTACTGCTCAAAATAAAAAAATATATTCACATCAAACTCTCCACAGGTGTTTTTAATGATGATACAAATATTTACACCAAAATAATTAAATTGTGATTACTAATTCCATCCGGTGTAGCTATTCATTAATACGTGTAGTAATGTATAAAATCCTACTTCCAATTAAATTTAAAGTTAAATATATAAAAAATTGAAAACTTTAAAAGCCTTTCACACTAATCTGAACTAACGATGCTGTTCTGCTATTCATAGTTATATAAAGATCTGAGTACGGTGAGAAATTGAAGTAATTACTTATAAAATACATATATATATATACACGCCAAACAACATATTGTATCTAAACATACTTATATCGATTCTTTTTAAAACTCGTAGAGAAATATTTTAACAAAAAAAGCCTAGAAATCATTTCTAGTACAGTGTTAAAATCACGTATGTGTTTAGCATTAAAATATAGGAAGAGTAGTAATTTCTGCGCGGTTACCATGATGGGTCACTTTTGTCGACTTCGTTGTCACTTTTGTTGGGATACCATTGATGAGACCAAAAGCTGTAAGCAGAAAAGCAACGTTTTTGCAACTGATGAGAAACGGATAAACTAAACACAAACATATGCAAAGAAAACATACATTAAAATACAAAGATAA
Source organism: Sepiola atlantica (assembly GCA_963556195.1). Lineage (NCBI taxonomy): Eukaryota > Metazoa > Mollusca > Cephalopoda > Sepiida > Sepiolidae > Sepiola > Sepiola atlantica. The sequence goes on along the minus strand of OY744517.1, from coordinate 111,981,979 downwards.
ATAATCTCTACATACATTTATTTATGAGTATAAGTTTTTATAATAGCTAAGGAAGGTCCGAATAACTTACATTCATGACCATCTTTCTTTAGCACTGAGTCAGTCTAATAATTCAAAATTGACCATAAGCCTTAGATATAATATATCAATTTCAATTAGTGACGGAAACATACCGTTGTAAAGATGATAGAGTGAAAAGCATGGGGAAAGCAAATGTAAAGAAATAACTAGTAGAAAAATGAAGAGAGATACACTGCAATAGGAAACTAATGCAAAAGACTAGCATAGGAAATTAGGGTTATAGTTATATGACATTTGCACTCTTGGTTTAATCATTTAAGATTTGGCTGCGTTTAGTGCTGGGGAAACAGACAATATGGAAAACCAGTAAATTCAATTATCAGGTTATTAAGACTTTCCGTAAGTTGGAACGTTCAATTGTGTAAAATAAATCCGTTCATGGAAAGTATAAATAATATATAGATTCATAACTATAGAAAAAATTGAAGATAAATAGGGCTTTAAAAAACATTGAAAGAAAACAGATTTATTGGTGGAATAGACATGAAAGAGATATAGATACCTGAAAGCAGCACAAAGATTATACTGGATAGTGACGCCATTGTTTATCTGAAAAGATAACAATAACAAAAATAATAATTTGAATATATATAAATATATACATATATATATATACATAAATATATATATAAAATACATACACACACACACATACATACATATATATATATATATATATATATATATATATATTTATATTATAATACTGCAAAGCTGTACTCATGTATTAATGACTGTTAAATTAAATACTGAAAGAAAAATATATTGTTGCAATACCCTGTCACTCCGGAAATGTTTACTGACAGGTTATAAAAAACGCGATCGCAGATGACGAAATTATTATCTTAATTCTTTTTTTTATCTTATACACCTGCGAAAAAGATTAAACATGTATTTTGTGTGTGTTCTTAATAAAAGTCTTTGTGTGTGGTTCTTTTACAAAAAGTATATCTTTAGATCTTCTTCACTCCGATGTCGTTTATCGAAAAGGTCTCTTAGATTAGACGCTTACACTTGCGATAGATTGAGTACTTGTTTAATTGTGCTATTATTTCAGTTAATTGTAACTGTTATTCTTTATCATTTTATACTATACTAGCGGAACCCGTCGCTCGGCGTTGTACGGGAGAAAGTACTAACTATTGCATGACGTCGAATAAAAAATTAACGGCCTATTGTCCTCCCTCTACCGTGCTGGCGAATGTTTTAAATTTAAAAAAAAGAAAAAAGTGGCAGAGTAGAATGGGATTGAACGCTAAAACTGGCGACCATTAAACCTCCCTTCTTAACAACTGCGCCACGGTTTCGAGTTAAACATAAATGTGAAAATAGGATGATTAACCTAAGCTTGTTTATTGGTATGCGTGTTCTGTTAAGATTTCGCTTCTGCCGACGACAAATGTAAAGTTCAAAAATGTCACGGTTTAGGTCATTTGTATATGGAGTAAATGGATGTGAGCAAGGTTTCTATAAAATGCGTGTTAAAGGTGTATGATTTTGAAAATGTAAATGTATCGGGGTCTACGAGTATCTTGGTGCTTATTGAATTAAATAGGATGTCGATTCGATCAAGAAATTGTAGGCGCCATGTTGAATGAATAAATGTTGCAGGAACTGTGTTCGTTAATTTCATTCGCTTAATTCCGGAATGAATATAAATATAGAAGTCATAGGTAGAATTAGAAATAACGTAATCTGATATTCGCGGAAAATCATCGGAGTGAATGGGAGCGGTCATTAAGTCTTTGCGTATTGCTTTATATTATGTAGTAAATTAATACCAGGAAAATAATAAATAAGAACGGTGTTTTGTGAAAATTAAACTGTGTTTATTAGTTCCCGGTGTCGATAGGTAGAGTGAGAGTACAGAATTGTTAGGGAGAAAAGTTTTTGCTACCACCTATATGGAGTTGGTTCGTCGGAGAGACGTGGACGGTGGGCCAAATGTAATATTTAGTGTTAGCTAGAAAACATAATAACAAATTTACTAAAACACGCTCGAGTGAATAAGTGTAATGTAGTGGTGAGTTTAGTAGCCTGTGATGCATGTGGTTATTTTCCTATACTCCGAGAAGGTACAGGGGAAAAATCGTCTCTACTTTATATATTAGAAAAAGGTGGAAAATCTCATAAAAATAGAATGTTCTTTCTTGTAGTTACAATCACGTTTGATTTTTATCTGAATCTGATAAGGAGTCATTAATATTTAAACTGTTCTTCTCCGGACTATTGTCTTCAGCTAAGATATATGTCTAATAGATGTAGTCACAACTATTACCACTATATATTCTACTTGGATGTGCTTCGAAAATCCATAAACTGTGTCATATATTTGAAAATAGGCCCTTGCATAATCAAACATAAGTCTTTTTATTTCTAAAGTATTATTATTATTATTATTATTATTATTATTATTATTATTATTATTATTATTACCACCACAACATACCTTTATTATATAATTATTGTTTTTTTTATTCTAGCATATAATTATATACGTATTTCCTTAAATATTAACGAATACATTAAATCGTAGACCGTCGTTAAATCAACATAGAGTTAGAGTGAAGGAAAATAGAGACATGTGCGATTTATTGTAAATCACGGCTAATCAGAACAATTTAAACGGAATATTATGTTCAATCATATCGCCATTTCAGAACTAGGTGATATTTTACCGTGTATTTTATGTTATTGAAGTATATGGAAGAAAGAAAAGTTAATGAATTCACATCTCTATCTATATAAAGTTCATTGTTCTGTTTATATATTTGTATGTACGAGATTCACTGCTTAACTTAATTAATCGATTATTATGAATTATAGAACCCAGCTGATAAGCGTAAGGGGTGTTCATGTGGGCTATATTTTGATTTATATTCATTCAAATTTATGCAAAAAAGTAAAAAGTCGGTGGACTCCCTACATAAAAATTCAGATACCTTTTTTGTAAAATATTTACAATAAGTGTTGATTAATAAATATTCTCTAGATTTCAGTTTATGTAATGTATTTTAAGAGTTTTGTACGCAATAATATATCAGATTTGAATTAGATTTGATCCACAGACACCAGTTAATTTAGAACGAAATATGCGAAATTTCTTGGATCCCAATTTCATTTATAGAAGCCTTAAATTATAGAAATTGTTCTGAACCAATATCATGTCATGGGTTTTGATTACAATTGAAATAAGGATTTTAGACATAAGGTTTAGTATCATTATATCTTTATTTCAATATTCTAAAATGAACAAAGTGGTGAAAACTGTTCTATTTAGAAAGTTTATTTTATCCGAACTTGTTCAGTATAGTAATAGATTATGGATTATTTTGGTGTGTAGTTTATATATGTACATTGACCTTTATATGATATTCAAATGATCTTATTTAAGAAATGACAGTGAAATATTATACACAAAGCAAACCTACATCGCGGGTAAAACGTGTACACAAATGAACAATTTGCTGGAAAACGTCCGAAATATCATCAGCGAGAACATCATAAAACTAGAAATGTGATGATAATAGTTTGAATCAAAACTATAAATATTTGTGTTTTTAATTTTTTATTTTCATTCTTTCATAGTTTAATCACTTTTTAATTCCTTCTCCATAATTTTCTTAGTTACAACGCACAACCCATAACATTACGTTCGAATTAGTATTGGGACGATTAATCTGAATTGGAATCTGGAATCGGAAAAATCGGAACCTTTTTGGGTATCGCAATCGGAATCAGAAATATTAGAGCCGTATTTCCAATTCCGAAAAAAAAAAGATTCTTTTAAACTTGTTTACAATAGAAAATGAAAAAAGTTTGTTTTTTTATGACTTTTAACAATGACACATTTTATATCAAAGTTTGATCAGAAATATTAACATGGCCAACATTTAAAACAAACAAAATTGATAACATGTCCTTAAAATGCTGTCTGGTCTGGTGATCATTTTACGTTAAATTTATATGCAAAACTGATTTTTTATTGTTTTATTTTATTTTTATTACTAGGTTTTTCGGGCTGTTTACATGTAATCGCCTAAAAATGGAGAATCGCATTTTTCTTTTATGGTAAATTAGCATAGGATGCAGAGCTCTAATAATACTTTTTTCACAACAAAATGTTATATGTAAGAATTGGCGAAAATATAAAAGAAAACAAGCCCAGATAATTTCATAAGAATGTACCGGAAAAATGTTTAAAAATGAAATAAAAACATTTTTTGTCAAAAAACAATTACTGATGAATATTTATTAAAAAAATAAATATAAAACGATTTTTTAAAATATGATTTTTGTTTTCGTTGGTAAACTTTTGTCTGTGTTTGAGCTATTTTGGCGGGTTTTTTATCCGGTGAACCTTTGTTCGTTTATCGCTAAATCATTCATCATCCATTAAAAAATAAGATTGTACTTGTTTTCGGGAACACCCTGAAAGAATCCCACTTATTTAAGTGTTAGGGATCAGTTTCACAAATAAATTTAACATAAAATGAGCTATTATTTCTGAGACATTCTAGCGTTTTAGAGCAGTTACTATTTTTTTCTGTCGGAGATAAATTATGTGCGTTTATTTGTTTAGGGGTCTACCTTTTTAAGCGATTACACATAGTTTTACGACCCAACCAGTCGTACTTAGCGTAAGTAGTTAAAACAATTGTGAACATCCCCCAAAAGTTAGAATGGTCCGGAAATGATGATCATTTTACGTTAAATGTATATACGAAACTGAGCTCCTACTATAAATTCTAAAATAATTGTTTTGTTTTGTTTTTCTTTCCGTCAACTTTTTACAGTTGTACACACGTAATAACTTTTAAAAAGTTGAATCTCATTTGGGGGGGGGACTTTAGCTAAGTGTGTTAATCTACAAATTTGCAATTATTAGTAGTAGTAGTAGCATTACTATTATTATTATATGTATCTTGTTTTTCCTTTTACAGTAAAAAAAGCTAATAACCGACCAAATCTTTATAATTAGAATAAAAAATATGAACATTCTTTGAAAGAGGGGAGGCAGAAAATAGTTAAATAGCCCCCCGCCCTCCCCATGTTAAGATTTTTTTTAAATAGTAACATTATTATTTAGAAACTCATTCTTAATATGGAGAGGGAGCTTTGTTAACTGTTCTGTTCCTAGTCTGTCTTCTCATTTTAGCATACCAATCGTTGAGTATTTTTAATTGTTTCTGAAAAATGTAAATAGGATTAACGACGACCTAATGTAAATCGGCTTTGTTTTAAAATATGAAGAAATCTTTAGTTGTCTCAATCAATTACAAGGAAAACATTTGAGAAAAATATTTAGAAAGATCTACTCGTGTAATATACGCCCCCCCCCCCGCCTAAAGTGTATGTTTTACGTTTTGCAAAAATAGATCCGCATATTACACGGAGTTTTACAATAATTTGAAAAAAATTTTAAACAACAAATCTCTAATTAAATATTTTAGCATAAAAAAGTCGGAATCGTTAATTGTATCGAGATCGGGAATTTATAACGAAATAGGTAATTGAATTGGAAATTGGGGAAAATATTGGATTTGTCCCATAACTAGTTTAGATACAAAGTAAGATTCAGTAGCCACTGATCATTGTAACTGTCAAAATAGTTTTTTTGTCTTTTCAGATCCTCTGTTATTGAATTAAGATGGGCATTAACAGTAATTTGGGCGCCTAGTCAAGGGGTGCGTTTTTCTATGATTTGACCTACGTTAAATAGCTGGGGACACATTGCTTCAAACCTGTACTGCGTCATATTTAGCCCTCGGAAAATATTAGTAAATTCCCTGAGACCCTGATATATACAGGGTGGGCCAAAATAAGGGTCCTATTTTTAAAAATTCATAATTTTTTATTTATTGATTTTTTATTTTTTTTTTAGAATAAGTAAAGGACCCCTTCCGAAGCAAGCATGAGCCGTATTAGCCCTAAAGAACGTACCCTCATTTAGAAAACATTATTTTTGCTTAAAAAACTCAAAACAGTGTAAAAAACAATACTTTAGTTTTTGTAAGTTTTAAGAAGTGTTTTTCGGCTAAAATTTGTTTTGTTTATTTCAAAAAATCTCGGAAGGGTCAGTCTACACACACATAAAGTTTGGTGAGTTTAACTTTTATTTTGTGGAAGTTATTCAAATTCAAGTTATTCAAATTTAAAGATAGGACCCTTATTTTGGCCCACCCTGTATATATATGTATATATATATGTATATATATATATATATATGTATATATATATATGTATATATATATATATATGTATATATATATGTATATATATATGTAGAAGAGCAGACACATTAAACATTGAGGCTTACTAATTAGTAACTCACGCATATTTATATGAGTGTCCAACGGCATAATATTCACTGATGAAATTAACATTCGATCTGAGTATGAATCGAATGTATGATTCAACTGAAATAATTCTTATACGCTGAGAGACTAACAGATATAAATATTTGCTATGAAAAAGAACAGTAAGTAAATTTACTCAGATATATGTCCAGCTTATCAATATATATATATAGTGTGTCAGGTTGTATATGAAAAGAAATCAAATAAAATGCTCGATCATATAAGAGAGCTAGTATAATTTATTTAGATACTGTATATTACATATTTCAGCAATGAACCGCGGTTTTATCCAAAAGGGCAGATACTAAAGATGTCTAAAATTGCCCTTTTGGATGAAACCGCGGTACATTGCTGAAATATGTAATATACAGTATCTAAATAAATTATATATGTATATATATATATATATATATATATATATATATATATATATATATATATATATATATATATATATATATATATATATATATATATATATATGAAAACGAATATGGGATGATAGTATTATAAAAATGAACTCACCGTTCTTTCTTTTGGAAAACTGTTTAGCTCAACAAACAGTTGCTCAGTATGTGAGACCAATGCAACACAAGCAACGGTTTTAATAGTGGATTTTCAAAACGTGTGGAAATATTCAAGAGTTGAAAAGAAGCCGACTAATCAATATTAATCATAACTAAACGGGAGAAACGAATTGAGAAAAACGCACTGATTGCCTTTGCTTGTTTATTTTTGTCTTCGTGGAAACACGTACATTTCACGCCTACCAACAAATATATTTGTGAATATGCGATGAGAGTGAGAAAATAAACCCATTTCCTTTTATTCAAAAATTCAGTTTATTAGCTTTTAAAAGTAGGCATCGCCGACTGTCACCTTTGTGTTTGTTGGCAGAGCTAATTAAAATAAATCAAAACACTTATTTGTTTTATGCTATGGACAAGAAAAGCTAAATTAGTACGGTCCTGGGAAACTGCTGGCGTAATTTTTTCAGAATCAAAAACATATTGTGTAACTTTCAGGAATTATTGTGTGGGAATTTGACGCCCAATAAATTTGATCGATGAAACATATTGTACATTATGAATAAAGTGTATTTTGTAATGAGAACATCGGAAGATGTATTAATAGTTTTTGCGATGTCGCTTTACGTTTACCGAAACGGCAGTGAATGTGTTCTTATGCTTCAATGTTGACATCAAATAAGGAAGTCAATAGACTTATGGATTTAAAGGAATAGTATAAGAAAAATAAAGTAATCAGAAAACCATAAAGGATCCACTTCATACACAAAGAAAGATTTCTCATTAGAAGTTTATATATTAAATTCCAATAGGTACGACATGATTGTAAACTTGTATGACCAGAGGGAATATACGGGACTAAGGATAACAAGTAGACAGCTAATTACATCTATCGCGGCTGTTCATTCTAAATGTAAAGAGGAATAATAATTGGAAATGTATAAAGGTTAAAGTAAAGTCGAATCGTATTCAATATCCTATAAATGCTTGTTCACAATCAATACTTATGTTACTAATTCACAGTAAAAATTTGTGAGAAGTAGAAATGTGTTTTTTGAAAGGAATCTAAGCAACAAGATGTTGTGGCTCCAAGCAAAAGGTCAAACGAAGTGAAATACGTCACATAATTTCTACTTTGATCATAATTATATTAATTTGTTCGTTTTTATGCTTTAACAAATGGCAGTTCGGCAAAAACGGTTTCTTAAGCATGATTCAAAAGGATAATTGGTTAGGCTACCGAAATATGATAATTAAAATGTATTTTTGTTGTTTTTTTACTTTGATTCACTTCACACATATTGCCACTGAGACGAAAAGACTACTGTGACTTTGGAGCGATATGCACGGGGAAGTTGTGCAACGATATGTTTGTTTACATTACATTCAAATTTCAGCATATTGGTATAGTCAAGGAAACATGAACAGGGAATTATAAGGGCTAGCAGTTCCAGGAATAAATATATTAGAGTAGAAGGGGTTGGATCTAACTGATTCTCGGATTTGTCGGGTGTATTTACGTGGAGGGGCACCACAGAAGCAAGTTCGTCGGAGCACATTTCATTGAAGTACTTGTAAAACAAGCACAGGGATACAACATTGCGGTGATGGGAGAGGAGCTAAAGCTTGGTCGACAGCGTGAGACCTATTAAATCAAAGACTCTATTTTGGATCCTGTCTAAGAAGGAGAGACTAGTGGTGCCATGCACCAGCCCTATGCGAGAACAATACTCCATGCATAGGCTTTGTAGATATATGAGATTCGTGCGGGCGTAAGAAGTTTTCGAGCACGGTAGAAGGATACCACTTTCCTTTCAGCAGACTACGCAGTTCTTCTATGTATGTGTTCAAATTCATATTACCTGAGGATGTTAGGTCGAGGAGTTTGCATGTTGGACTCTCGTGTAAGGTGCTATTTGCCATGGTAATAGGTTGTTGAAAAGGTTTCTTATGATTCTTACATGCAAGTAGATTTGCTTAGTAGCATATTACCAGCCATTTTGGGCTCATTTTTTCTGGCTAGTACAGATCTCATTATATTAAATATTCGTCCAGTAATAACATATGAGTCAATTTTCATGATAGGACCTTCATGTCAGACCTTGTCAAAAGGTTTAGATATATCAAATGCTACAGCCCTACATTCACCTGCCTTATATGGTATTGAGTATATATGTTTAGAAATTATTTTAAGGATATCCGCAGTAAAACGTGCTTCTATACTAATTGTCAGAAAACCGTTTAGCATTAACGATGGTTACGGCTAGATTGATTACTGATTCAAAGATTTTAGGGAAGACCGAGACGAGACCGATGGAGAGATGCTATTGAAGTTCTTTTACCAAAATGTTTGAACACTGGGACCACAGAGGAAGATTTCCAGCTATCAGTGAAGCAAAATTTGACAAGAACTTTTTTGTATAGTGTGGAAAGGCCAGTGGCCAGCTAAGCAGAGAATTTCTATATAAATGTAGCAGAGACAATAGTATCCCTACATGCTTTGGGGTTGTCAAGTTTTTTAATGATATCCTGTACATAGAAATAAATGATGATCAGGTCATCAAGTGTGGCTTCAGTCCGAAATGGGAAATTTGGGAAGGAGTGGTTTGCGGAGTCCAAGATTTAGTTCAAATAAACTGCCGGGCAAATAGTTAGGCCTTATTAGTTGTCGGGCAAACGACATCATTATTGTTGGATAGCGGGAGAAATGTTGATTGCCTATTATTTACAATACTATTATAGATTTTTCAGAAATCGCGAGTCCTAGTTTCTGCGACTCAATTCGATTTTGTTCATATAAGTCTACTTTCTCTAAAGTGTGGCAATTACAGTCTGCCCGTTTTTCAGCTTCCTTACGATAGAGTGAGACGTATCCAGCAATGCCAAAACAATTTGAGGAGATTGAGGTGTGTATATTAGTTTCACTCAGTGCTAGGATATCCGGTAAGTTTAGTAGGAGAAAAGATTTTATGTCATCGATGTTTGTTATAAGCACTCAGATATTTCTAAATGCCAGCCTCAAAAGACGAGCAGAATTTGTTGTTTTTAGGTGGGTGTCTGATTTGAGTTTGTTACGTTTTTATAGTGACATTTTTATATTTTTATATAGTGGGTCTAGCAATGTGGGAGCTTTTTATGCCAGTAAAAACACACAAGTAGACTATTTGCCGAGTCTTCATCTATGGAGTTGTGGCCTCGGGAAAGCGCACCGGAGATAAGTGCAGGATCCATTTTAACCCAATTTAACCCAATATTATATAACTGATGATAGAGCAGTCACTCTTGATGCTATCTAAGAGTTAGGGCTCCTGTACTACCAGTCGAAAACAGCAGCCAGACAAGCTGTCAAATTTGTATCCTCAACCTGTCAGAACAATAGCGGCCCAGACTAGTCATGTAAAACTAAGTTGCCCAGACAGAGAGAAAAATAGACAGCGTTCCTTGCTATCACTAGCCAGGAAACAAGACCAAGCAATGGGTGTATTTGAGGTGTTTCTGTGATGGTCTCTGCACCCAGCTAATGGACAAAATACTCAACGGTCGGGAAATACGCAGAGCCCATCTTTAAGCAATGTTAGGTCTACAAACCAGATATTTTGCTTGTGTCTCCAGCTCTAGAAAGGCTGTCCACCAGGACTAAGGAATCCTCTCTCCCCCAGTGGTTCCGTGCCAAGACGTAAGTAATCGCAGGCTTTATATCAGAGTGTTTCCTCTCCTGAATAGATGATCTGGCAATATCTACTAGTCTATCTCACCGAGATTAGTGCTCCCGCGTGGAAAACACATGAAGTATCTACTTAGAATAAGTTTACATGTCTCTTCCAAAGACAAAATTGAAGATAGGTTTCTCTCTCGTAATAGATAGAAGAGTGTACATTTAACACATGATGAGGACACCATTTTTTTTTTTCAATATTTTATTTATATTTTTTAAAGATACAGCTCTCATATATCAATATAACGGATGCGTCGTTGTGGGGTATTGTCGTGCAGCAGGATGGAGCCATTTCAGCTGATATGGATTTTTAGTAGTAGTAGTAGTAGTAGTAGTAGTAGTAGTAGTAGTAGAGGTACTGAACCTCCTCGCAGAGCCCGTAAATATCGTACCTCGAAATTCTATGACTTGCATGAAATCCTCCTTGTTAGGCCTGCAAAGTTTCAGGTTTTTACCCGTTAATAACCAGATCGGCAACACTCGAGACGCTGCACACGAAGCCGGAGAAATTTTGGCTCGGAACACACAAACGAATGGTGGTGGTACATGAGAATAAGGTTAAATTGTAGGGAGGTGCATGTTCCTAAATTAAATATCCGTGTAATGAGACGATCATTATTTATTTATTGCTTGTCATTATACTTCTATTTATAGTGTTTTTTCCAAGAAAAAATGTTTACATATCTTAAAAATCAATTTGGTTTTACCACAAATATGGATATAATGTGTATGACAATGAAAATATTGAAGTGGTACCATTATGACCCGATATAAAATGTGTATTTTGTTTTTAAATTAATCAAGAAAATATAATCAAAGCTTACATTAAAAACAATAAACAAAAGTATAGACGATTTAGATCAATTCAACATAATTGTATTATTTACTATAATTATGCATAGAAAATTTATTCACATCAAGTTTTACTAAATAACTGTACATCTTTATATATGTCGAGTATGACTTTCGGCTTGCCCGGAGACATTTGATTTTTATACAATACCAATGATATATGTATAATCGGCAAATGAGTGGGTATGTTAAAGTGATAGTTTATACCTATTTTGATGGATTGGTCACAAAAGTGACACCCTCTCTGCAAATTTGAATATCTCTAAATATAAACCATATGTATGAGAGACTAATTCACACGTATCTTAGTATTTAAATTGGGAGTGAGGGCGCATAAAGGGTGCAACCCCTTTTTAAATTAAAATGTTTTATATTTGATAAAATTGGAACGACACATGTTAGACAAAAATTAATAGAGATTCGCAGATTTTCATTTTTTCTGAAGAATTCTGGAATACAAAATGGAATTTGGCGCTTAAACACCGAATCTGACCAGATATAATTTTAAAATTCAAATTTTTCCGAGTTTCCTAAAATTGCTATATTTATAAGTAGTAACAGCACTTTTTTATCAAATTTGTTTTAAAATAGAATATTTTATTTATATCAAATATATGCCGGTGGTTTTGAACTGCTTACTTTTCTTTAAATTTGTTCATATGATATTAAAGTAGTTGCAAGTATGTTTTTAAGAGAGATAAGACGTTTGAATTTACTTGCATAAAATCAAGTTTTAATGTTTAGAGGATCCAGATACGCACAAAAGGCCTCCTAGATAGAAATAATAAAATAGTATGATTTTGGCTTACAATATATTTTTTAAATTGTATCATTTCATTTTATTAAATTGTTTTAAATAATGTGGGTAAATGTTTTTCTGGCTTGCGAAGATTTATGTAGGTCATTGGGTGCCTTTATATTTGCTGTACTGTATAGTGTTGTGAGCACTCCCCTTGGTATCATTGATCATTCGCAAGGGGACAAACAATATATTCATCGCCATCAGAAGAGAGAGAGTGATGCTTGTTATTTTACCTATTTAATATTTTCTCCACGAGGACAAAGTTTTAGTTAAGATCACTTTAAATATAGACAATAATGAGCCATGTTTAATTAATTTTGATTGAGGGGAAACATATGGTAAATATGCTTTCAAAAAAGTACTTGCTTAAATTTATTCAATTTATCACATAGATAGAAGACGTTGAGGTACTGAAAAATAAACTCTTATCTTACATCATGTGTCCACTCCAAATTATAGAAATTTATCTGAATGTGATAATTACGGAACTGCCGTGGACATTTTAGAAGCCATGTTTGTCAAGAAAAAAATAACATTTTTGCTGGACATTTACTTCCTACCCGGCGTCAACAACCAGAAGAAAGCCTAGAACAGTACCTTCAGATTTCTAAAGACATTAAGTCGCGAGTGTGAATTTACAGCCTTAACTGCGAATCAAGCGAGAGATGTTTTTTTATCAGGGACGCATTTATTAATGGAATACAGTCCAACCCAATAAGATAAAGACAACTAGAGAATAAAGACCTAAACTTGCCAACAGCTTATGAATAAGCTCTAACGTTGGACATGGCACAGAAGTAGTCTGTCTTCTATTTACAACTCGAGGGTTTGGGAGCTGCAGGTTCAAAATTCTTCCATTGTTCAATATACTCCCACACCCCGTTCTAACGATCACGAACAACTTATCACTGCCGCCTGAACTGGATCCGCATGCTACTTTTTGTGGCATCCTTATGCATACTCGTTCGTCCTTCCAGGCTTGAGACGTTAAATGCCACAAGTGTGGTAAGCAGGTGCATTTTTCGAAAGTTTGCAGATCAGCTTTTTCACAAAAACAAACGTTCAGCTACTTTTGCTACTGTATCACCAATTACAGTATTATCTGCCTTCCCCGGCTGCCTCTCAAAGACAATTGTGAGGGTTTAAATAAATGAATTTACTTGTCACAATTTCCTAACACAACATTCATGTGTTGAAGTCTGTTTTGGTGGCCTAAAGCCAGCCCTAAGCGTATGTTGACAAGCAGCTGTCAAAGTGCGGCACGCATCACTTTTTATAAACTTGATATCTGACTGCAAACCAATAGCAGTGAAATCAAGATGCTATTCACAAGAGGGAACACAGTTCATAGCAGCAGAAGTAACAAAACTGATTAAGAGAGGAATTACAGAGCCAAATAAATCTCCATAGAGAGCTCAGATCCTTCTAACAGCCATCAAAAATCACAAGAAATGGCTGGTCATGGACTATTCCCAGACCGTCAACAGATACACAGTACTTGATGCTTATCCACTGCCTCGTATTGATGATATGATTTCTAATATTGCTAAATATCACATTTTCAGTACTTTAGATTTCATAAGTGGCTACTATCAGCCAAATGATAAGCCCTACACAGCATTCGAGACCTACGGTCGCCTACACCAGTTCTGCCGAATTCCTTTTGGGGTAACAAATAGTGTGGCTAGATTAAGTAATCTACAATGAAACATTGAAGGATACTGTTGCGTATATAGACAATGTCACAGTATGCAGCCATAACCAAGCTGAACATGACTACAACCTTAAACGATTCATGGCTGCTGTCAATATTATATTCGGACTTTGAACAATAAAATGTCCCTACAACTTGAAAAGGATCAAGCTATTGGGATACATTATCAAAAATGGCACCATGACGCCGGATGCCGAGTGACTGAAACCCTTAATGGAATTACCAATCCCTGAAAACATGCTCTCTTTACGACGAGCCCCCAGTATATTCGCCCACTACTCCCAATTGGCTTCGTCTTTTTCAGAAAAAATAGACCCATTGACGCAAGTATCTACTTTTCCGGTGTCCTATTCCACCATCAAAGCGTTTCAAAACATGAAAAGGAACATTGCTCAATCTGCCATTTCTGCTGTGGATCGTTTTAACCCTCTATTATTTGAGATAGAGGCCTCTGACTGTGCGATAGCTGCCTCGCTGAAACAATCCAGTCGCCTTGTAGCTTTTTTATCCAGAACACTTTCGCGGTCCGAACGACGATACTCGGAGATAGAAAAAGAGACGTACGCCATAGTTGAGACATTACAAAAATGGAGGCATTATCGACATTTTAATTTAATCACTGACCAAAAGTTAGTCTCGTTTATGTTTAACCCGAAAACTTCGAGCAAAATATGAAAACGAGATGATAGCGAGATCGGGAATGGAGCTTTCTTGCTACTTATTCGACGTCACTTACCACCCTGATAAGGAGAATGCTGCGGTTGATGCGCTTTCAAGGGTACGTAGCCTGGTGACCGGCTCAGATGATCTTCAGAATATACACAGGGAATTGTGTCACCCAGGTATCACAAGAATGACTCACGTAGTCAGGAGCAGAAACTTGCCATATTCTGTCGAAGATGTAAAAAGAATTACGAACTCTTGTCGGATATGCACAGAAAATAAACCCTCTCCAGCAACACTCATTAAGTCACACAACCTTTTGAAAGGCTTAACCTGATGTTAAGGGCCCTCTATCCTCTAAAACTAAAAATAAATACATGGACATAATAATAGACGAGTACTCAAGATTTCCGTTCGTCATCCCCTGCTCGGACGTAACAGCTGCAGCAGTAATTCAAGGTTTCTGCTCAATTTTTGCCGTTTTTGGAGTGTCCGCATATATCCACTCAGATTGTGGATCTGCTTTTATGCCGGGCGAACTCAAGTAATTACTGCATGAACGAAGAATAACTATTAGTTGAACAACTCTTCACAATTCTCAAGGAAACGGACAGTGCGAAAGATACAATGACATAATATGGAAGAAAGTACAGTTGGCGGCTGCAAATCGCAAGAGTTCGATCTCTGATTGGGAAAGTCTCATCCCCATGACATTATACGCTATTAGGACTCTATTATGTACAGCGACAAATGCTACTCCACATGAGATATTTTTCTCGTTCCCACAACGAAGCTCAGCAGGTACATCACTTCCCTCGTGGCTTGCACAACCTGGAACAGTTTTACTAAAACGCCATGTTCGTCCAAGTAAATATGACGCATTAGTGAGCGAGGCAGATATAATTGAAGCGAAGTATGCACTTGTCCGAAATTCGAAAGGAAGATAATCTACTGTCTCCTTAACGGATCTAGCCCCGGCAGGAAATGTATCTGAACGTAGAACTGCTTCAGAGGGATATACATCCCCGGTTCACGGAACAAATCCGACCCACTTAGGTGATCTTGCACCATATACGTCAAGTTCAGAGTTCGAACAAAATCCAAACTGACTCTAGTTCTGACGAGCGATGGGTACCACGAAAGCGGTTTCACCCAATATCTGAGACAGATACTCAATCTTCAGACACCAAGCGACCGAAGCGCCGAAGAAAATGACAGCATTTTGGAACAAGATCTTTTCACCCTAAGCCAGCCACACAAGACAGTCCTAAAACGTCGTCAGATTCCGAAGAGCCTAGGTTAGAGATGGATGCCGGGCACGAACCACCGAAACGCTCTGAAAGGAGGCCAGGTCGATAGGATGACTTTGTTCCCTACGAATAAGTAGGTAGGTTTGGGGGCGAATGTGGTATTAAAGGTAATTGATAACCATCTCACCTTTCTGTTAATAATGGGGTATGCTACATTCGTATAGTATATTAGAAGTGGATATTTTATCCTATTTGTAACATTAAACAATGAAAAGCAAAATTTAAGCTTATCAGTAAGTTATGCTGACTTCCAGCTTTTATTACAATATAAAATTCAAAATGTACGATGTTATTATTGCAAAATTTCTCTTTTTCTTTTGATTTGACTCATTGATTCATTCATATGAATCAGCTGATTCTATCGGTTGTATTGGTTTCCCCGATATATTTAGAATACGTTCTAAAATGATATTGGGTATTACAGGGGGGATCACGTGTAGGTTTCCAACATCCTATATGAAACTGTTCCTGTGGAACGAACTGGATTCGAACTTGGCACACCCAGGTTTTCAGTCCGTGTCGTTAACCACTTAGCCACTGTTACATCCCTTTGATTTGACTTTCCAGGATAATCAAACAGATTTTGCATTTTAAACTATCATTAAATAAATCAATCATTATTTTTGATCGGGTTTATATTTACAAGCAGTCAAACTGTAATATTAGATTGAAGACACAGTTTGCTATTAATCATACGATGCAAACGTACATAAACATAATTGAAGAATTCAATAATTATCTATTGAATATTTTTCGGCGTATTGTATGGAATAAGATTGTGTCATATTTTCTTTTTATTTTAGGTAAAACTCCCTTTTCAAAAAAGAAATCTCTATTCAATTCGGGGAGCATTTTTCATATATAAGCCGGAAGCAGAAGTGTTGTTGATTATGTTTGGTGTAGTTATGCAGAAAATTATGTATTATTTTTATTCGTTTAATTATATTTACTCTATATAATTGGTTGATTAGTATGAATATATGTCTTAGTAATTCATATTAATTTTTTTTATATATTTATTGTTATTTCTTATTTGTTGATAGTATAATATTTTTTGTGAATGGTAAAACAGCGTTAATTAGCTAGTTGTGTTGTTTAAATTAAATGTTTCTGTTTTGGTAAGAGAAGATTTGACTTATAACATATTTTTTTAAGTTTATTATTATTATTATTATTATTATTATTATTATTATTATTATTATTATTATTATTATTATTAATGATTTTTTTAATAATATGGGGAAACGATTTTATGGCTTGATTTATATAGGTCATTGGCGTCCACCATACTTGGTTTCTCGCCAGACACAATGTCTGTAATAACTGTGAGGAAATCCTTCTCTCTAAAAGGGGCGTAATATGAACTGAAACAAAATAAATTTAAAATTTGCCTCAGTCTAGATGAACGTGTCTTTTCTTGAGCGAAGATAGGAAGGATGAAGTGTGGTACCAAACGGGTACTAGGCTCTGCTTCTAGCTTTATTGATTATAGTCATATATTTTGTTAAATCATGTATTAAATATTTATTGTATATGGATTTATTTATTCACTATTTGTTGTTTTCTCTTTTCTTATATTTTTTATTTTTACTTTTAAATGGTGGGAATAAATGATGTGTGATATATATTATACAGGTACAAGCGTTGAAAGTGTGGCTAAGAGGTAACTCTGGCGCTTATCACTCTGGAAAAGATAGTTTGGGCTTGCCATGTGTGGTAGTGGGTCTTGTATGTGATTATATCAACAAATCAAAATTAAGTGATACTTTGTTGTTGATTGTGAGTTTAAGTCTGATGAAAAATTGAAAGATACTGTTGCGTATATAGACAATGTCACAGTATGCAGCCATAACCAAGCTGAACATGACTACAACCTTAAACGATTTATGGCTGCCGTCAAGATTATAATCGGACTTTGAACAGTAAAAATATCCCTACAACTTGAAAAGCAGTTTATTTTTGTTCTAAACCAGAGTGGCTCTTTTTGGGAAGCTGGATTTTACCCACATTAAAAACAGACATTGTGTCTAACTCTGTCCTCGTGGGAAGGCAAGTAAATATGAGCAGTGATACTTTTATCCTCAGATTATCTACATTTTTTCACTGGCAAGAAACTATTTTTCTAGGATTGTTGTTTGATTAAATGTGCTTGTAAAATAATCATATCCTAGTTAGTATGTGTTTTGGGGTACTTATAGAGAACGAACCGCGTTTCCGTGAATTCGCGTCGTCAACGTTCGGGCAGGTCTCAGAAGCGCCCTAGATTTGACGAAACTATTAACCAATTAGGTTCCAAGCAAGGAGACGAATAGTTTTGGAAGAAATTAATTTCTACGCAGCGCGTTAATAAAAAAGAATCTTTACGATCTGTGTCAGCGCGTTGAATCTTCCGAAATCCTTCAGTTATATCAGCAACGGTCACTTCTAGCGAAAAACTAACACTAACACTAAACCCTAAACCCTGCCCCTAACCCAGACAATTTTTTAAAGATAATAAGATTGTAAAAAGATTTTGAAAATAACAAACAATAAATTGGTTAAAAACAGTGGTTTTGTTGTTTGTTATATAAAAAATCATCTTTTGAAACTTTTCGGGGCACAAAAAATAACATTTTATTTAAAAACATTTGATTAACAATAGTGCATTTGACAAAAAAATAAACATCTAATTAATAACAGTCGTTTAGCTATGTTTTATATGTTCCTTTTTATATATGTATTTTACTTTGATTTTCTCTGTCTAAATTTATCGTCGGCCAGTCTTCAATTTATCGTTTGGCGGTTTTCGCCTCGTCAACTCTCGGGTGCTTCCGCGACCTGCCCGAACGTTGACAATGCGAAGTCACGGAAACGCGGTGCGTTCTATATAAGTGTACCTGTGTTTTTATGAGTATGTGTTATGGAACCACTTTACTATTGCTGTAGAATTTATTGCATTTTGCGCATATATGCGGTTGCAAAAGCGTGGGCTAGTAACAGAACGATTTGTCAAAATGCGAGGATCGTTGGTGTTAATTTGTTTCCTGGATAGATGCTATCTAAGCATGGTGTAGGGTGTGTTGAAGATCTAAGCCTTCTTTATGAATTGCTTTTTATATAGCTGAGGTGATCGTATCGTTGAAGCGTGGTAATTTTTTTAAAGAATCTGTTAGAAGCGGTGTGCAGCGACTGATTTCTGGAGGTCTTGAGGCGTCCTCTGATGTTTCTGGGCTATCAATTTCGCTCGAGCACTTTATGGAAGTGTTTAACGCGATTGTAATCGCCTTTTAGTGCATTTGCTATGGATGCTGCTTAATTAATTAATTTCAGTATGGAATCTGATTTGTAGTTTATAAAAATGTATTTGAGCCGTTTTATTGTAGAATGTGTATGTGTCCTTTTTCAGTGATGTGAAGGTTGAAGTCTAGTAATGACAGGGGTACATATGTATCGGGGTGTTTGAAAGTGAATTGCATGCTTAGATCTGTGTGTTTAAATTTGGTGAACATTTTGAGACTTTCATCGCCAGATGATAGGATAAAGATTACTTCCCCATATCTCACGAAGACGTAGTTGGAAGAGTAGGTATCTATCGCGTTGCGTCCCAGTCTGTCCGTGTAGCCCGATGAGGTAAACCTATTATTTGTTTGTAGGTGTGGTGTTTATTGGGTGAATGTGTAGTCAATTATGGTGCATAAGAGTTGGTTTATGTCGGTAGGGGTGAGTTTGAAGCAGTAGAAGTTATTGAGGTGACAATCTCGACAACTGGTCAGCTGATACTGAGGTGTAGAGTAATATCATATGGAGTCTGAATAATAACATGTTAGGTTATAATTGTTTGGGTTATTGTGTGTGTAGTCTGTTGTAATTTCTTCCGAGCTGCTGACGTGGCCTTGGTAAGTAAGGAGTCAGGGTTTAACTAGTTGGTGATTTTATAGACGAGTCTTTCTGTTCTTCAAACTATGGGTCTAGTTTGTGTGATTGGGTTGGTTTTGTGTGTTTAAACATGTTGGGGAGTTTGTTTTTCTCGTGGTGACGTTTCTTTAGTATTATCAGGTAGGTCCCTTCTCATGCACATTAGATCCAAAGTTTTGTTAGTATGATTTTCGATTTCTGTGGATGCGATATTACTGGTGGGTGCGTAAACTGCGTCGTTGCTAAGGTGTTCTAGTTAAGATTTGTATAAGTCTCTTAAGAGATGACGCAGAATAAGTATTATAGATGTATATTTTTCAGGCACATCAGTGTGAGTCGGTGTGTTTTTGTGAGGTTACGGGTGATGTTAGATACTTCTCGCTATATGATGAAGAATATGTTATTTTTAAACGTTGTAAATTTGCGGTCTATATTATCTGTGTCTAGAACGGATTGTCTTGTTATTATGTAGGGAATTTGGTGGCATGATTTGTAGTGGTGAGGTTGTTTGTGGTGTTATGTATGGTGCAGTTGCAAGCGAATAGACATTGTAGCTTGTATCCTGTTCTGCAGTTGAGTTTACATGTTGAGTGTATTCAGTGTAACACACTAACAAAACATTAATATTGAATTTTGTATTTTGATTAACTGGTTTTACAAACTCATTTGATCCTGATTCAAACAATCTTATTCAAGCTCAATAAGGTGGTCTAACGGATCATACATTTTATAGTATATATAAACAAATAAAAACATCAATAACACGTATTACCGAATGCTTTTAATTAAATATCAGCAATATTTATGTTTTAATAGTACAACAATTACCAATATACAAGAATATAAACATATTTAAGACTATGACGTAAAATCTTTCCGAAAACTATATTTTCATTTGTTAAATCTCCATTATAGTATGATTAGAAGCCAAACAAAGAGTAATATCTATTCAAAGAAGACTTGCAAAACTAGTATGAGTCGCTGAAAACCGCATTTAATCGAGATCTGAATAAAATGATCAGCGTAAATTTATGATGTGAAATATACAAAGGTACTATTTCATATGATATTTGTGTCCCTTTCTTTTTTCCTCTGATTCTCAGACATCTTGCCATTTATTCTTTTATTTGAATAGTCTAAAAATATAAACTTGGTTTAATTACACCAATTATCTTTATTTTCTCATCCTATCGTTTAAGTGTTTTCTTATATAATAATAGCATGTGTTATGAATTTCAAATCCTATTAATGAACCTCATTCAAAACATTTTTCTTATTTAATATCTTATATAATAATAGCATGTGTTATGAATTTCAAATCCTATTAATGTACTTCATTTAAAAGTTTACACATTCAATCTTTATTTATCTTATTCAATATCTTATATAATAATAGCATGTGTTATGAATTTCCAAATCCTATTTATGAACTTAATTTAAAAGTTTACACATTCAATACTTATTTGTCTTATTTAATATCTTATATAATAATAGCATGTGTTATGAATTTCTAATCCTATTAATGAACTTCATTTAAAAGTTTATACATTCAATACTTATTTATCTTATTTCATATCTTATATGATAATAGCATGTGCTATGAATTTCAAATCCTATTAATGAACTTCATTTAAAGGTTTACGCATTCAATACTTATTTGTCTTATTTAATATCTTATATAATAATAGAATGTGTTATGAATTTCAAATCCTATTAATGAACTTCATTTAAAAGTTTACACATTCAATACTTATTTATCTTATTAAATATCTAACATAATAATAGCATGTGTTATGAATTTCTAATCCTATTAAAGTACTTTATTATAAAGTTTACACATTCAATACTTATTTATCTTATTTAATATCTTATATAATAATAAAATGTGTTATGAATTTCAAATCCTATTAATGAACTTCATTTTAAAGGTTTATACATTCAATACTTATTTGTCTTATTTAATATCTTATATGATAATAGCATGTGTTATGAATTTCAAATCCTATTAATGAACATCATTTAAAAGTTTACACATTCAATACTTATTTGTCTTATTTAATATCTAATATAATAATAGCATGTGTTATGAATTTCTAATCCAATTAATGAACTTCATTTAAAAGTTTACACATTCAATAGTTATTTGTCTTATTTAATATCTTATATAATAATAACATGTGTTATTAATTCAAGTCCTATTAATGTACTTCATTTAAAAGTTTACACATTCAATACTTATTTGTCTTATTTAATATCTTATATAATAATAGCATGTGTTATGAATTTCAAAGCCTATTAAAGTACTTTATTAAAAAGTTTACACATTCAATACTTATTTATCTTATTTAATATCTCATATAATAATAGCAAGTGTTATGAATTTCAAATCCTATTAATGTACTTCATTTAAAAGTTTACACATTCAATACTTATTTATCTTATTAAATATCTAATATAATAATAGCATGTGTTATGAATTTCTAATCCTATTAAAGTACTTTATTAAAAAGTTTACACATTCAATACTTATTTATCTTATTTAATATCTTAAATAATAATAGAATGTGTTATGAATTTCAAATCCTATTAATGAACTTCATTTAAAGGTTTACACATTCAATACTTATTTATCTTATTTAATATTTTATATAATAATAGCATGTGTTATGAATTTCAAATCCTATTAATGAACTTCATTTAAAAGTTTACACATTCAATACTTATTTATCTTATTTAATATCGTATATAATAATAGCATGTGTTATTAATTTCAAATCCTATTAATGTACTTAATTTAAAAGTTTACACATTCAATACTAATTTGTCTTATTTAATATCTTATATAATAATAGCATGTGTTATGAATTTCAAATTCTATTAATGTACTTAATTCAAAAGTTTACACATTCAATACTTCTTTGTCTTATTTAATATCTTATATAATAATAGCATGTGTTATGAATTTCAAATCCTATTAATAAACTTCATTTAAAAGTTTACACATTCAATACTTATTTATCTTATTTAATACTTTATATAATGATAGCATGTGTTATGAATTTCAAATCCTATTAATGAACTTCATTTAAAAGTTTACACATTCAATACTTATTTACCTTATTTTATATGTTATATAATAATAGCATGTGTTATGAATTTCAAATCCTATTAATGAACTTCATTTAAAAGTTTACACATTCAATACTTATTTATCTTATTTAATATTTTATATAATAATAGCATGTGTTATGAATTTCAAATCCTATTAATGTACTTAATTTAATAGTTTACACATTCAATACTAATTTGTCTTATTTAATATCTTATATAATAATAGCATGTGTTATGAATTTCAAATTCTATTAATGTACTTAATTTAAAAGTTTACACATTCAATACTTATTTGTCTTATTTAATCTCTTATATAATAATAGCATGTGTTATGAATTTCAAATCCTATTAATAAACTTCATTTAAAATTTTACACATTCAATACTTATTTATCTTATTTAATATTTTATATAATAATAGCATGTGTTATGAATTTCAAATCTTATTAATGAACTTCATTTAAAAGTTTACACATTCAATACTTATTTATCTTATTTAATATCGTATCTAAAATAGCATGTGTTATTACTTTCAAATCCTATTAATGTACTTCATTTAAAAGTTTACACATTCAATACTTATTTATCTTATTTAATATCTTATATAATAATAGCATGTGTTTTGAACTTCCAATCCTATTAATGAACTTCATTTAAAAGATTACACATTCAATATTTATTCATCTGATTAAATATCGTATCTAATAATAGCATGTGTTATTACTTTCAAATCCTATTAATGAACTTCATTTAAAAATTTACACATTCAATACTTATGTATCTTATTAAATATCTTATATAATAATAGCATGTGTTATGAATTTCATATCCTATTTATGAACTTCATTTAAAAATTTACACATTCAATACTTATTTATATTATTTAATATCTTATATAATAATAGCATGTGTTATGAATTTCAAATCCTATTAATGAACTTCATTTACAAATTTACACATTCAATACTTATTTGTCTTATTTAATATCTTATATAATAATAGCATGTGTTATGAATTTCAAATCCTATTAATGAACTTCATTTAAAAATTTACACATTCAATACTTATTTATATTATTTAATATCTTATATAATAATAGCATGTGTTATGAATTTCAAAGCCTATTAAAGTACTTTATTAAAAAGTTTACACATTCAATACTTATTTATCTTATTTAATATCTCATATAATAATAGCAAGTGTTATGAATTTCAAATCCTATCAATGTACTTCATTTAAAAGTTTACACATTCAATACTTATTTATCTTATTAAATATCTAATATAATAATAGCATGTGTTATGAATTTCTAATCCTATTAAAGTACTTTATTAAAAAGTTTACACATTCATTACTTATTTATCTTATTTAATATCTTAAATAATAATAGAATGTGTTATGAATTTCAAATCCTATTAATGAACTTCATTTAAAGGTTTACACATTCAATACTTATTTATCTTATTTAATATTTTATATAATAATAGCATGTGTTATGAATTTCAAATCCTATTAATGAACTTCATTTAAAAGTTTACACATTCAATACTTATTTATCTTATTTAATATCGTATATAATAATAGCATGTGTTATTAATTTCAAATCCTATTAATGTACTTAATTTAAAAGTTTACACATTCAATACTAATTTGTCTTATTTAATATCTTATATAATAATAGCATGTGTTATGAATTTCAAATTCTATTAATGTACTTAATTTAAAAGTTTACACATTCAATACTTCTTTGTCTTATTTAATATCTTATATAATAATAGCATGTGTTATGAATTTCAAATCCTATTAATAAACTTCATTTAAAAGTTTACACATTCAATACTTATTTATCTTATTTAATACTTTATATAATAATAGCATGTGTTATGAATTTCAAATCCTATTAATGAACTTCATTTAAAAGTTTACACATTCAATACTTATTTACCTTATTTTATATGTTATATAATAATAGCATGTGTTATGAATTTCAAATCCTATTAATGAACTTCATTTAAAAGTTTACACATTCAATACTTATTTATCTCATTTAATATCTTATATAATAATAGCATGTGTTATGAATTTCAAATCCTATTAATGTACTTAATTTAATAGTTTACACATTCAATACTAATTTGTCTTATTTAATATCTTATATAATAATAGCATGTGTTATGAATTTCAAATTCTATTAATGTACTTAATTTAAAAGTTTACACATTCAATACTTATTTGTCTTATTTAATCTCTTATATAATAATAGCATGTGTTATGAATTTCAAATCCTATTAATAAACTTCATTTAAAATTTTACACATTCAATACTTATTTATCTTATTTAATATTTTATAAAATAATAGCATGTGTTATGAATTTCAAATCTTATTAATGAACTTCATTTAAAAGTTTACACATTCAATACTTATTTATCTTATTTAATATCGTATCTAAAATAGCATGTGTTATTACTTTCAAATCCTATTAATGTACTTCATTTAAAAGTTTACACATTCAATACTTATTTATCTTATTTAATATCTTATATAATAATAGCATGTGTTTTGAACTTCCAATCCTATTAATGAACTTCATTTAAAAGATTACACATTCAATATTTATTCATCTGATTAAATATCGTATCTAATAATAGCATGTGTTATTACTTTCAAATCCTATTAATGAACTTCATTTAAAAATTTACACATTCAATACTTATTTATCTTATTAAATATCTTATATAATAATAGCATGTGTTATGAATTTCAAATCCTATTAATGAACTTCATTTAAAAATTTACACATTCAATACTTATTTATATTATTTAATATCTTATATAATAATAGCATGTGTTATGAATTTCAAATCCTATTAATGAACTTCATTTACAAATTTACACATTCAATACTTATTTGTCTTATTTAATATCTTATATAATAATAGCATGTGTTATGAATTTCAAATCCTATTAATGAACTTCATTTAAAAATTTACACATTCAATACTTATTTATATTATTTAATATCTTATATAATAATAGCATGTGTTATGAATTTCAAATCCTATTAATGAACTTCATTCAAAAATTTACACATTCAATACTTATTTATCTTATTTAATATCTTATATAATAATAGCATGTGTTATGAATTTCAAATCCTATTAATGAACTTCATTTAAAAGTTTACACATTCAATACTTATTTGTCTTATTTAATATCTTATATAATAATAGCATGTGTTATGAATTTCAAATCCTATTAATGTACTTAATTTAAAAGTTTACACATTCAATACTAATTTGTCTTATTTAATATCTTATATAATAATAGCATGTGTTATGAATTTCAAATTCTATTAATGTATTAATTTAAAAGTTTACACATTCAATACTTCTTTGTCTTATTTAATATCTTATATAATAATAGCATGTGTTATGAATTTCAAATCCTATTAATAAACTTCATTTAAAAGTTTACACATTCAATACTTATTTATCTTATTTAATACTTTATATAATAATAGCATGTGTTATGAATTTCAAATCCTATTAATGAACTTCATTTAAAAGTTTACACATTCAATACTTATTTACCTTATTTTATATGTTATATAATAATAGCATGTGTTATGAATTTCAAATCCTATTAATGAACTTCATTTAAAAGATTACACATTCAATATTTATTCATCTGATTAAATATCGTATCTAATAATAGCATGTGTTATTACTTTCAAATCCTATTAATGAACTTCATTTAAAAATTTACACATTCAATACTTATTTATCTTATTAAATATCTTATATAATAATAGCATGTGTTATGAATTTCAAATCCTATTAATGAACTTCATTTAAAAATTTACACATTCAATACTTATTTATATTATTTAATATCTTATATAATAATAGCATGTGTTATGAATTTCAAATCCTATTAATGAACTTCATTTACAAATTTACACATTCAATACTTATTTGTCTTATTTAATATCTTATATAATAATAGCATGTGTTATGAATTTCAAATCCTATTAATGAACTTCATTTAAAAATTTACACATTCAATACTTATTTATCTTATTTAATATCTTATATAATAATAGCATGTGTTATGAATTTCAAATCCTATTAATGAACTTCATTTAAAAATTTACACATTCAATACTTATTTATCTAATTTAATATCTTATATAATAATTACATGTGTTATGAATTTCAAATCCTATTAATGAACTTCATTTAAAAGTTTACACATTCAATACTTATTTGTCTTATTTAATATCTTATATAATAATAGCATGTGTTATGAATTTCAAATCCTATTAATGAACTTCATTTAAAAGTTTACACATTCAATACTTATTTATCTTATTTAATATCTTATATGATAATAGCATGTGTTATGAATTTCAAATCCTATTAATGAACTTCATTTAAAGGTTTACGCATTCAATACTTATTTGTCTTATTTAATATCTTATATAATAATAGCATGTGTCATGAATTTCAAATCCTATTAATGAACTTCATTTAAAAGTTTACACATTCAATACTTATTTGTCTTATTTAATATCTAATATAATAATAGCATGTGTTATGAATTTCAAATCCAATTAATGAACTTCATTTAAAAGTTTACACATTCAATACTTATTTGTCTTATTTAATATCTTATATAATAATAACATGTGTTATTAATTCAAGTCCTATTAATGTACTTCATTTAAAAGTTTACACATTGAATACTTATTTGTCTTATTTAATATCTTATATAATAATAGCATGTGTTATGAATTTCAAATTCTATTAATGTACTTAATTTAAAAGTTTACACATTCAATACTTATTTGTCTTATTTAATATCTTATATAATAATAGCATGTGTTATGAATTTCAAATCCTATTAATAAACTTCATTTAAAAGTTTACACATTCAATACTTATTTATCTTATTTAATTTTTATATAATAATAGCATGTGTTATGAATTTCAAATCCTATTAATGAACTTCATTTAAAAGTTTACACATTCAATACTTATTTATCTTATTTAATATCTTATATAATAATAGCATGTGTTATGAATTTCAAATCCTATTAATGTACTTCATTTAAAAATTTACACATTCAATACTTATTTATATTATTTGATATCTTATATAATAATAGCATGTGGTATGAATTTCAAATCTTATTAATGAACTTCATTTAAAAATTTACACATTAAATACTTATTTATATTATTTAATATCTTATATAATAATAGCATGTGTTATGAATTTCAAATCCTATTAATGAACTTCATTTAAAAATTTACACATTCAATACTTATTTGTCTTATTAAATATCTTATATAATAATAGCATGTGTTATGGATTTCAAATCCTATTAATGAACTTCATTTAAAAATTTACACATTCAATACTTATTTGTCTTATTTAATATCTTATATAATAATAGCATGTGTTATGAATTTCAAATCCTATTAATGAACTTCATTTAAAGGTTTACGCATTCAATACTTATTTGTCTTATTTAATATCTTATATAATAATAGCATGTGTTATTAATTTCAAATCCTATTAATGAACTTCATTTAAAAATTTACACATTCAATACTTATTTGTCTTATTTAATATCTTATATAATAATAGCATGTGTTATGAATTTCAAATCCTATTAATAAACTTCATTTAAAAATTTACACATTCAATACTTATTTATCTTATTTAATATCTTATATAATAATAGCATGTGTTATGAATTTCAAATCCCATTAATGAACTTCATATAAATGTTTACACATTCAATACTTATTTGTCTTATTTAATATCTTATATAATAATAGCATGTGTTATGAATTTCAAATCCTATTAATGAACTTCATTTAAAATTTTACACATTCAATACTTATTTATCTTATTTAATATTTTATATAATAATAGCATGTGTTATGAATTTCAAATCTTATTAATGAACTTCATTTAAAAGTTTACACATTCAATACTTATTTATCTTATTTAATATCGTATCTAAAACAGCATGTGTTATTACTTTCAAATCCTATTAATGTACTTCATTTAAAAGTTTACACATTCAATACTTATTTATCTTATTAAATATCTTATATAATAATAGCATGTGTTTTGAACTTCCAATCCTATTAATGAACTTCATTTAAAAGATTACACATTCAATATTTATTCATCTGATTAAATATCGTATCTAATAATAGCATGTGTTATTACTTTCAAATCCTATTAATGAACTTCATTTAAAAATTTACACATTCAATACTTATTTATCTTATTAAATATCTTATATAATAATAGCATGTGTTATGAATTTAAAATCCTATTAATGAACTTCATTTAAAAATTTACACATTCAATACTTATTTATATTATTTAATATCTTATATAATAATAGCATGTGTTATGAATTTCAAATCCTATTAATGAACTTCATTTACAAATTTACACATTCAATACTTATTTGTCTTATTTAATATCTTATATAATAATAGCATGTGTTATGAATTTCAAATCCTATTAATAAACTTCATTTAAAAATTTACACATTCAATACTTATTTATATTATTTAATATCTTATATAATAATAGCATGTGTTATGAATTTCAAATCCTATTAATGAACTTCATTTAAAAATTTACACATTCAATACTTATTTATCTTATTTAATATCTTATATAATAATTACATGTGTTATGAATTTCAAATCCTATTAATGAACTTCATTTAAAAGTTTACACATTCAATACTTATTTGTCTTATTTAATATCTTATATAATAATAGCATGTGTTATGAATTTCAAATCCTATTAATGAACTTCATTTAAAAGTTTACACATTCAATACTTATTTATCTTATTTAATATCTTATATGATAATAGCATGTGTTATGAATTTCAAATCCTATTAATGAACTTCATTTAAAGGTTTACGCATTCAATACTTATTTGTCTTATTTAATATCTTATATAATAATTGCATGTGTCATGAATTTCAAATCCTATTAATGAACTTCATTTAAAAGTTTACACATTCAATACTTATTTGTCTTATTTAATATCTAATATAATAATAGCATGTGTTATGAATTTCAAATCCAATTAATGAACTTCATTTAAAAGTTTACACATTCAATACTTATTTGTCTTATTTAATATCTTATATAATAATAACATGTGTTATTAATTCAAGTCCTATTAATGTACTTCATTTAAAAGTTTACACATTGAATACTTATTTGTCTTATTTAATATCTTATATAATAATAGCATGTGTTATGAATTTCAAATTCTATTAATGTACTTAATTTAAAAGTTTACACATTCAATACTTATTTGTCTTATTTAATATCTTATATAATAATAGCATGTGTTATGAATTTCAAATCCTATTAATAAACTTCATTTAAAAGTTTACACATTCAATACTTATTTATCTTATTTAATTTTTATATAATAATAGCATGTGTTATGAATTTCTAATCCTATTAATGAACTTCATTTAAAAGTTTACACATTCAATACTTATTTATCTTATTTAATACGTTATATAATAATAGCATGTGTTATGAATTTCAAATCCTATTAATGTACTTCATTTAAAAATTTACACATTCAATACTTATTTATATTATTTGATATCTTATATAATAATAGCATGTGGTATGAATTTCAAATCTTATTAATGAACTTCATTTAAAAATTTACACATTAAATACTTATTTATATTATTTAATATCTTATATAATAATAGCATGTGTTATGAATTTCAAATCCTATTAATGAACTTCATTTAAAAATTTACACATTCAATACTTATTTGTCTTATTAAATATCTTATATAATAATAGCATGTGTTATGGATTTCAAATCCTATTAATGAACTTCATTTAAAAATTTACACATTCAATACTTATTTGTCTTATTTAATATCTTATATAATAATAGCATGTGTTATGAATTTCAAATCCTATTAATGAACTTCATTTAAAGGTTTACGCATTCAATACTTATTTGTCTTATTTAATATCTTATATAATAATAGCATGTGTTATTAATTTCAAATCCTATTAATGAACTTCATTTAAAAATTTACACATTCAATACTTATTTGTCTTATTTAATATCTTATATAATAATAGCATGTGTTATGAATTTCAAATCCTATTAATAAACTTCATTTAAAAATTTACACATTCAATACTTATTTATCTTATTTAATATCTTATATAATAATAGCATGTGTTATGAATTTCAAATCCCATTAATGAACTTCATATAAATGTTTACACATTCAATACTTATTTGTCTTATTTAATATCTTATATAATAATAGCATGTGTTATGAATTTCAAATCCTATTAATGAACTTCATTTAAAATTTTACACATTCAATACTTATTTATCTTATTTAATATTTTATATAATAATAGCATGTGTTATGAATTTCAAATCTTATTAATGAACTTCATTTAAAAGTTTACACATTCAATACTTATTTATCTTATTTAATATCGTATCTAAAACAGCATGTGTTATTACTTTCAAATCCTATTAATGTACTTCATTTAAAAGTTTACACATTCAATACTTATTTATCTTATTAAATATCTTATATAATAATAGCATGTGTTTTGAACTTCCAATCCTATTAATGAACTTCATTTAAAAGATTACACATTCAATATTTATTCATCTGATTAAATATCGTATCTAATAATAGCATGTGTTATTACTTTCAAATCCTATTAATGAACTTCATTTAAAAATTTACACATTCAATACTTATTTATCTTATTAAATATCTTATATAATAATAGCATGTGTTATGAATTTAAAATCCTATTAATGAACTTCATTTAAAAATTTACACATTCAATACTTATTTATATTATTTAATATCTTATATAATAATAGCATGTGTTATGAATTTCAAATCCTATTAATGAACTTCATTTACAAATTTACACATTCAATACTTATTTGTCTTATTTAATATCTTATATAATAATAGCATGTGTTATGAATTTCAAATCCTACTAATAAACTTCATTTAAAAATTTACACATTCAATACTTATTTATATTATTTAATATCTTATATAATAATAGCATGTGTTATGAATTTCAAATCCTATTAATGAACTTCATTTAAAAATTTACACATTCAATACTTATTTATCTTATTTAATATCTTATATAATAATAGCATGTGTTATGAATTTCAAATCCTATTAATGAACTTCATTTAAAAGTTTACACATTCAATACTTATTTGTCTTATTTAATATCTTATATAATAATAGCATGTGTTATGAATTTCAAATCCTATTAATGAACTTCATTTAAAAGTTTACACATTCAATACTTATTTATCTTATTTAATATCTTATATGATAATAGCATGTGTTATGAATTTCAAATCCTATTAATGAACTTCATTTAAAGGTTTACGCATTCAATACTTATTTGTCTTATTTAATATCTTATATAATAATAGCATGTGTCATGAATTTCAAATCCTATTAATGAACTTCATTTAAAAGTTTACACATTCAATACTTATTTGTCTTATTTAATATCTAATATAATAATAGCATGTGTTATGAATTTCAAATCCAATTAATGAACTTCATTTAAAAGTTTACACATTCAATACTTATTTGTCTTATTTAATATCTTATATAATAATAACATGTGTTATTATTTCAAATCCTATTAATGTACTTCATTTAAAAATTTACACATTCAATACTTATTTATATTATTTGATATCTTATATAATAATAGCATGTGGTATGAATTTCAAATCTTATTAATGAACTTCATTTAAAAATTTACACATTAAATACTTATTTATATTATTTAATATCTTATATAATAATAGCATGTGTTATGAATTTCAAATCCTATTAATGAACTTCATTTAAAAATTTACACATTCAATACTTATTTGTCTTATTAAATATCGTATCTAAAACAGCATGTGTTATTACTTTCAAATCCTATTAATGTACTTCATTTAAAAGTTTACACATTCAATACTTATTTATCTTATTAAATATCTTATATAATAATAGCATGTGTTTTGAACTTCCAATCCTATTAATGAACTTCATCTAAAAGATTACACATTCAATATTTATTCATCTGATTAAATATCGTATCTAATAATAGCATGTGTTATTACTTTCAAATCCTATTAATGAACTTCATTTAAAAATTTACACATTCAATACTTATTTATCTTATTAAATATCTTATATAATAATAGCATGTGTTATGAATTTAAAATCCTATTAATGAACTTCATTTAAAAATTTACACATTCAATACTTATTTATATTATTTAATATCTTATATAATAATAGCATGTGTTATGAATTTCAAATCCTATTAATGAACTTCATTTACAAATTTACACATTCAATACTTATTTGTCTTATTTAATATCTTATATAATAATAGCATGTGTTATGAATTTCAAATCCTATTAATAAACTTCATTTAAAAATTTACACATTCAATACTTATTTATATTATTTAATATCTTATATAATAATAGCATGTGTTATGAATTTCAAATCCTATTAATGAACTTCATTTAAAAATTTACACATTCAATACTTATTTATCTTATTTAATATCTTATATAATAATAGCATGTGTTATGAATTTCAAATCCTATTAATGAACTTCATTTAAAAGTTTACACATTCAATACTTATTTGTCTTATTTAATATCTTATATAATAATAGCATGTGTTATGAATTTCAAATCCTATTAATGAACTTCATTTAAAAGTTTACACATTCAATACTTATTTATCTTATTTAATATCTTATATGATAATAGCATGTGTTATGAATTTCAAATCCTATTAATGAACTTCATTTAAAGGTTTACGCATTCAATACTTATTTGTCTTATTTAATATCTTATATAATAATAGCATGTGTCATGAATTTCAAATCCTATTAATGAACTTCATTTAAAAGTTTACACATTCAATACTTATTTGTCTTATTTAATATCTAATATAATAATAGCATGTGTTATGAATTTCAAATCCAATTAATGAACTTCATTTAAAAGTTTACACATTCAATACTTATTTGTCTTATTTAATATCTTATATAATAATAACATGTGTTATTAATTCAAGTCCTATTAATGTACTTCATTTAAAAATTTACACATTCAATACTTATTTATATTATTTGATATCTTATATAATAATAGCATGTGGTATGAATTTCAAATCTTAT
The DNA here is from genome assembly GCA_963556195.1 of Sepiola atlantica. Lineage (NCBI taxonomy): Eukaryota > Metazoa > Mollusca > Cephalopoda > Sepiida > Sepiolidae > Sepiola > Sepiola atlantica. The sequence continues at coordinate 111,947,653 of OY744517.1, read as the reverse complement.
TAATGAACTTCATTTAAAAATTTACACATTAAATACTTATTTATATTATTTAATATCTTATATAATAATAGCATGTGTTATGAATTTCAAATCCTATTAATGAACTTCATTTAAAAATTTACACATTCAATACTTATTTGTCTTATTAAATATCTTATATAATAATAGCATGTGTTATTAATTTCACATCCTATTAATGAACTTCATTTAAAAATTTACACATTCAATACTTATTTGTCTTATTAAATATCTTATATAATAATAGCATGTGTTATTAATTTCAAATCCTATTAATGAACTTCATTTAAAAATTTACACATTCAATACTTATTTGTCTTATTTAATATCTTATATAATAATAGCATGTGTTATGAATTTCAAATCCTATTAATGAACTTCATTTAAAAATGTACACATTCAATACTTATTTGTCTTATTTAATATCTTATATAATAATAGCATGTGTTATGAATTTCAAATCCTATTAATGAACTTCATTTTAAAATTTACACATTCAATACTTATTTGTCTTATTTAATATCTTATATAATAATAGCATGTGTTATGAATTTCAAATCCTATTAATAAACTTCATTTAAAAATTTACACATTCAATACTTATTTATCTTATTTAATATCTTATATAATAATAGCATGTGTTATGAATTTCAAATCCCATTAATGAACTTCATATAAATGTTTACACATTCAATACTTATTTGTCTTATTTAATATCTTATATAATAATAGCATGTGTTATGAATTTCAAATCCTATTAATGAACTTCATTTAAAAGTTTACACATTCAATACTTATTTACCTTATTTTATATGTTATATAATAATAGCATGTGTTATGAATTTCAAATCCTATTAATGAACTTCATTTAAAAGTTTACACATTCAATACTTATTTATCTTATTTAATATCTTATATAATAATAGCATGTGTTATGAATTTCAAATCCTATTAATGTACTTAATTTAATAGTTTACACATTTAATACTAATTTGTCTTATTTAATATCTTATATAATAATAGCATGTGTTATGAATTTCAAATTCTATTAATGTACTTAATTTAAAAGTTTACACATTCAATACTTATTTGTCTTATTTAATCTCTTATATAATAATAGCATGTGTTATGAATTTCCAATCTTATTAATGATCTTCATTTAAAAATTTACACATTCAATACTTATTTGTCTTATTTAATATCTTATATAATCATAGCATGAGTTATGAATTTCAAATCCTATTAATAAACTTCATTTACAAATTTACACATTCAATACTTATTTGTCTTATTTAATATCTTATATAATAATAGCATGTGTTATGAATTTCAAATCCTATTAATGAACTTCATTTAAAAGTTTACACATTCAATACTTATTTATCTTATTTAATATCTTATATAATAATAGCATGTGTTTTGAACTTCCAATCTTATTAATGAACTTCATTTAAAAGATTACACATTCAATATTTATTCATCTGATTAAATATCGTATCTAATAATAGCATGTGTTATTACTTTCAAATCCTATTAATGAACTTCATTTAAAAATTTACACATTCAATACTTATTTATCTTATTAAATATCTTATATAATAATAGCATGTGTTATGAATTTCAAATCCTATTAATGAACTTCATTTAAAAATTTACACATTCAATACTTATTTATATTATTTTATATCTTATATAATAATAGCATGTGTCATGAATTTCTAATCCTATTAATGAACTTCATTTAAAAGTTTACACATTCAATACTTATTTGTCTTATTTAATATCTAATATAATAATAGCATGTGTTATGAATTTCAAATCCAATTAATGAACTTCATTTAAAGGTTTACACATTCAATACTTATTTGTCTTATTTGATATCTTATATAATAATAACATGTGTTATTAATTCAAGTCCTATTAATGTACTTCATTTAAAAATTTACACATTCAATACTTATTTATATTATTTGATATCTTATATAATAATAGCATGTGGTATGAATTTCAAATCTTATTAATGAACTTCATTTAAAAATTTACACATTAAATACTTATTTATATTATTTAATATCTTATATAATAATAGCATGTGTTATGAATTTCAAATCCTATTAATGAACTTCATTTAAAAATTTACACATTCAATACTTATTTGTCTTATTAAATATCTTATATAATAATAGCATGTGTTATTAATTTCAAATCCTATTAATGAACTTCATTTAAAAATTTACACATTCAATACTTATTTGTCTTATTTAATATCTTATATAATAATAGCATGTGTTATGAATTTCAAATCCTATTAATGAACTTCATTTAAAAATGTACACATTCAATACTTATTTGTCTTATTTAATATCTTATATAATAATAGCATGTGTTATGAATTTCAAATCCTATTAATGAACTTCATTTTAAAATTTACACATTCAATACTTATTTGTCTTATTTAATATCTTATATAATAATAGCATGTGTTATGAATTTCAAATCCTATTAATAAACTTCATTTAAAAATTTACACATTCAATACTTATTTATCTTATTTAATATCTTATATAATAATAGCATGTGTTATGAATTTCAAATCCCATTAATGAACTTCATATGAATGTTTACACATTCAATACTTATTTGTCTTATTTAATATCTTATATAATAATAGCATGTGTTATGAATTTCAAATCCTATTAATGAACTTCATTTAAAAGTTTACACATTCAATACTTATTTACCTTATTTTATATGTTATATAATAATAGCATGTGTTATGAATTTCAAATCCTATTAATGAACTTCATTTAAAAGTTTACACATTCAATACTTATTTATCTTATTTAATATCTTATATAATAATAGCATGTGTTATGAATTTCAAATCCTATTAATGTACTTAATTTAATAGTTTACACATTTAATACTAATTTGTCTTATTTAATATCTTATATAATAATAGCATGTGTTATGAATTTCAAATTCTATTAATGTACTTAATTTAAAAGTTTACACATTCAATACTTATTTGTCTTATTTAATCTCTTATATAATAATAGCATGTGTTATGAATTTCCAATCTTATTAATGATCTTCATTAAAAATTTACACATTCAATACTTATTTGTCTTATTTAATATCTTATATAATAATAGCATGAGTTATGAATTTCAAATCCTATTAATAAACTTCATTTACAAATTTACACATTCAATACTTATTTGTCTTATTTAATATCTTATATAATAATAGCATGTGTTATGAATTTCAAATCCTATTAATGAACTTCATTTAAAAGTTTACACATTCAATACTTATTTATCTTATTTAATATCTTATATAATAATAGCATGTGTTTTGAACTTCCAATCTTATTAATGAACTTCATTTAAAAGATTACACATTCAATATTTATTCATCTGATTAAATATCGTATCTAATAATAGCATGTGTTATTACTTTCAAATCCTATTAATGAACTTCATTTAAAAATTTACACATTCAATACTTATTTATCTTATTAAATATCTTATATAATAATAGCATGTGTTATGAATTTCAAATCCTATTAATGAACTTCATTTAAAAATTTACACATTCAATACTTATTTATATTATTTAATATCTTATATAATAATAGCATGTGTTATGAATTTCAAATCCTATTAATGAACTTCATTTACAAATTCACACATTCAATACTTATTTGTCTTATTTAATATCTTATATAATAATAGCATGTGTTATGAATTTCAAATCCTATTAATGAACTTCATTTAAAAGTTTACACATTCAATACTTATTTACCTTATTTTATATGTTATATAATAATAGCATGTGTTATGAATTTCAAATCCTATTAATGAACTTCATTTAAAAGTTTACACATTCAATACTTATTTATCTTATTTAATATCTTATATAATAATAGCATGTGTTATGAATTTCAAATCCTATTAATGTACTTAATTTAATAGTTTACACATTTAATACTAATTTGTCTTATTTAATATCTTATATAATAATAGCATGTGTTATGAATTTCAAATTCTATTAATGTACTTAATTTAAAAGTTTACACATTCAATACTTATTTGTCTTATTTAATCTCTTATATAATAATAGCATGTGTTATGAATTTCCAATCTTATTAATGATCTTCATTAAAAATTTACACATTCAATACTTATTTGTCTTATTTAATATCTTATATAATAATAGCATGAGTTATGAATTTCAAATCCTATTAATAAACTTCATTTACAAATTTACACATTCAATACTTATTTGTCTTATTTAATATCTTATATAATAATAGCATGTGTTATGAATTTCAAATCCTATTAATGAACTTCATTTAAAAGTTTACACATTCAATACTTATTTATCTTATTTAATATCTTATATAATAATAGCATGTGTTTTGAACTTCCAATCTTATTAATGAACTTCATTTAAAAGATTACACATTCAATATTTATTCATCTGATTAAATATCGTATCTAATAATAGCATGTGTTATTACTTTCAAATCCTATTAATGAACTTCATTTAAAAATTTACACATTCAATACTTATTTGTCTTCTTAAATATCTTATATAATAATAGCATGTGTTATTAATTTCAAATCCTATTAATGAACTTCATTTAAAAATTTACACATTCAATACTTATTTATATTATTTAATATCTTATATAATAATAGCATGTGTTATGAATTTCAAATCCTATTAATGAACTTCATTTACAAATTCACACATTCAATACTTATTTGTCTTATTTAATATCTTATATAATAATAGCATGTGTTATGAATTTCAAATCCTATTAATGAACTTCATTTAAAAATTTACACATTCAATACTTATTTATATTATTTAATATCTTATATAATAATAGCATGTGTTATGAATTTCAAATCCTATTAATGAACTTCATTTAAAAATTTACACATTCAATACTTATTTATCTTATTTAATATCTTATATAATAATAGCATGTGTTATGAATTTCAAATCCTATTAATGAACTTCATTTAAAAGTTTACACATTCAATACTTATTTGTCTTATTTAATATCTTATATAATAATAGCATGTGTTATGACTTTCAAATCCTATTAATGAACTTCATTTAAAAGTTTACACATTCAATACTTATTTATCTTATTTAATATCTTATATAATAATAGCATGTGTTATGAATTTCAAATCCTATTAATGAACTTCATTTAAAGGTTTACGCATTCAATACTTATTTGTCTTATTTAATATCTTATATAATAATAGCATGTGTCATGAATTTCAAATCCTATTAATGAACTTCATTTAAAAGTTTACACATTCAATACTTATTTGTCTTATTTAATATCTAATATAATAATAGCATGTGTTATGAATTTCAAATCCAATTAATGAACTTCATTTAAAAGTTTACACATTCAATACTTATTTGTCTTATTTAATATCTTATATAATAATAACATGTGTTATTAATTACAGTCCTATTAATGTACTTCATTTAAAAGTTTACACATTGAATACTTATTTGTCTTATTTAATATCTTATATAATAATAGCATGTGTTATGAATTTCAAATCCTATTAATGTACTTAATTTAAAAGTTTACACATTCAAGACATATTTGTCTTATTTAATATCTTATATAATAATAGCATGTGTTATGAATTTCAAATCCTATTAATAAACTTCATTTAAAAGTTTACACATTCAATACTTATTTATCTTATTTAATTTTTATATAATAATAGCATGTGTTATGAATTTCAAATCCTATTAATGAACTTCATTTAAAAGTTTACACAATCAATACTTATTTATCTTATTTAATATCTTATATAATAATAGCATGTGTTATGAATTTCAAATCCTATTAATGTACTTCATTTAAAAATTTACACATTCAATACTTATTTATATTATTTGATATCTTATATAATAATAGCATGTGGTATGAATTCTAAATCTTATTAATGAACTTCATTTAAAAATTTACACATTAAATACTTATTTATATTATTTAATATCTTATATAATAATAGCATGTGTTATGAATTTCAAATCCTATTAATGAACTTCATTTAAAAATTTACACATTCAATACTTATTTGTCTTATTTAATATCTTATATAATAATAGCATGTGTTATGAATTTCAAATCCTATTAATGAACTTCATTTAAAAGTTTACACATTCAATACTTATTTGTCTTATTTAATATCTAATATAATAATAGCATGTGTTATGAATTTCAAATCCAATTAATGAACTTCATTTAAAAGTTTACACATTCAATACTTATTTGTCTTATTTAATGTCTTATATAATAATAACATGTGTTATTAATTCAAGTCCTATTAATGTACTTCATTTAAAAGTTTACACATTGAATACTTATTTGTCTTATTTATTATCTTATACAATAATAGCATGTGTTATGAATTTCAAATTCTATTAATGTACTTAATTTAAAAGTTTACACATTCAATACTTATTTGTCTTATTTAATATCTTATATAATAATAGCATGTGTTATGAATTTCAAATCCAATTAATGAACTTCATTTAAAAGTTTACACATTCAATACTTATTTGTCTTATTTAATGTCTTATATAATAATAACATGTGTTATTAATTCAAGTCCTATTAATGTACTTCATTTAAAAGTTTACACATTGAATACTTATTTGTCTTATTTATTATCTTATACAATAATAGCATGTGTTATGAATTTCAAATTCTATTAATGTACTTAATTTAAAAGTTTACACATTCAATACTTATTTGTCTTATTTAATATCTTATATAATAATAGCATGTGTTATGAATTTCAAATCCTATTAATGAACTTCATTTAAAAGTTTACACATTCAATACTTATTTATATTATTTAATATCTTATATAATAATAGCATGTGTTATGAATTTCAAATCCTATTAATGAACTTCATTTTAAAATTTACACATTCAATACTTATTTGTCTTATTTAATATCTTATATAATAATAGCATGTGTTATGAATTTCCAATCCTATTAATGATCTTCATTTAAAAATTTACACATTCAATACTTATTTGTTTTATTTAATATCTTATATAATAATAGCATGTGTTATGAATTTCAAATCCTATTAATGAACTTCATTTACAAATTTACACATTCAGTACTTATTTGTCTTATATAATATCTTATATAATAATAGCATGTGTTATGAATTTCAAATCCTATTAATGAACTTCATTTAAAAATTTACACATTCAATACTTATTTATCTTATTTAATATTTTATATAATAATAGCATGTGTTATGAATTTCAAATCCTATTAATGAACTTCATTTAAAAATTCACACATTCAATACTTATTTATATTATTTAATATCTTATATAATAATAGCATGTGTTATGAATTTCAAATCCTATTAATGAACTTCATTTTAAAATTTACACATTCAATACTTATTTATCTTATTTAATATCTTATATAATAATAGCATGTGTTATGAAGTTCCAATTCTATTAATGATCTTCAGTTAAAAGTTTACACATTCAATACTTATTTGTCTTATTTAATATCTTATATAATAATAGCATGTGTTATGAATTTCAAATCCTATTAATGAACTTCATTTACAAATTTACACATTCAATACTTATTTATATTATTTAATATCTTATATAATAATAGCATGTGTTATGAATTTCAAATCCTATTAATCAACTTCATTTAAAAATTTACACATTCAATAATTATTTATCTTATTAAATAATTTATATAATAATAGCATGTGTTATGAATTTCAAATCCTATTAATGAACTTCATTTAAAAGTTTACACATTCAATACTTATTTATCTTATTTAATTTTTATATAATAATAGCATGTGTTATGAATTTCAAATCCTATTAATGAACTTCATTTAAAAGTTTACACATTCAATACTTATTTATCTTATTAAATATCTTATATAATACTAGCATGTGTTATGAATTTCAAATCCTATTAATGAACTTCATTTAAAAGTTTACACATTCAATACTTATTTATATTATTTAATATCTTATATAATAATAGCATGTGTTATGAATTTCAAATCCTATTAATGAACTTCATTGAAAAGTTTACACATTCAATACTTATTTGTCTTATTTAATAGCTTATATAATAATAGCATGTGTTATGAATTTCAAATCGTATTAATAAACTTCATTTAAAAATTTACACATTCAATACTTATTTATCTTATTAAATATTTTATATAATAATAGCATGTGTTATGAATTTCAAATCCTATTAATGAACTTCATTTAAAAATGTACACATTCAATACTTATTTATATTATTTGATATCTTATATAATAATAGCATGTGTTATGCATTTCAAATCCTATTAATGAACTTCATTTAAAAATTTACACATTCAATACTTATTTATATTATTTAATATCTTATATAATAATTGCATGTGTTATGAATTTCCAATCGTATTAATGAACTTCAATTAAAAATTTACACATTCAATACTTATTTGTCTTATTTAATATCTTATATAATAATAGCATGTGTTATGAATTTCAAATCCTATTAATGAACTTCATTTAAAAATTTACACATTCAATACTTATTTATCTTATTAAATAATTTATATAATAATAGCATGTGTTATGAATTTCCAATCCTATTAATGATCTTCATTTAAAAATTTACACATTCAATACTTATTTGTCTTATTTAATATCTTATATAATAATAGCATGTGTTATGAATTTCAAATCCTATTAATGAACTTCATTTACAAATTTACACATTCAATACTTATTTGTCTTATTTAATATCTTATATAATAATAGCATGTGTTATGAATTTCAAATCCTATTAATGAACTTCATTTTAAAATTTACACATTCAATACTTATTTATATTATTTAATATCTTATATAATAATAGCATGTGTTATGAATTTCAAATCCTATTAATGATTTCATTTAAAAATTTACACATTCAATACTTATTTATGTTATTAAATAATTTATATCATAATAGCATGTGTTATGAATTTCAAATCCTATTAATGAACTTTATTTAAAAATTTACACATTCAATACTTATTTATCTTATTTAATATCTTATATAATAATAGCATGTGTTATGAATTTCAAATCCTATTAATGAACTTCATTTAAAAATTTACACATTCAATACTTATTTGTCTTATTTAATATCTTATATAATAATAGCATGTGTTATGAATTTCAAATCCTATTAATGAACTTCATTTAAAAGTTTACACATTCAATACTTATTTATATTATTTAATATCTTATATAATAATAGCATGTGTTATGAATTTCAAATCCTCTAAGTAACTTCATTGAAAAGTTTACACATTCAATACTTATTTGTCTTATTTAATAGCTTATATAATAATAGCATGTGTTATGAATTTCCAATCGTATTAATAAACTTCATTTAAAAATTTACACATTCAATACTTATTTATCTTATAAAATATCTTATATAATAATAGCATGTGTTATGAATTTCAAATCCTATTAATGAACTTCATTTAAAAATTTACACATTCAATACTTATTTATATTATTTGATATCTTATATAATAATAGCATGTGTTATGAATTTCAAATCCTATTAATGAACTTCATTTAAAAATTTACACATTCAATACTTATTTATATTATTTAATATCTTATATAATAATAGCATGTGTTATGAATTTCCAATCGTATTAATGAACTTCATTTAAAAATTTACACATTCAATACTTATTTGTCTTATTTAATATCTTATATAATAATAGCATGTGTTATGAATTTCAAATCCTATTAATGAACTTCATTTAAAAATTTACACATTCAATACTTATTTATCTTATTAAATATCTTATATAATAATAGCATGTGTTATGAATTTCAAATCCTATTAATGAACTTCATTTAAAAATTCACACCTTCAATACTTATTTATATTATTTAATATCTTATATAATAATAGCATGTGTTATGAATTTAAAATCCTATTAATGAACTACATTTTAAAATTTACACATTCAATACTTATTTATATTATTTAATATCTTATATAATAATAGCATGTGTTATGAATTTCCAATCCTATTAATGAACTTCATTTAAAAATTTCCACATTCAATACTTATTTGTCTTATTTAATATCTTATATAATAATAGCATGTGTTATGAATTTCAAATCCTATTAATGAACTTTATTTACAAATTTACGCATTCAATACTTATTTGTTTTATTTAATATCTTATATAATAATAGCATGTGTTATGAATTTCAAATCCTATTAATGAACTTCATTTAAAAATTTACACATTAAATACTTATTTATATTATTTAATATCTTATACAATAATTGCATGTGTTATGAATTTCCAACTCTATCAATGAACTTCATTTAAAAATTTACACATTCAATACTTATTTATCTTATTTAAAATCTAATATAAAAATAGCATGTGTTATGAATTAATGAACTTCATTTAAATATGTACACATTCAATACTAATTTGTCTTATTTAATATCCTATATAATAATAGCATGTATTATGAATTTCAAATCCTATTAATGAACTTTATTTTAAAATTTACACATTCAATACTTATTTGTCTTATTTAATATCTTGTATAATAATAGCATGTGTTATGAATTTCAAATCCTATTAATGAACTTCATTTAAAAATTTACACATTCAATACTTATTTATCTTATTTAATATCTTATATAATAATTGCATGTGTTATGAATTTAAAATCCTATTAATAAACTTCATTTAAAAATTTACACATTCAATACTTATTTATATTATTTAATATCTTATATAATAATAGCATGTGTTATGAATTTCCAATCCTATTATGAACTTCATTTAAACATTTACACATTCAATACGTATTTATATTATTTAATATCTTATATAATAATAGCATGTGTTATGAATTTCAAATCCTATTAATGAACTTCATTTAAAAATGTACACATTCAATACTTATTTATATTATTTAATATAATATATAATAATAGCATGTGTTATGAATTTCAAATCCTATTAATGAACTTGATTTAAAAATTTACACATTCAATACTTATTTATATTCTTTAATATCTTATATAATAATAGCATGTGTTATGAATTTCAAATCGTATTAATGAATTTCATTTAAAAATTTACACATTCAATACTTATTTATATTATTTAATATCTTTTATAATAATAGCATGTGTTATGAATTTCAAATGCTATTAAGGAACTTCATTTAAAAATTTACACATTTAATACTTATTTATATTATTTAATATCTTATATAATAATAGCATGTGTTATGAATTTCAAATCCTATTAATGAACTTCATTTAAAAATTTACACATTCAATACTTATTTATATTATTTAATATCTTATATAATAATAGCATGTGTTATGAATTTCAAATCCAATTAATGAACTTCATTTAAAAATTTACACATTCAATACTAATTTGTCTTATTTAATATCTAATATAATAATAGCATGTGGTATAAATTTCAAATTCTATTAATAAACTTCATTTAAAAATATACACATTCAATACTTATTTATCTTATTAAATATCTTATATAATAATAGCATGTGTTATGAATTTCAAATCCTATTAATGAACTTCATTTAAAAATTTACACATTCAATACTTATTTATATTAATTAATATCTTATATAATAATAGCATGTGTTATGAATTTCAAATCCCATTAATGAACTTCATTTAAAAATTTACACATTCAATACTTATTTATATTATTTGATATCTTATATAATAATAGCATGTGTTAGGAATTTCAAATCCTATTAATAAACTTCATTTAAAAATTTACACATTCAATACTAATTTGTCTTATTTAATATCTAATATAATAATAGCATGTGTTATGAATTTCAAATCCTATTAATAAACTTCATTTAAAAATTTACACATTCAATACTTATTTATCTTATTTAATATCTTATATAATAATAGCATGTGTTATGAATTTCAAATCCTATTAATGAACTTCATTTAAAAATTTACACATTCAATACTAATTTGTCTTATTTAATATCTTATATAATAGTAGCATGTGTTATGAATTTCAAATCCTATTAATTAACTTCATTTAAAAGTTTACACATTCAATACTTATTTATCTTATTTGATATCTTATCTAATAATAGCATGTGTTATGAATTTCAAATCCTATTAATAAACTTCATTTAAAAATTTACACATTCAATACTAATTTGTCTTATTTAATATCTTATATAATAATAGCATGTGTTATGAATTTCAAATCCTATTAATAAACTTCATTTAAAAGTTTACACATTCAATACTTATTTATCTTACACTTTGCTTTCACTATTCGCCATTTTAAATCAATTTGCTGGATTTTGCTCATATGTAAAGATCGATAGTATTTTACCTAATGGCGAAACTAAAACATTTATCTCAAAATAATAATAATATAACTCTTAACATTTTATATTGAAATTTATTTTGAGTCATTTTTATTTATTGACATAAAAACATTATTGACTCTATACTAGGTAAAGAACATGAGCAAATTATAATGCAAAAGTGAAATTTGCGACATATCAACCTTGTTTTGTTCAAATTAGATAAACCACTTAGGCAATAAATAAAAACATACAATTGCATACTGCGTTTAGTGGTTATTTTTCTTCATGAATATTTATTTTAGTATAGAATGTACCCTCAATTGGATATATGTTTTTGCTTCTTGTTCTTTCCCGGGGTACAATGGTCACGATGTCCCCAAATATACTTTATTTCATAAGGTAGCTGGCAAATTAGTAAAAAAAAAAAATAATGACGATTTCATCTTAAAATATAGGCTTTTAGCCGACATTTACAGATGTTTATTTCCTTGGATACGAGTCGTTTATGACTAAGACAACAGGACACCGGTTCTAACCTCTATATCTGTCATGATTTAGCATTACATAAACAGTAAAATCTCTCCTGAGATCTAACTCTTAATAGTTCCTTTGTCACGTGATAAAGCTTACCAATAAAATATATACGCCATATATGGGGTCATTAATTTTATAATATCTCAACAATAACCAATAAGTCGATGCTTTCAGGAAGATAACAGATACACTTGACTTTACACGCCGGTAAATATTCAACAACTTATGATACTCTGTTTGAAGTTGTTTGATAGGAACACACGCTATTCAAAGGTTTTCAATTATTTCATATAGACATGAAACTCGTAATTAATTTAAGACAATAGTAGAATCAGACTGAAAAATACTTCAAATTGTAAATCAAAAACTCTTGACTAAATAGGAATTAAAGAATAAGCACACAGATTGTCAGTCTAAGAATTATATGGTGTGTGTTTATGATAGGTATTCCCCAAATCAATATGCACTTTTCCACGACTGATACAAAAGGTAATTTCCAGTTTTTAAATAACTCCACCATATCAAAGACTAATAAGATTTGAGTTTAAAGCATTTGTCATTAACGAATCAATGTTAAATTAATTTCGTTTTTAATTAGATGACGACAGAAAAAGTTGGGGGATTACACCATCACTTGCTTTACATCGGTCCATGATAAGTAATATCCATAGAACTGGCAATTGTTTTGCTCTTCTAGGATGGCTTCATAAGACTATCATTGAAGTACAAGTAAATGGAAACATTCACGATGTATAATATTTGCTCAACCAAATTACACAAAAGTGAACATATTCATTCTAGAGACTTTCATAGTTAAATAAAATAGATAATTATCTTTCTAGACTTTACATAAAACATATCTACAATGCAATTGAAATGTTACGGTGCACTTCAAATGTATTTTCTAACATAATTCACCTCAAACAGCCCGCCACTGTAGACGTAAGGGGCTACTGAGAAAGAAGGGTGAAGGTTTGGGGGGGTCAACCTAAATTGGGAGCTGCGCAGCGAGATTTCTGTTTACATTAGTTTTAAATTTCTGCATGTCAGTAACGTCAGGAAAACAGGGAGTAGAGAAAGAAGCTTTTGGAGTAGAAACCTCTTCGGCATCTGGAATCTTGAATAGCATTATCAAATTAGTAAGTAAAGATATCAAATCTTACTTACGTATTGGAACAATTGAACTATTTAATGTTTAATCATGAATTTAAAGGTAAAAGTATTTTAAACAACGGTATTATGCAGTTTTATTACATTGGCATCTAATGCTATTTAATAGATGTGGAATATCACGACAGAAAGAATTAAAATGAATAAAAGTTCTCTCCTACGTGTAAACATCTTCTGGTCGACAACATCAATAATTCTTCAAATTGTTTAATCATAATATTAAAACAAAATCAGGCGTGTAACAGAATAAATAATTTCATGAGAGAACATAGAAAAATGATAAATACAAATAAATGCAAATACAAAATTATAATGTCATTATTATTTTATTATTATTATTTAATCATCATTATAACAGAAAAGATGTATAAATGATTGTCCAATAATCGTCTCAAATTGTAAACGTGTTACTTGAAATAGTGAACCTTGTTTAGTTGTGATTGTAATTTCTTTTAATATCGAATGCCCTAGCCTGTTTTGCAAGTTCATTTTAGCTATGATTAACCAAAAATCAAGTAATTCTTTTACAGCACCGTTTTCAAAGATCTTTAAATTTACTAATTATTTTCAAAAGAACATTCAGTAATATATTATAAGTTCAATGAGATTTCAACGTGCCTGTTTATATGTGATACTTCAATGGTGTTGAGTAAATTGTTAATATTATTAAAATATATAAAATAATTTGTACGTTTACAGATTAGTGTTAGACTATCATCTATGAACAAAAGAAAATTTACTAAAAGAAGACTCTAAAAGTATAGTGTATCTGTTGTTATCTGAAAGATTTTCGGGATACTGAACGTATAAATAGTAAATAAGTCGCTACAATTATATGCTATGTTTAACATCTGAGCGCAAACAGATGACTAAGATTGAACCTTCCGTCTCACAGTTTTATGTCAATTAGGCTTTCCTAATTTTACTTAAAGTGAGATTTCCATGAATGCCATGAAACCACATAACAGAACAAGTGATCACATATGTCTAACACAAAAAAATGACTTTTTTGTACAACTTGTAAGTGCTATAATTATTTGAAGGAAAATATATGATAGGTGTCGCCCATTTCGGATCAGTCAAAATATGACTTACATTTCCTAGTTGGATGATGAAAATTAGATTCATCATACAATTAAATTCATTTAACTAAATGTCAGAATTAATCTGGACCATAAGCTGATTTTGTTAAACTAGTTACAAAAGTTTTAATGATCTAAATCTTATCACAGTAGCATTAATAATTATAGTTATTTTGAAACATTTCGTCTATTCGACGGCGGATAGATGAATCTCAGATAGTAAATGAGCGCTGAGAGATATGAAAGTATCTTATTGGTTGGGTCGGAGAGAAAGTCTTTTAAAATAGGCAGTTTTGTTGAATTAATTGGGAGGTTCACAGCAAGTTATATGTAGCCATATTTTCGTAGTGCTGAGTCATTTCAGACCTAATATCATATATATTACATATCGTCTGATTTATTTTAGACAAGTCGTTGACATATGTCAGACAACCTATATTGAGTGTCTTTTGAAGTTTTATGCAGACTTCCAAGAGCTGATATCTCGCTCTCTAGTTAGATTTTTTCTGGGGTAATTCGCTTAGGCTTTCCATATCATCGGGATTACCACGTAATGATTTTGTTTCATGTTGTAGGTAACAGACGGTTATCTTCCCGTACATTGTAAGAATCATGACAATCAGTTCTAATAAATAGTCCTCTGAATTGTGAATAGTTCATTCTAACTGCATATGATAATACCTAATAACTTACATTAGCACTTCTATCCGGTCAGAGCTAGCGGAATGAGTACAATCTACTACTGCACATTAATTAAAGGTTTATTGACGGAATGTAAAATTTTGATAGTTATTCTTGAGTGTGTTAGAGAAAATTTGAATCTTGCAAATTAATTAATTAATCTGTTCATATTTTTCATATTAAATTTAATAATGTTTTATGAAGTCAAATTTGTCGAAATACATATATTTGTTACACATAAATATTATTTAGTTGTATTAGATATTCTGACCAACTATTAAATTTCAGAGAGTCGACATGAATACAAACCTTAATAGATGGCCTAAATACACGACAGAACAACAGTTTCAAAGCTTACAGTTAACAACAAGTGTCGCCATCAACACTAAAAATATTCTCATATTCAATTAGTGCATATCAATATCTCTCTCGCTCTCTCTCTCTCTCTCTCTCTATATATATATATATATATATACATATATATTTATATATATATATATATATATATATATATCTTCATCTTGACTCTGTATGTATATATATATATATAAGATACATATATGTATATGTATATGTATATATATGTATATACATATATGTATATATATGTATATATATATATACATATATGAATGTATATGCTTTTCCCGTTATTGAATAAATTGAAAATATTTACTTTTTCTGTAGACGTTCGTTGATCCGAACGAAACTGGCAGAATCTGGCTGATTTTTTTCCTGTATTCAAATTTGCTTATTCCGTTTGTCTTTTTCACACATCTAGTCTTTCACGGAATTTCATTTTATGATATATCGTGCATTTTTATCCTCATATAAATACATATATATGTGTATATATATATGAGAAAAAGGAAAAACTAAAATTGTTTATATATTCATCAAGGTTGTTTCGTTGTCATTTTAAGACTTTCGCAAAAGTATTGATTTAAAGAAATAACATATAAGTACAATATTCAAAATTATTGAGTGGATTTGTGAGGTGAAGAGAATGTTTTCTTTTTCAAACGAAACATAGCGGTTAGAATTTTTAAAGTGTGGTGCGATTATGACGTTAAAAGAATATTTTTGTTCTTTTTTTTCGAACAAACAATGGCCGTTAGAATTCAAAGTGTGTTATATGTTTATGAAATGGAATAAGTGTTTGGTTTTTTATATTTGCGTTGTGTACAAAGGATTGTGGGGAGTGTGATGTAAAGTAGCTAGTTTAAATCTAGATTTAAGCTCTATTCGATTAGTATTTGCTGATTAAAGAAGATTAATTGTAGAAGCCGTTACGGTATTTATTTAAACTGTATTTAATGAGTCTAGTTTGTTTAAATTTTAAAAATGATCATGTTGTAATACATGAGAGAATAGTGCATTCAGGAAAGTGTTAATTTTAATATCTCTTTTATATTCATTGGGCTTTTTCTTTTGTTCTTGTTGAGTTTCACAAACGTTTATCTGATAGCAATTATTGCGTAGGACTGTATATTTACCTGCATTAGATTTTGTAAACGTTGATGAATATATGAACAATTTTGTTTTTGCTTTTTCCTCATATATATATATATATATATATATATATATATATATATATATATATATATATATATATATATACAGGGTGGGCCAAAATAAGGGTCCTATCTTTAAATTTGAATAACTTTAATTTGAATAACTTCCACAAAATAAAAGTTAAACTCACCAAACTTTATGTGTGTGTAGACTGACCCTTCCGAGATTTTTTGAAATAAACAAAACAAATTTTAGCCGAAAAACACTTCTTAAAACTTACAAAAACTAAAGTATTGTTTTTTACACCGTTTTGAGTTTTTTAAGCAAAAATAATGTTTTCTAAATGAGGGTACGTTCCTTAGGGCTAATACGGCTCATGCTTGCTTCGGAAGGGGTCCTTTACTTATTCTAAAAAAAAAAATTTTTTAAATCAATAAATAAAAAAAGTTATGAATTTTTAAAAATAGGACCCTTATTTTTGCCCACCCTGTATATATATATATATATATATATATATATATATATATATATATATATATATATATATATATATATATATATATATAATTTGTTGTTAGTTATGATTATTTTATAGTTTGTTATGTAGTTTAGATCGTTGGAATTCCTAGGGTTTTTTTAAGTGGTGTAAATTATTGTATTATTTACGTAGGTAAGTAACAGAAGAGATATGTTTATAAGAGAAGTGTTCGTTGTGTATCTTTTGTTCTTATTGTTTCTGGAAAATATTTGTAGGGTTTTTTTTGCATTTAATATGGAATATTTTGTGTATTGCAATCTTTTGAATGACTTTGTGATGTATTTCAATTCTTCGTCAAGATATTGTGGACTACAAATTCCGAGTGCGCGTAGGAAGAAACCGTTTATAATATCTGTTTTGATTTGTTTACTATGGCGTGAGTAAAAATTGCGTAGTTACTTTTGTGCGTAGTTTTGTGATGCTCTTAGAAGGTTATTGTTAGATTTAATATAAGTATGCCATAAATGGTATCGAGTTCTTTTTTTCTGTTTCATATGTAACCTTTATAAATGGTTAGACTGTTTTAAAATTGTCTTTTTTTTATTTTCTATTTTGGTGTTTCCAGGAGGAAAATTAGAATTTCCTCAATATATATCAGTGTTTTAGGTAATCTAAATTTAATGGGGTATATTCTATGAATTGTATGAATGAGCAGGCTACTACGCCACTAATAGGGTTACCCATATGGAGTCCGAAATTTTCCTTATAGAAAATATTTCAAAATTGTAAATAAGTCATATCAGTGATTATTCTGATTATTTCTATTAGGGTGGTGTGATGAAACGGCAAATCAATGTTTTTTTCGGTATATGGAGTAAATGTAAACATTTCTTAACTGAGACATTTGTATATAAGCTGTGTATTGATTTCTTTTTACACTAATGTTTTTATTTTGTTTTATAAGTCTCCAGATTTTTCAATGTCGGAAGTGCTAATAGTGCCCATTAGTGGGGTTATTTTTCTTATTTTATGAGGACAAACTAGGAACTAGGAAATAGTAAAATGATATTTACTTTTTAGTCTTTGTTATGATCGAGACAATGTCAACAATTATCTTAATATGCTGTTAACAACAATATTGACAATATTAAGAGAGAACGAATGAGACATTAAGTAAGTAAATATGTTTCAACTAAGTTATAGAGAAAATAATTACCTGTTCCTTCCTAGAAAGTCCCCCTTGTTTGAACACCATCACCCTAATGATTAACCGTGATTAATATGTTGCAATAAACGGTGATGTTCTCCCATTAAAAATAAGACGTTTGGAGTTGGCAATATTTTGCCATTATTACTCAAATTCAATTTAAAACCAATATTTATTTTAGACCAGTATTTATTATACCTGTTTTCTTATTAAATAACCTAAAAGTAACAGAGGTACGCCATTAGGAAAGTTATAACATATGGTTTTATTTAAAATTATTGCTGTTCAAATTGACAAGTTGAACAATTCATCAATTTGAACGAATTCTTTTGTTAATAAACATATTAGTATGTTTGAATGAAATATTAAAAAATAAAATACTGTAGTAATTTAAAATTATGCAGGAAATAAACAATTAGAAATTGAACATTTCAATTACTTTTGAGCGATGGGGATGAGGACACTTTTAATTCTGAATTGTAATAAAGGTGATTTAGTATAATAAGTGTGATATTTTCAAAGTTATTGCATATCGTGAACATTACTCAAACTTGTGTTAATACCTAAAATAAATAAAAGTTAATTACTAAGAACTATGAGATAGAAGCAGAAAATGGGCATGAATGTAACAAAACGTATTCTAAACCTGCAAATTTCATACATTGACATTACTACATTAATATCGATAGATTTGCATGAGTGCAAGTAAATGTAAATAAATATGCATAGTTCTTTTATATTAGTCCATGTTTTTAATATCATCAGAATCAGTTGTAATTATTAGTTAAGGTTTTGTTTTTATACTCGTACGGCGAGTCTCCATTTCAATAACACCAAAAAAATACATCGCGCTTGGGTGAAATTCACCGATATATTTAGGCGTTACGAAATATATATATATATATATATATATATATATATATATATATATATATATATATATATATATATATATATATATATATATAATGTACCTCAAATCTGAACTAACGATTTTAATTTTAAGTATTAACACAATTAACAGATTTTAAAAGAAATCACCACAATGCAGTGAATTAGTCGTGTTCATTGAAAGTCCCCATTATGTCTATTCCATTTTTATCGTATATAGTCCACGACAAATGCGATTGATGTCATATGAGATGGAAAATATTTTAGTCCTATTCACATTATTTCTAGAAAGATAAAACTCAACAAAATCTCACTCTCTCTCCTTCTATACATATATATATATATATATATATATATATATATATATATATATATATATATATATATATATATATATATATATATATATATATATATATATATATAATAAGTGTCAATAGAAAGCCCTTACAATGCAAGGTAGATTTTTTTTTACTGTTGTCTTATATATTTCGGAGAAACACTCTATTTTCAAAGATGTATTTTTTTTTAAATAAACAAACTTATAGTTTTGTGTATAGAAAAAACGACTTGTTGGTCTGACGTATTTATCCGCTCTGTGATGGAATTCGCGGTAGTAGGTAGAAAGAACTGAAGCATCGGGCATGCTGGGAGTTAAATTCAAATTATTTTCGTTCTTTTTTTTTTTTAAGCATTGGTGATAGGTAATAAGTGTCAATAGAAAGCCCTTACAATGCAAGGTAGATTTTTTTTTTACTGTTGTCTTATATATTTCGGAGAAACACTCCATTTTCAAAGATGTATTTTTTTTTTAAATAAACAAACTTATAGTTTTGTTTATAGAAGAAACGTCTTGTTGGTCTGACGTATTTATCCGCTCTGTGATGGAATTCGCGGTAGTAGGTAGAAAGAACTGAAGCATCGGGCATGCTGGGAGTTAAATTCAAATTATTTTCGTTCTTTTTTTTTAAGCATTGGTGATAGGTAATAAGTGTCAATAGAAAGCCCTTACAATGCAAGGTAGTTTTTTTTTTACTGTTGTCTTATATATTTCGGAGAAACACTCCATTTTCAAAGATGTATTTTTTTTTAAATAAACAAACTTATAGTTTTGTTTATAGAAGAAACGTCTTGTTGGTCTGACGTATTTATCCATCACAGAGCGGAAAATGGAGTGTTTCTCCGAAATATATAAGACAACAGTAAAAAAAAAATCTACCTTGCATTGTAAGGGCTTTCTATTGACACTTATTACCTATCACCAATGCTTAAAAAAAAAAGAACGAAAATAATTTGAATTTAACTCCCAGCATGCCCGATGCTTCAGTTCGTTCTACCTACTACCGCGAATTCCATCACAGAGCGGATAAATACGTCAGACCAACAAGACGTTTCTTCTATAAACAAAACTATAAGTTTGTTTATTTTTAAAAAAATACATCTTTGAAAATGGAGTGTTTCTCCGAAATATATAAGACAACAGTAAAAAAAAAATCTACCTTGCATTGTAAGGGCTTTCTATTGACACTTATTACCTATCACCAATGCTTAAAAAAAAGAACGAAAATAATTTGAATATATATATATATATAGTTAACCATATAAAACAATAAATAGTATTAATCTGTTTATTTCAGAAATCCAGTTAAGCATCTTTCAGATTCACTTATTTTCGGAAATTTTAAAATAACAAATTATTTTAAAGAGAAGAACAAAACTTTTTGTAATATACAGGTCTGTCTTATTCAAAGATTTTATCAAAGAACTGCAAGAATTTAATAAAATAATTTTTAATTATTATTATAAACTTTTATGTGGATATATAGAGAGCAATAAAAAAAATCCAACAGAAAAAATGTCTTGTCATCTCTCACAAACATATTTTCTCCGTCACAAAAATCATCAATTTCTCATAGTAAAAATAATTTCAATCTTCCATAAAAGTAGAACTAAGTCACCCCTGTAGTGTGAAAATTAAATAAGGTTGGGCAAATCTTTAAAAAATTCCCCCAACCTACAAAATTCTAAAAGACCAGAAGTTTAGTAGAAATGATCTAGCATGTTTTGACTATGTCTTTTGTCTGTCTGGCAAGTTAAAATCGTTAGTTTTTCGAATGGAACACAATAAAAAACAAAGGACGATAATTCTCCTGTTGTCTCTAAAAGAGCGAAAAAAAATAGAAGGAAAACGCAATTAGAGCCAGTCTGTTTATATCTATCTATCTGTATTGATCTGGTCTTTTACTTTTTATTTCTTTCTTTCTCTCTCTCTCTCTCTCTCTCTCTCTCTCTCTCTATATATATATATATATATATATATATATATATATATATATATATATATATATATATATATATACATTTAATTCAGGCAAGGTAAACATCCACAGGAGTCATTTCAAAACGTTCAATAAATCAGCTGAAGTATGGAAATGTATGTTTTAATCGTGAATTAGTTTTATTTCAATGTTAATTTTAAACAATCTTTACAACCTCATTTTAAATTAATATTTGGATTTTATTAATCAGAAAAAGACTTGGTTTTATTTGTCGTATAAATTTTTGTTTTTAAAGCGGATAAATTTTAAATTTTATCTGATGAAATATCAAAGATTGGAAATTCAGTTGTAGAGAGTTTAGTCAAATTATGATTTTAAAATTTCATCTGATGAAATATCAAAGATTGGAAATTCAGTTGTAGAGAGTTTAGTAAAATTATGATTTTAAAATTTCATCTGATGAAATATCAAAGATTGGCAATTCAGTTGTAGCGAGTTTAGTCAAATTTTGATCTAAGTAGAAATTAAAGTTAAAGTTGAAGAAAAGTTCAGGACTTAAAAACGATCTTTATTCTCAACAAAAATTTTATTCAAAGAGGCTTGTTTTTTTTCATTTTATAACATAATTATTAAATTAGTCAATACCTAAGTTTTATTTCTAACATAATATTATTTTTTATTACTAGGTAGTTTAGTATTAGGATATTAATTAGGAGGTTAGGAGCGAATTTTTTATTTTCTGACATTTAAAAGGGATCAGTTCAGAAAGATTAATGACATTGTAATATTATATAATATAGAATATCTAAAGAGGCGTATTTATCTAAGCAGGATTTATATAATATTTGATTATAAGTAGAGGTTAAGGCGGGGCAAAAATTTAAAAAATCTCACTACTCCATATATAGAGTCTGAAGTTATTAAATTAGAGTTAGGGAGAAAAGAACGAAATATGAGGGAAGGAACTAGTGGGGCATGGGGGTAGGGTGTTAGAAAACGTTGTATCAAATTAAAGTATATTCACTGCGTCCAGAAGATAGGTCAATGTGTTGGACATAACTTAGTTGAAAAAACAACACCTTATATGTTATAGTAAAAATAACTAGGGCTGGTAAGATTATGAGGAATATGGACATACTATATAACTAAGTCATAAATACCAGAACTCCGCCAACCCGCGAGCTGAAGCGTTATCTTTATGAAGGTTTCAATGAGGGATGCTAGGAAGTAAAATCCGTGTTTCGACAGAAATTGTTCAGTTATAATTATCTATCTTTAAGTAGGGGTGGTACAGTTTATTAAAGAAGTATGAAGTAGATGAAGGGAAAGCTGTAGAAGAATGGCAAATTGGCCATTCCAGATAGTTCAATGAAGATGCAGAAAAAAGTGTTGGATACACGTAATATTATACACTCACTTTTCAGATACAGCAACAATGCACAACACCTAAGGCAACTGTTGTTGAGAGAGTGCGAAATTTGGTGATGGAAGATCGTCGTTCAACCGTGCGGGAGATCGCCCCAGAGGTCGCAGTGAGTATAGATTCCGCACATGCAATTTTACGTGATGATTTCAACATGCACAGAGTGGCTGCGGAATTTGTGCCCAAGTGGTTGTCGCAGGAACAAAAGAACCTTCGTTTTCAAGTTGCACAGAACTTTCTGGAAACCGCCAACACTGATCCTAGGTTTCTGGACACTGTGATACCTGGACCCAGAAACAAATAGACAGTGGTCGCAATGGAAGCATCTCGAGTCTTAATAGGCAAGAAAAGCGCGATAGGTGCGAAACAAAATCAAGGTCATGCTGACTGTCTTCTTTGATATCCATGGAATTGTGCATCACGAATACGAACCGGAAAGACAAACAGTGTCAAAGAAGTACTATCAAGCTGTTCTCCGGCGTCTCTGTGACTCAATTCGGCGCAAAATACAAGAGATGTGGACGGCGAAAATAAAGCAACTGCATCACGAAGACATCCTCGCACATTCATCCCGATTGATCCAACATTTCTTGGCCAAACATAGAATTTCAGTCGTTTGCCAACCTCCCTACTCTCAAGACATGGCTTCTTGCGCTTTGGGTCGTTTCGAAAGGCTCCTGTTTTGAGACTAGAGAAGAGAGCATGCGGAACGTGACGGCGGAGATGAACAGCATTCCAAAAGAAGACTTCCGGGGGTGTTTCCGGTAGTGGATGGATCAGTGGGATAAGTGTGTGCAAGCACAAGGGGCTTCTTTTGAAAGGGATTAGGGTCCCAATCCCGTCAGGTATTTGAAATATGTTTTTTCTGACCTAAGGTCGGATACTTTTAAGACAGGCCTCGTATATTCAACTGATTTATTGAACGGTTCGAAAGTACTCCTTCATTTTGACTTGGATTTCGTTTTCCTTCTATATGTTTTTCGTTCTTACCATTCCTTCTTTTCGAGACAATAGACGAATAAGCGTCCATTGTCTTTTGTATTTTTTCATTCGTAAGAATAACGGAATGACAGACATGAAAAAGACATAGGCGGAACATGTAAGCTCGATTCTTTACTTTATCTTTTCTGTCCTCGATCACTGAAGTAGAAATCCTTCTAGACCGAGAAAACATGTTTAAATAACACAATGTATTTATATATTGGAATGTATATATAAAGGGAATTTGTGATAATAAAATAGTTAAATGTTGCTTTTCGTTTTGTCCGGTTCCTTTTTAGTTTGTCTTTTGTATGTATTCTAGTTTTTTTAACTAACCATCAACTTGCAAGTATAAATTATTATTTTTTCATTACATCGTCACAATTATATCGAATTCTGTGCGGAAGATTTATTTGCGAAGCATGCCTTCCCTTTATTCTAGGTTTGCCGGCCTGCTTGATCTCTTGAACTTTTGATGGCAAAATGAAACTATTTTGCTCTGTTTGTCATATTGATCACCCCCGTACGGTTAGGTTTCTCTTCGGTATCTCAGAAAATGACTTTTCTGGTACCCTTGATATTATAATCATAATAATATTGTAAAATACGTTTATATATAGTAATATTAAATATAATAATGCTAAATATATTTATATATAATAATAATATTGTTAAATATATTTATATATAATAATATTGTTAAATATAGTTATATATAATGATATTGTTAAATATAGTTATATATAATTACTAGCAGAGCTACCCAGGTTAGAGTGTGGGATAGCATCATATGCAACATCATGTTAGGGAGGGTTTACTTTAATAGCAACCTTGATGCTGTCAGCTAGATATCTAACTCACTGAGCTATTCAGATATATGTTGATACTCTTAAACTAACGCTAATACTTAGATTGTTTCATTGCTTAACATGTTTGTAAATTGTCATTTGCTTCTTTAAGGGACAGCCAGAGACGCAAAAATACTTACATTATGTTCACATACAAATTGTGCATGCGAATGCAATTATATTGAAAGTACACTTCCTAGTATGTCAGACATGCACAGACAGAGTAGTGTTCTCCTTGATTATATATATATATATATATATATATATATATATATATATATATATATATTTGAATCAAAGGGAAAACAGTTTTCAGTGGATGGGGTTGTGACCCTGGGGACCATCTTAATATTATCAAAATGTGCTGAAATTTTGGGGATAGACATACTTTTTGGTAATTTACCTATGGTTTAAATTTCATTTGAATCTGAAAATGTGCAAATAATTTCACATTTTACCGTGGTATTAAAGAATGGATCTATTATTGTAATTTTGGTTTTGTTATGGTCGATGATGAACGTTTTCAAACATTGTTTTTATTTTTCTGTGTACACAAAAAGTATGATTTAGGAATCCCGTTCTAAAGTAAGATCTTGTTTAGACAACTTTTACAGTATATTATATAAATAAAAATATAGATCGTCTGAAAATACTGTGAAAAATTTTAATATCATTGTGTGTTCTCTGTATTTTTAATATGATTTCAAAATAATTTAAATATTTAACTATATATATATAATCAGCTCTATCTTACTATACGTTAAAATATTGAGCTGTTATTGCAAGTTGATAATACATATTTGTAGATGACTCAAAGAGAGTTTTCTAATTGATTACAATTTGATTGTATATATATATATATATATATATATATATATATATATATATATATATATATATATATATATGTAATAAAGTAATGTTCATTTTCCCGTCTACTTCAAGACAAAACAGCTCTTTTAACACATCCGCTATAAAGAATTACCATATAGTCAGGTTTTATGCCTATAATTGATGCTAGTTTTCAGAAATTATCAATCCGCTTCAATCGATTTAATAATTTTCAGTCCGCTTCAATCGATTTAATAATTTTCATTCCTTTTTACAACTTCTTTGTTTCTGTGTTTCGATGAGTGTTTAAAATCTCTCATTTTCCAAACAAAAGTAATTTATTCAAATCTAATATCCCTGTCGCGCGTATCATGGCAAAATTCGGATGAGTGTATTTTTTTCAATTAGTCCAATTTTGTCAATTGTCAGAGGGTTGCAGTATACGTTGTGGAGTAGTTAAAACATGTCATAACAAAACACCGGAGGGGTCATACGGTGAAAGTTCATTTCTGATTTTTTTAAATCGGCAATATGAAGTATATAAAGGGGAATAACTCTAAACATATGAGTTACCGCCCTTTCTCTGTGTGGCTAAAAGTCTCTATGGTGATGGTCGATCTCGTAGCTCTAAATAGATAAGTAAAACCAACTCTAGTTATAACTCCAATTCAATATAATTTCGTTTTTCTTCCCTTTAAAATAAAAATAAAAATACATGATTAAGAGAGATTTGTTTTTGAGACTTAAATTCTCCGATACTAATGTTTTTATATATTTGCTGCGGGGCTGTTCATTCTCATAGTTTAGCATCAAAACATTGGAGGTTTCGCACTTCATCTCTTGTTTTGGAAATAACCTTATTAGACATTTTAAGATTTGTGAGTAATAATTAATAATAAATAACAGCTAAAAATAACTTTCTGATTGTCTCGGGGGCTTAGGTGGTCTCCAATAGAGAAATTTCGATCTACTAACAGAAATTATTTAGTTCCGTAAATATTAGCTTTCGCGTTTGAGGAATATGATTCGTGTGATTCCTCGAGTGTAGAAATCTTATTGTGGTGGTATTTTTTTCTGGAGTGATCACCTTTTTCCCAAATAAGTGTTCCGCCTCTATATACTTCAGATTGCCGAATTTCTATGAGAAATTAACTTAGATTGTTACCCTATAACCCCTCAAGTGTTTTGTTATGACATGTTTATTCTCTACCCCACTACATATACTGCAACCCTCTGAAGATTGAAAAAATTTGACTAATTGAAACAAATACACTTATCCAAATGTTGTCATGATACGTGCGGAAGGGATAGGAATGAATATTAAATGTGAATAAATTACTTTTGTGTGTAAAATCGGTGATGTTAAAAAGGTCAAGAAATAAAGAAGTTGTTAAAAAGAATGAAAATTGTAGTTTGTGAGTAATTAACCATGCAAATATAATATATATATATATATAAATATATATATATATATTTATATAAATGTATATATAAATATATATATATATGCGTGTGTATAGATAAATATATATATATATATATGTATGTATATATATATATATATATATATATATATATATATATATATATATATATATTGATGCATATTTGATTAAACAACAGGGACAATATCTGTTTGTTTGTTTGTTTTGTATCCATCTTTTTATGTTGACAGACTAATGATCAAATGTTCTGTTCGAGTGTGAACAGGAACTCACCAAAACTGTTAACGTGTTTGACTCCCATGAGTCTTCTTCGGGCACGTGAGGAGTTATGTAAACTAAAACTGGTGAATTTATTGAGAAACTCGAACAGAAGATTGGATCCTTAGTCCGTCAACATGAAAAGATTGATCAAAAAAGAAACAAGCAGGAATTGACCCTATTGTTTAATCAAACATGCATCAATGAATTAATGCTTCCTAAGTATACATATATATATATATATATATATATATATATATATATATATATATATATATATATATATATGTATATATATTGTAATGTTATCTTTTGGTATGGTAGAAATGATCATAGTGGCGATTACCTATGCCAGAGCATATGTTTTTATTTCAAATAAAACAATACATTAGTTTGATCGCCCATCAATATCTGCTTTTTTACGGTGTGGTTTTTTGGCGTGTTATCGTATTTGTTTATTTTGTTCTTTAGATTGTCATATTCATAACTACTTTTGAATTTCTGGTTGTTCGTGAACCCGCAAGTATCGATGGACGATCAAATTAAAGTATAATGTTATTTGAAATATATCATTCTTTCTGTTTTTCTCTCCTTCTCTCTCTCCAAATATATATATATATATATATATATATATATATATATATATATATATATATATATATATATATATATATATATATATATATATATATATTAAAGATACAACGCCTACTTAAATGATATTCTGGGAGAATTTAAAACAACTGAGAATCTCAAATAAACCTGTTTGTCTGCAGAATAGTTAATGCTGATGTTGAGTGTTGTACTGTTACATGATAGTTGACACACCCGCCCCTTCTCACGGGAAAAGCACGCGTCTTCATGCCGACTCCTAACCTGATTCACATCTATATGAATCAATTATTCTCGTGGTCCGACGTGTTGTATCATCTGCTGTGTAATTAATTCTCACAAATTAGTGCGAGCAATAAATAGATTCAGTCGAGATTGAGTACGCATTAACGCCCACTTTTATGATATAATTATCGCTTAATGGCACTGTTCATTGACCTTAGAATATAAATGAATTCCAACACCTTTTGCTCTTCCGGACCTTGTTTGTTCTTCATTTTAACCATGTCAGAAAAAATCAGTTGTAATAATCTATAGTTCGATTCTTAATTACTCGATATATAGAAAGTAAAATGTCATCATATATATGCATATTTATATATAAATATATATGTGTGGGTGTGTAATCAATAATTAATGTGAGTAAAAATTACAGGGTGGGCAAAAATAAGGGTCCTATTTTTAAAAATTCATAACTTTTTTATTTATTGATTTTTTTTTTGATTTTTTTTAGAATAAGTAAAGGACCCCTTCCGAAGCAAGCATGAGCCGTATTAGCCCTAAGGAACGTACCCTCATTTAGAAAACATTATTTTTGCTTAAAAAACTCAAAACAGTGTAAAAAACAATACTTTAGTTTTTGTAAGTTTTAAGAAGTGTTTTTTGGCTAAAATTTGTTTTGTTTATTTCAAAAAATCTCGGAAGGGTCAGTCTACACACACATAAAGTTTGGTGAGTTTAACTTTTATTTTGTGGAAGTTATTCAAATTCAAGTTATTCAAATTTAAAGATAGGACCCTTATTTTGGCCCACCCTATACTTAACTTCACTACTTTACGATAGGTTCAGTATATCACCGATCATCAGAATTGACCCCGACTGACATCAATTTAATTTCGGTCAGATATATTATTATTAAATGTTAAAATATGTTTTCAAATATCCAACGTATCCTGTATACTTGGTTTTCAGTCAGATCTGCTTTATTAAATACAAGCTGGAACCGTGTTTCGGCTTTGCCCATAAAAATTGAAAAATCGAGAAACTCCCACATCTGAACCGAATATATTTCAAGTTAAAAATAAAATAAAGTAAAACTCTGGCGATCATGATGCCTTTTATTACATTATTATAATGTCCAAATATTTTTTACGATTTGAAATTCTTATTCTACAAAAAAATCGCGTATGTAAATTAAATTTATTATGTAGTTAGTTAATTTTTCTTATTACTTTGTTTTGTATTTTATAAAATAATTCTTGAATTTTAGTATTACCTTTCTATTACACAATGTATTACTTACTAAATCTTCTCGTGTTAATTATTATCGTGTTGCTCGGGTCAATACAAAACAAAATAGAATAAGTTAAATAGCGTATGTAACATCTTTATATTACAACTTATATCTCTCTCCCTCTCTCTTTATCTCACTCTCTTTCACTCTCCCCCATTTTCTCATCCGTTCAGTCCTGTTTTAATGTGCTGAAAAATTCTTATAATGTAATTCATTTACCAGAGCGATCTCTTTTAAATGTAAGGCAGTAATCTTACATTTATTTCTCTTGAACAACGCCGAGTATGACAAAACACAATGAAATACTGGATGATCGGTAATTCGGTTCCCCCACCCACTTTTACAATAATATGAAGAGAAATTATTTTGATGATAAAAATAGTCCAAAGAGATTTAAATGTAATACTGTAATTTACATTTATTGCTCCTGGACAACTTCAAGTAGAATAAAAGATTCTACTACTCCTTCACTTACCAAATGTAACACATTAATGTTAATAATGACAATTTTGTTGCTCCCGGACAACGTTGAGTAGAACAAAAGTTTCTGCCCCCCACCGCCTCACTTACCAAATATAATACTATATAGTAATGAAGCTCTCTACGGTATGGTTTAAATCAAAGTATGAAGAGAAATGATGTTGATAATGATAATGAACAATGCCGAGTATAACAAATAGTCCCGATCAATTCCAACCCCCATTTCACAATAATATGAAGACGAATGATGTTGATAAAGACAATAGTCGGAAGAGATTTAATAAATACCAGTTACCAAAAGTAATAATGGAATCTTAAAATGTTTTATCTCGAACAACGCCAAGTAGAACCAGGGGTCCCGGTCAATTCCTAATTTCTGCCGCCTCCATTTCAATATATTAAGAAAATACTTAATGTTGATAAAGACAATAAAGAGATTTAATATAAACCAGTTACTAAAAGTAATATTGAAATCTTACAATTATTGATCCAGGACAATGCTAAGAAGAACTAATGGTCACGGTCAATGTCTAATT
Organism: Sepiola atlantica; assembly: GCA_963556195.1. Lineage (NCBI taxonomy): Eukaryota > Metazoa > Mollusca > Cephalopoda > Sepiida > Sepiolidae > Sepiola > Sepiola atlantica. The sequence continues at coordinate 111,916,394 of OY744517.1, read as the reverse complement.
TGTCCACCCCGTCTATTTCAACATATTAAGAAGATACGTAATGTTGATCAAGTCAATAGTCTAAAGAGATTTACTATATATCCCTTACCAAAAATAATACTGCAACCTTACAACTTTTGATCCCGGACAACACCGAGTAAACTAATGTTCCCGGACAATTCCTAATTCCCCCGCCCTCAATTTCAACATATTAAGAAGATACGTTATGTTGATGAATTCAATAGTCCGAAAAAATGTATTATATATCCCTAATGCTTGGAGAACAAGTGGTCCCGGTAAATTACTAATTTCTTGTCCCCACCCCCATTTAACAATAATGTGAAGATAAAAAATATTAAGCACTTTGGAGTATGGCTCCCGGGATATACATTAAAAAAAACAGAGAAGTTATTTATTCCAGGCAACACTGCGTTTAAACACACATGCTCTATCTAAGATATTTAGCACTGTTATGAAAACTATTGGGTTATTACGTTTTTATTCAGGATATTGAGCACTTTTGATTATGGCTTCCGGGGTATACAACATTATAAAAAAAAGACAGATAAGTTCTTTATCATGGGCAACACTGCGTTTAAACACACCTGCTCTATAGAATATTATGAGCACGTTTTAGTTACGACTTGCTCTATCCAAGATATTCATATGAATAAAAAAATGAATTAAAAAATGAATGAAAAATGAATGCAAAATGAATGAAAAATGAATGAAAAAATATTAAAGTAAAAACGAAAGAAAAAATAAAGAAAAATAAGTAAAGGAAAATGTTAATAAAAAGTGAAAGAAAAAACAAATGAAAAGTGAATAAATAAAATTGAATAAAAAAATGAATGAAAAAATGACTGGAAAAATATGTATACAAAAAATGAATGAAAAATAATGAATGAAAAATAATGGAATCAAATAAATGAAACATGAATGTAAAATAATAAATGAAGTAAGGAAATGAATATCAAATTAAATTAAATGAATGAAAGAAAATGAAATATTTTTAATTCATTTTTGTTCATTTATTTTTTAATAAAAATAAATCAACAAAAATGAATTAAAAATATTGATGGAAAATAAAAGTAGAAAAGTGTATGAAAAAATGAATGAAAATAATTAATTAAAAAAGAATTTTCAAAATGAATGAAAATAATTGACTGAAAAAATGAATAAAATAAGCATTAATAAAAATGAATGAAAATTGAATGAAAAGAAATAAATAAATTACAAATGAATAAAAAAAATAATGAATTAAAAAATGAATGAAAGATGAATGAAACAAATGAAGGACAAAATGAAAACAAATGAAGGACATAATGAAAACAAATGAAGGAAAAAAATTGAAGGAAAAAATTATTTTAAAATGTGAATGAAAATAAAAATTAAAAAAACGAACTAAAAATTGAATGAAAAGAATTAATGAGAAATTGAATAGTTTTTTCTATGGAAATTCAATGAAAAAAAATTATTGAATGAAAAATAAATGAAAAAATGAATTTAAAATATCACTCTCTCTCCCCCCCCCCCTCTCTCTCTCTCTCTTTCTCAAACCTCCGACTTGAGCTCTTTCACAGCAGACTCATGTTCAGAAGAGGTGAGGATGAGATTGAGCAACCTTTGCTTCACTATAAACCTGTGTTCAGAAGAGGTGCAGCTGTAATTGAGCAACTCTTGTTTTACTACGAACTCATTTTCAAAAGAGGTGCTGATAACGATTGATTAACCTGTTCTTTCCAGGATATTGAGCACTTTTGGTTGACTAACTTACACCATTGTAATGTATTATTTCTATTATGATTCCCGGGCAACACAATGTACTTTGTTTATTATTCAACATAATAAAAAGAAGACAACGAACTTCTTTCTCTCGGGCAATGCTGTGTTTAAAAAACGCCTGCTCTACTAAGGATATTGAGCACATTTTAATAATATATACCACTTTCCTATATGAAATACTGTAGTGTTACTATTATGACACACGGGCAACGCTGAATAGATTTTATTGTACAAAATAGTAAACAAAAAACAATGATATTGGTTTTCCAGGGCAACGCGGGATTTTAACATACCTGCTTTTTTCAGGATATGGAGCACTTTTGATCGACTAACTCATACCACTTACCAGATATTATACTGTATTATTACTATGATGACTTCCGGGCAACACAATGTATTTGTCTAGTATACAACATAATAACAAAAACAAAGATTTTTTTCTCCCGAGCAATGCATCTCTTTTACTATATACAACTTCCGATATGAAATACTCTTATGTCACTATTATGGCACCCAGATTACGCTGAATAGATTTTCTTGTATAAAATAGTATCACAAAACAAAGTGATATTGGTTTTCCGGGACAATGCGGTCTTTAAACATACGTGGTATTTCTAGGTTACTGAGCCTGCTGCGTTTAAACACACCTGCTTAATCAAGGATATTGATCACGTTTTGATTACAATAGACCTCGGGGTGAAGTAGGCTACATGGATGAAATCTAGCGTATCATTATTTCTGCTCTGCATTCTAATGAAGAATAAAGTATGAATAAGCAAGATTTTTCTCAGAATTGATTGACCGGTTTACGGGTCCGTTCTATTTCTTTTACTTTCGAATATCGATAAGATGAATTAGGAATATTTTTATAAACAAATTATTTGTGTATTTTAAATGGAAAAAATACATCGTTTCTAATTCTGTTTTGTATATATAAAAGCAAAGAAACCAACAAAACATCTCAACATTGAATATTGTTCTTTATATATAACTAATCATTTCCGCTTAAAATAGAAGAAGAAACAATCAGTGACTCGGAATTTTTGTTTTAATTAAAATACATGTGATTTGAAAAAACATTTTATGGCCACAAAAAAAGTTTATATTGTTCTAATAGCCTGATTCATCCTTTCTTTTGCTTGTGTTACAATACCCTTTCGCTCGGGAAATGTGAAAACAGAATACAAATCACAAGAAAACAAAATTATTATTTTTATTCTTTTTAATTTATACACGATAAAAAGATCGGACATCTATTTTTGTGTTTTTAATTAAAGTTTTTGTTCGTGTTTTTTTTTTACAAAAAAGGTATTTTTATACTGTCTTCAATTCGACTTTATTTCTCGAAAAGGTCTCTTAGATTGGACGCGTACAATTGCGAAAGGGTTGAGTATTTGTTTCTGTTGGTGTTTGGCAAAAGTCTTTTGTCTGGCGAAAATGTCTCTTTTTATATTCAGTGAGTAGAGTAATCTCCCCTGGACCATCAATCGGAGAGATATCGTTAGCTTCTTTTCGAAAGGTGTGTGTAGCAATTCTACACTGAAAGTCGTAGAGAAAAAACCGACGACGATCAAGGATCTTCCTTAGACAAACAATTTGATTCCAAGAAATCTGCCGCGTCGCTATATGGGTATTCTATACGGAATAACTCCCTCTCTGTAATTCCAAGTCGAACTGCCTCAATCGCTCGCATCAGGATTTATATTTCAAATCCTACCCGATTCTATCGCACCCTTTTCTCTCTCACTGGTTACTGGCCGTCAACTTCCCTTATGAATTCATTTTTTCTTTCCATCTGAAATTCTATTATGACTGCGTAATACAGTTTTCCTTCAATTTTTAACTACGCAGTTTTCTATCAATGTTAATCTTATGTTTTTCGGTTTATTTTCGTTTACTCTGCCATCGCAATTTCTTGCCTAAACTTTACCATTTGTTGTCCGCGAAAGGTCAGTCGTTTGGTTAGATTTAGCTAACTCATCAAGCAGCGTTTCTAGACGTATTTTGCTGTTTTCTTTGAGTTCAATTGATGATTTGTTCTGTACCTAACTTGTCAAATGTTTATATGTTATTACCCTGACCCCTTAAAGGTATTTTGCGCCGTAACAAGACGCGTGAATCATTATTTTACACTTACGCGCGATAAAGCTTTTATTAACGGCTGCCTCAGCCTAGAACGATTTTTCATTCACTGCCCGAAGTGTAAATTTGACGGTACTACTGCAGTTTATGGACCGTGCTGAAATAATAATAATAATAATAATAATAATAATAATAACGACGACGACGACGACGACGACGACGACGACGACGACGACGACGACGACGACGACGACGACGACGACGACGATGATGATGATGATGATGATGATGATGATGATGATGATGATGATGATGATGATGATGATGATATTTTTACCAGAAATTTATATATAGTCCTTTGTTTTTGCTTAGCTTCTTTTTTTCACGAAGAACAAACTAATGTTTTTAAATTAATTTCATTATGTTTTAATATTAAATGTTAAGAATATTAAAGAACGTTTTGAAGTACATAGATGTTTTTGTTTGCGAAGTACGCTGGTCAGTATGTGAAAAAGGGTTTTAATTTATTTCAAATGTTAAATACAATCTAAGCGACATATAATAATACAGGAACGGTAATTTAATGGGGTGGCGTTCGTTCTCGTGCATCCGAAGTAGTTGACGAAAAGTATTTCTTTTAAAAGCCTGGTTCCTTCTTTCTTGCTTACACACGATTAAGCTTTGATTGAAGGCTGCTTTAATCTAGAAAGAGTTCTCATTAACTGACTGCTTATGTCACTGTATTGATTTGACGGTACTTCTCTAGTGTAACATGTGGAGAGGGGGCTTTGTTAAGTATTTTATACTTTCACATAATAATTTTAATAAACAAAAGATTCCCCGTAACCAATCCCTTGCACACAATATTCAATAAAAATAACCAATAACTGTCCTACAGTTGCTGTGTAAACATAGAAATGATAATTAATACGCACAATAACGAGATACCGAGAAGAACACAAATATATCTATTACAAATACTAATAACACAGATTCTAATAGCAATCACCAAAATAGAAATGAAAAAATTAATAATGAAGAGAACAGCTGTAACTTAAAAACTAGTGCAGTTAGTCCACTACGAAATAAATGCTTAACCAAAAGCATTGTTTATCAAGTCACAATATTAGCCAAAGAAAGCTCGGATAACAAGCAGTACTACGTGGGTATGGCCTCCCTATATTGTAAAACAAGATATTACGACCACAGCAGCACATTTAATAACAAAAAAAACGAATAAAACAGCACTAGTGAATCATTACTCGGAGTTCAAAGAAAGCGGAAGCTCACCAATAATTAAATAGAAAATGGTACAACAGGCCAGTACGCGTATAAATTTAGACGACCCGTGAAGATTATGTCTGAATGAGAAACTCTATTAAACTATATAAGAAAACAACTGCTTACACAGCAAACAACTGCTTATTACAAATAGTAATAGCCCAAATAGAAATGAAAAAGTAATAATGAAGAGTAATCTGTAAGTGCAAACCCCGTGCAGCTTGTTTCACTACAAAATAAATGCTTACCCAAAAGCATTGTTTACCAAGCCACAGAATTCGTCAACGAAAGCTCTAATAACAAAGAGTATTACGTATGTATAACCTATCTGTTTGTAAAACCAGATATTACGACCACAACAGCTCATTTAATAACAAAAAGAACGAATTAAAGCAACACTAGCGAACCATTACTGGAGGTTCAAAGAAAGCGGAAGCTCACCATTAGTTGAATAGAACATAGTACGACAAGCAGTAGGTGTAGAAATTTATACGACCCGTGTAGATTTTGTCCGAATGAGAAATCTGACATTCTAAACTTTAAAGACCCCAAAAACCTATTAAACTGTAGAAGTGAAATAATAAAACAACTGCTTGCGCAAAATAAAATTTACTTTAAGATAACAATAGATTCTAAAAGATTAAATAAAAAACTAAACTAAACTAACACGTAGAAATAGAAATGCAAGCACGCACTTGTTGAAATAAGGTCACCTATTAATTCAACACAACAAAAAACCAGGGATGAGTCACCCCTATACAAAACAGAACAAAACAATAGGAATTAAAATCAACGGAAACTTTGTTTGTGATAAGCCGTACCATTAGATAATGGAGACATTAACCGTGGGACGGAATAACAAAGAATCTGATCGGTTAGCTAACTAAACCTAACACCACGCACGTGTATATATCGAAAACACCCGGTAACACAAATGCCATGCATTTTAACCTGAGGATTCCGACTGTGTAGCTTAATTGGCATGAATATAGTTTCATAACTTACTACCTCGTTCTACTCATGTATTGATCACTGTTGACGTAGATACTGTAAATCGATACATAAAATATTATATCTCCTTATAACATTTATGTGGATACATGAAATAATATCTCTCTCTCTGTATATATATATATATATATATATATATATATATATATATATATATATATATATTAATACACTATTTGTGACATATATTTGAATTTCAACAATTTATTGTCGCAAGTTTAACGAAGTATCACTAAATAAATACAAAAATTACATATTCGCATCAACAGAGATATCTTCTATATAGCAGACATATGAGAAACGCCAAGACAAGAGTATAAGATTATATTGATTTGTTGTATATTGATAATAAGATAATAAAGAACTAGCCTATGCAAATGATTCAGCGAGTAATTCAGATTTTGTTACGAAATATTTCATCTCCCTAAATAAACCTGTCTGAAGAAATTTCCCCATATCGAAATGTGTCGAGTGAATCTCTATATGATAAGGATGTTGTGTCGTAAATACACAATTGCCTATAAGTGATACATTTCGTTAATACTGACCAGCAAGTGACTTTTTCAACTTCGTTTTGCAAAGACTTTCAATTTCTGAGAGAATTTAAAGAATTCTTTCTCTTTTAGTTTTCAAATTTATTCTTACTCATTTACTTACTTTTATGGATATATATTCATAAAACAATCCGATAAACAAACACAGCTAATCTATTTTCTATTTGTATATTGACACCTTTAATAACAGTTCATATATATATATATATATATATATATATATATATATATATATATATATATATAAAGAAGTGAGGCTACCAGCATTTGTAAAAAACTTTTTCAATAATTGTTTGTGATTTTATTATTTTATAACGCGTTCCTAGCTTTAGTGCTTGCTCTCTTCAGATATATTCTCCATTCCTCCATTTCAGATATCTTCAGATATATTCTCCATTTCATATATATATATATATATATATATATATATATATATATATATATATATATATATATATATATATATATATATATATATATATATATATATATATATATATATATATATATATATACTTAATCTTACTCTAATTAGATTAAGTGCATTCACATGTATGGAAAGTTTATCACTACTTTAGGAAATAACTGTAATTGGAAGCTCATTTTGATGTGTTTGCAATTTTAGTCCAGTACATTCTCTGAGACTCGTAGCTGGCACACTTAATATCCTGTATTGTTTCTACTTAAAGGTAACTAATGCAGAATTTCTTTTGTCAGATTGCTCTAGACATGACAAAACCACTCGCCTATGTAATTGGCGTTTTCCCTTGAGGAAGATATTGTCCATTATTACCTAATTAAACATTACATGATATTTGCACTTCACATTCGTAAGTTTAATTTCACTATTTTACTATAACTTTTCTGTAATATAAAGTTTAGATTCTTCATCAGTTAAATTGATAACTTTTTAATATTTAGTATTCTCCAACTTTTTCTCTTTCTGTATTATCGTCAAGTTTAATGAGACTTCAATCATGTACGCTCAATAGAAATGTATTAGATCGAAATATGTGCATATAGGTGTCAGCATATCACTCGATAAGTTGGACTTTGGGAATAAACTATAAATTCTCCTAAGAAAACTGATGTGGCTGAAACTATTAATCCGAAGATTTCTCAATAAATAATGAATCAATAAAAGTATTGAGATGTGAATGCACATTTTTCAGTGTAATCTTTCTTTTTGAACTGCAGTTGTTTAAACGACAGCATTGGTCCTAGTAAACCATTTTCTCCCTCAAATAAACCATTTCTTTCAAACATAACTGACATACAAGAAGATTAAACATAGGTTGTATTAGTATTTACTAAAAATGTTCTTCGTTTCAGCAGTCATGGATATAAATAGTATAACAGATACGTGTAGATCTGTCAATTAATATGAGATGCTATTCCATTCAAAAAAATGTTCAAATAGAAACGCTACTGCAAATGAGAACACACGTCGATTTCAACTTATTTCTTTAAGCACCAATACAAGAGCAAATGCATTATAATGCTCGTTTATCTTCTGCAAAACAATGTCAGTATGGTTTGAAACCAGTTAATAGGTGTGGACAAAAATATGAAAAAGTTTATCCTCGATAATCGGATATGTATAATTAAACATATCCGATTATCTCCCCTTGACTGTAAAACAGACTTCCCATTTATATATTTTTATTATTGACACACGCCGTGTTGCTCATATCTACAAACTAGTTCAAAGAAATATCTAAATTGAATAATTACATAAATTATCAAAATGAGAAGGCTGATCAAGAGTTATTTGACATTAATAATTCATATTAATTCAAATTACATCTAAATGAATTATCTTGACACGTAGACAAATGACGAATGTATACTTTAGGGACGCTCAAAGTTAACTATAGAATGTGCCCATGTCTATGTAACACGATGCAACTTTAACATAGGTTAATATTATAATCGTAACTTTTTTACCATTCAAAAGAAACATAAAATTAACTGCTGATGACTTTTGCAAATTTTTTTTCAGCGTACGAAAATAATGAAAATGAGAAACTAAAAACGTGTCTACATTATGGTCGCCTTAAAATAACGTTCTTATGTAGTAGCGATTTTGCGCGCTCATATCGACACGTCTTTAATAAATCTATTAAAAATCACGTAATGGTCAGATTTGCACGAAATGTTCGATATTTATTCAGTATTAGACTAATTTCTCTTTAAAATTCAGTTTTCCTCAAATATAACAGGGTAAATATTTTTCTACGTATTTTTCTATCTTATGAAATCTGAACAAAATATATTCACGTCGATCGAAATTTTAATGTTATATAAATCGAAAGAGTTTTACGAAACAAATCAGAATCATCTTTGTTTTATTGGTGCAGTTTTTAGGTAAAGTATCTGTAAATTCATAAATAAAAAGTGTAAATAAATACGATATTATTATGTTTTGAAAATTTTTACTTTATTTTCTTATTAATGTAAACTATGATCTGTAAAATTGCAAATAAAAAAATGTTCTACCCAATTAATTTTTCTGAGAGTTTAATTTATTTAAATGACTTCATCATTTAGACATTTTAAAGTTTAAACGTCTTTTTTGAAAATAAGGTTTCCAATTTTTTCAAATATTTGAATAAAATATAAACCTAACTGCTATTAATTGTAAAAGACCAATATTGACTTAAACCGAATATTTTTTGTTTTTTCATAGAATGTGTATTTGCTCGAGGTAAGAAAGCGTTTCGTCAAATTCTTCTGACGCTGTCAAACTATGGAAGACCGAATAGACTTTTTAAAGTGTCAACTCGTCAAGAGAAAGTAGTCGCTTTTGCAAACGCACGTGTGTAAATTTTATTGTTCTGATTACGAGGTTTATTTTTGGTTACAGTATTTAAGCTGAAAACAACTGTCATTGTCCGACAAAAGTAAGTATTATATACATTTTATCATTTTTCTTTTTTCAAATTTAAATGCTTATCCATTAAAGATTCTTTCGAATTTTAATTTTATTCGGCAAAAATGCGACCTACCTTAATACTATGTTCATTTTGAAATATTTTAATTTATTTTTAATTGAGAAATAATGTTGTTAAATCATTAAAAAACACAATATTTTTTAAATTTTCATGTTTAGTTTGATTTTTATTATATATAAAATGTAAGCCAACAAAACATAATGATAGCAAAAATCGTTACATCAATTGATTTCTTTAAAAATATATTTTATATTTATTTTGATGAAATTCAAAACTATTTTGACTTAAAACTGTTCATTTCAGTTATATATTTTGGTTATTATATGTGTAGTATTAAATTATCAATAATGCAATTATTTATTATTGTATGAAGGAATCTTTTGAAAGCAAAATTGTTGAAATGCAATTTCAGTGTCAGAAATTATTTTCAAGGAAATCAACTTAGTTGAAAATTATTCCAGTATTATTGATAATTATGTTGTAGCACTTAATTACTTTCAAAATGTATTGAAGAACTGACTAACTAGTTTCTATGAAGAAAAAATATTTAACCAATAAATCTTTTTCGGTCAAAAGAAAAAATAATAATTTGTCTCAAAAATGTGTAACTCCATAAAAAAAATTTAAAAGAGGTAAAGAAATTCTTTAAATAAAAACGTTAATTTTGTCTACAACATAATGTAAGTAATTTGTTTTGTTTTGCTCATACATACATATTTAACATTTCACATAACAATGTCATTTTTGTGTAAACAATAGCTCCGCCGTAGCAAAAAGCGGAGTTCATACTTACATCTCAAGTATTTTATATCTTACCAGTTCGATAATGTAATCTTTAAATAAACTATTTTACTTTTAAACAACTTCCTATAAGGATAACTTTATTTTAGAGAGATTTACAAACAATAAAAGTAACACGGATAGTTGGACTTCTGAAAGAACGCAAAACCGATGACGTCAGCGATTCTATGTTATGATTTGAAAGTCCCTAGTATACTTTCTATCACCTAACTTATAAACTGTAGCTGTATAATGAGAACAGGCATTCTTTCATTTAAGTTTCATTATCTTTTGAATTGACTTTATATTATACTAGCTCTACTAATCCGGCGTTGTCCTGCAGTTTTTACTATCATTTTTGTTTCGCTTATTGATTTCTCGTTTCACTTTTCTCTTAATTTCTTGCAGGAAAATATTTAAATATTTAGAAAAAAAATCGGTTTTGTAATAAAATTGGTCGGACGTGTTGAAATTTTAAACAAAAAATACATAGTTTAACTCTAAAAATTATAAATAATAAAATGCTAAAGGGTAGAGGTGAATATAAATTTCAACGTTCATCAATCAAATAATCTTGGTTTGAAAAAAAAAATAAAATCAGATACTTACAGGTCATAAAAATGAAATATTTCAATTATTTGAAAATTTAAATAAACTACTCTTATCAAAATACGTTTTGTTTTTTTTACATTTTTCAACCCAAACAAGGCAGGCCGCCACTGTAAACGTAAGGGGCTACTGAGAATTAAGATGTAAGTTGTGGGTGTCATACTAAGTTGGGAGCTATGCAGCCAGTTCATCGGAACACAATCCATTGAAGTATTTGTAAAACAATCACAAGGATGCAACATTGCGGCGATGGGACAGAGACTGGAGCTTTATAGATACTGAGAGACATATTAAGTTGGAGACTCTTTTTTTTACCTTATCTAAGAGGGAGAGACTAGTGAATGATGCACCAGCCCAGATGTGGCAACAACACTCCATGCATGGGCGGATGGTGACTTTATAGAGATACAGGATAATGTCAGGTGTGAGGAGTTTACTATCACGGTAGAGGGACCCTACCTTCTTTGCTGCAGCCTTGGCAATGTCTCCAGTGTATTTGTTTCAATTCATGTTACATGTGAATGTTAGACCGAGGAGTTTGAATGCTGAACTCGCAACTCGGATATGTTCGCGTCCATTGTGGCCACATAACGAGAGTAAAGTGTTATTTAATTATTGTAAGGTTTTTTATTTGCACAAACTATTTTAAATAGATTATGAATTAATCGACAAAATGTCAAATTTTATACGTAATTTCTTTGCTATTGTTTGTTAGTATTACGAACACGTTTCCGTACCGTTGTCTAAATCGGAAGACAAAACAACCACTACTGTTATTTTATTCCAAAATTAATGAACTGTAAAAAAAATGTTTCAACATTCGTCTTACATAACTACAAAAAAGAACAATTGTGTTATTTATCTCCTTTGTTCCAGCTCGTTTGATTCGATGTTCTAATAAGCTTGATCAATTCACTTTTCAGTTAAATCATAATAATACATTTTCGTTTTCAAGACCTGCAGCCTTGGGAACGCTCTTCCTGCCCATTGTTTTCTCTGCTAACTAAATCCGTGGTCTTTTTCATTTCTTGTCTGTGCGTTGATCATCATGTGCCTTTTACCCCCTTACAAGTGGCTTCAGGTCGTTTTTCTTTACAGTGTGATTGCTTGGATACTTACTTCTGTGGGTGGATGGTAGTTACCCCTACTTTCTATCTGAAATTAGTCATCAAACAGAATACGCCTGATCGGATTTAATATTAATGAAATGATGTTGAAGAAAATTATTTTTGTTTTGGAACACATGTATCACTCATTTGCTTAACTCGCGTATGAATCAGATTTTATATGTAGCTTCTCATTAGAAAGATATATCTGTCGTTTTCGTTAGAAAGCTTAATCTGTCGAAGGTACAGAATAAAATCGCACTCTACTTATAAGTCAAGCTGACCACTGCAATGGCATTGCCCGGGAAAATCGAATACCTACATCAAAATATTTTACTCGATTTTTTAGGAAGCTATCTATATTAATTCCAGTGTTCTGCAAGTATTGCATTTAAAAATGACATTTAATCGTTCGTATTATTTTATAAGTACGTAAGATCTTCATCACAGAGCCGTAGTTACGTAGATGCGAAACATCTTTTTTTTAAGGTTAAATAATTGTCTTGTGACGGCTGATAATATCGGACACAAATTAGTGTTTATATTTTTGTTGGAATTCGTTTGGCTCGAAGTTTGATCACAAGATTCAATAAGGATATCTGCAGGTAAAAACACGTTGGATAAGATAATTGGGAGAAGATAAACAAACACTTGGATATGGTTACAATAAACAATTTAATATAATGCTATAACACAACATGAGAGAAAAAAATGAAAATTAAATTATAGGAAAAAAAGGATTTAATGGGGTGTACGGGTGCTATGCAGCATTTAATACACAGATTTTATGTAGATCGAACGTTCGATAAAGTTCGAGCATCAGTAAACTGTTAGATAATTCTGTTCACATTGAGAACCGAATCAGATGCATCAGGATCCTTTCTTTTCGATAACTTTGATCGATTAATCATAATTCTCGTAATAAAAGAAAATGTTTATGTGATGATGCGGTCGATATTTGCATTTTCATATTTTCTTCAAATAAACAATCAATTACAAATAGTATATATGTATATTTCCAAGCATATAAGCTTTTTATCCCCGGCATGAGAGAATATATGGTGCAACACCCCATCATTTTCTTCCAAACTTTGCCTCCAACTCCCATTATCGTCTTCTCATCACATATTCAGTTTTTTGTTTTCTTTTTCACATGTTACTATCATCTTCTCCTCTTCTTACGGTGTTTTTGTTATGCCAAACCCGCAAGAGGGATAAAGAAAGACAAAAAGAAGCAATAAAATTGTCGCGTTCGGCGAAGCATTGTATGGCCTCCCTTCTCTACTCTCCCTGGCTTTTGCGGTAAAGAAAAGGACAGCTCTTCCTCGGGACGCTGGCTTTTCAATCCCACTTTCCGTCTTTGTGCCACATTGTGTCTTTGTGTCACATCTTACCACTGTGGGAGCGAGATAGGAAAAGACATAGAGAAAGAAGTAGAAAGTAGACTTATCGTGAAACCTTCGTCTATTGCTTTACCCTGTCTCTCTCTCTCTCTCTCTCTCTCTATCTATCTATCTATCTTCATCGTGTGTGTGTGTTACTGTTACGCCCGATCCTGTAACAAGTAATACATAAACGGTGGGAGGAATGTAATATTTGATAATAATTAATAAAAACGCCTTACAATAATCATATCACTAACACTGTCTGGGTGACAATAAAAAAGACGGGGACCAAATATGTTAATCAGCTTTAACACATTGACCATTGATGGTAATGTAATACCTTTAACTATAATGAATGTTTCTTTAGTCATACATTTCAATTAAATAACAAATATATCTAAAGACAATAATACAATATATTTTTCTATGATTGTAATTTGAATGTAATTATTTGTGATGCATTTTCATTTGCAAAGATTTGATATAATTTTGAAAACATGGAAGTTTTTTGCCTAGGATATATTTACACATATCTCATTTAATTAATTGGCGTTTTAAAAAGGTATATTAATTGCAACTGGAATCGCCGTTCTAACAATGTATGAAGATATTATAATTAATATTTTTAATTTATCACTGCCTTCATTAATATTTTTTGTTATACTACGTTTTGGCCGACGCGCATTCGGTTATTTTAAAGGTTTATGATTATTATATTAATTATGCCAACTAATGTAACCTTTTCGTAATTGTAGACTATATATGGTCTTTATTTGTTCATATTGATTTTTTACATACTTTAAATCGATGAACCGATGAGTTGAACAATTATTCTTCAATCAGAGAACAGTCATCATGCATAAATTGATGTTAGCAATGTCTTGAACTCCCTATTAAACTGTTGAAGTTTGCCTTTATCCATACGTTGATGTTATGTTTTAAAAGCAGTTCTTCTATTGAATTCCATTCATCAGGTTTACTAATAACGAGATTACCATAGCATAGATACGGGGTCTTATTTACTTTTGATTGATGATTATTTCTTCCTTCACGCGTACAAAAACGATGTCTGACTCTGTACATTGTTTATAATCATAACTTTTCTTACTTATTTTTAGATATTTTTTTTTATTACTCAGGATCCAATAGTTTGGTCATGGTTTCTTATATGATACATTTGGCTTGGAAAACGTATAGTTTAAATGTTGATAAGATGTTGTATAGACTTCAGATATATTTCATATATTTTAAGACACCTCTTAAAAGTCAGACGATGGCAATTTTTCTATCGTCCGAGACTCTGCTATATTTGTATGGTGAAATAGATATAATATAATTTGTACGGCATTCACTAGTTTGCATTCACTATGTAAAGAAATATGTTTATCTATTTTATCTGCAATTTACAGGATTATGAACAAAGTATAAGTCCACATTATCGCTAAAGTAGAATGATTTAAAAAAACAAACTTGTATTTAATCATGTGATGCTCGTATAAAATATTGATATATTTAACATTGAAGTAGAACGAATTAAAACAGCCTAAATATAATTAAGTATGCTTATGATACAGCAATGCCTTTTGATATGTATGCACTAAAAAAATCGTAAAACGAGTAGCTGTTTATACTTTTATATAAATTTATGTTCGTAAATTTGGTCATAATTTTTTTTAATACAGGCTATCAATGTGAACAAAAAGAATAAATTTAACATACTATTACAAAACTAAACTACTAGCTTTATTGAATCTCTCTCTCTTTTTTTTCAAATAAAAAGGTGTGTAACCGGAAGGATGCGATGTTTCAACCTCCAATTTGACTTAATTCAAAGTACACAGACACTGAGCTAACAGTGTTCTCTCTTTTGTAATGATCACTTGACATAAAAATCTGTTCGTTATTTTCTCGTGTACTCTGGAACAACCTTATACTTATTTAGTTTTCTGCTTGAAAGCTCCCCTTGATCACTCGCGTAGTTGCATTCATTTCGTATGTATATTCATCTATGTAAGCCTACGTTAATACAATGAAAATGCATTTTCAGAGACCATATATTTGTTTATTAACTGTTGGTTGTTTTTCAAGATTGTTAGTTAATTACAATGAGTTGTGTGGCTTTAATCACTAACGAGTCATTACATATAAAGACTAGAATTCATTCGTAAATAAGAATACGTGTGATGAATTGATTGTCAGTTCGATGATGAAGAATATTATAAAATGGAATATGATGCATGGAGAGAACAAAATTTAATTACACATGATGACGATTTATGGCAACTATTTGTTGACATTGGATTTGAATACGACCAAGTTGTAGGCTGCAGGGAAGCATTACAGTGGTAATGCGTTGCACATCGATCAAGATCAACAGTAAAACAAAGTAATATAGATATCTTTATTACAATAATGATGAACCGATGAGTATTTTTATATATTTTAAGACACCCCTTAAAAGTCAAATTTAATCTTACTGGAAGAAGGAATGGTATAAAGTCGCCACATCCCAGCTTATAAAATATCTGCAAACGAGTAGCGACCAACAAATGTTATAGGGGATCACTTTCCAAGTTAAATTTAACGTAGAATAATCATCCGCTTCTTGACCAGCAAGTGGTAATGACATCACACTTATATTATCTGGCCTTTTATTTCTCTACTCGTACTACAACCATGTTAAGTCATAATAATATGCATTTTTCGAAATGAAATAGTATTTAACATCGCGGAAAAAATACTCTTTCCAGTATTTATTTACGAGATTTTAATCTATAAATTTGAGACGATGTGTATGCATAATCGACGTATACGCCAAATTTTCTTTAAATGAGTAACACCAGGGTCTATACATTCTGTAAACACAAAACAAAAACAAAATAAAATATTTGCAATAAAGTTTGTATTTATTTGAATGAAAAAGTGTCTCCTAGAGAATAGGTGTATTAGTATTATCTCCTTTCACATTCGAAAGCTTCCATCGACATGACTGTGCATATCAGACATTGACAGTGATAACCAAAGAAAATGCTATATTAAGGTGTTCTTTTTATTAGCCAGAGAAGCTTCATGCAATACTATTTTTTACGTAAAGTTTGCAATAAAATGATTAAAAAAAAACAGCGGATTAAATTAAAGTGTATTTCGATCATAAATCTTTTCTTTCTTTTCTACATAGACAAATAGCATTCGTATCTGGTTATCAGGCAGAATAAAACAGCGATGGCCATTCCATTCGTTGTCCAAACACAAGAGTTACCTTCTCCGATAAAAGGTGGTCAGTTAATGATCGATCGATTTATATTTATATCCGTAATTGTTACCCTCTCATAAACGATGTTTTGTGTATAAAGTCGCCACATCCCAGATTATGTTTCAGCTCGTTGCCTCATGGCAAGTAAATCAGCATCACATTTTTATCTGAATTTACGGCTGGGATTACACTGTAGTATCTGTTCTATTAGACTTCAGAGGCATTGCATAATCTTACTGGAAGAAGGATTGGTTAAAGTTCGATTGCTAGACATAATGTTTCCGACAGGTCCGAACAGGGAATAGATAATATAGTTAATTATTTCCGACAACCGATGCCTATGCTAAGTTCAGAAATAACCACACCCTAATCTCGTTTCATATCACGTGCTCGAATATAGGCAAGTAAATCACTAGTAATCATCATATTGTAGTATATGTTCTTTTCGTTCTCATGACGCTATCCTTCAAGAAATATCCCCCAAACTCCGAAAGCAGTAAAGAATTGGTTTATGACGGACTTGCCGTAGGAACATCACTATGCAATTATTATAAGTAACTAGATTGCGACTCATTATTTGTTATATCTATATTACTAAGTATTAGTGTTGGGACAATTAATCAGAATCGGAATCGGGAATCGAAAAAATCGGAACTTTTTGGGGTATCGGAATCTGAAAACATTTTAGCCTTATTTCCGATTCCAAAAACGATTTTTTGAAATATTTTGACTATAAAAAATTAAACTAACACTATGTATTTATTTATTAGAATGTTGTTTATTTACAACATAAGACTAAGGGAAACTGGGTCGCAACTTAGGAATCCCATTCCCAGCACTGACTCTTGGAGTATAATTTAATCTATTTTTAATAGTAGATTAGGGTAAACAAAGTAAATATTCGAGAATTCACTTGCCCATTCGCTTATCAAACCTTTTGAAATGTTCAATTTTCTTTTCGCATCTATTTGCTAAGCGTCTATATGACGCCTCTCAGAGAGTTCACAGTTAAATATTAAAAGATTTGGGATAGAGTTGGGACAAGTTTTTTATTTCGCTGGCGCTACTCTGACCTTGTCGTTGTCTTATCACCGCGTATATATCCTGTGAAATAATTAATATTTTATTATGTTGTTTCGGTTTTCGCACAATTGAAAAATATAGATGACAATCTCACAATGAGTTTATCTTGGATACAATATAAAAAGGGAAACATTTTGAAGGTGGTCAAATTAAAAAGAAATGATATCTATATTTAAAAGTACCCCCCAACAAAATACGATTCTACCTTTTTAAGCGATTATGTGTCAATACATTGACAGAAAATTATTATTTAAGAATTAAGAGTGGGGGGTTAATTAAGTATATACATTTGACATAAAATGATCGCCTATTTCTGGGCTATTCTAACTTTTTAGGACAATTAACTAACGTTTTTTACCACTAACCCAAAATCCGATGGCCAAAGTCATAAAACCACACATCATCGCTTTATTTTTCGTATTACCACTCGGACTTAGGGTTAGTAGTAGAAAGGAGGCGTGTTTTTTTATGACTTTTAACAATGGCACATTTTATACTAAAGTTTTATCAGAGACATTAACATGGTCAACATTTAAAACAAACAAAATTGGTTACATGAACTTTAAAACCGATTGGTTCGAAAGGGGTGATCATTTTCCGTTTAATTTATATGTGAAACTGAGTTTTTGTTGTTTTATTTTATTTTTACCACTAAGTTTTTCAGGCTGTTGACATGTAATACCCTAAAAAATTGGGAATCGCATTTTTCTTTTTGGGTGAATTAGGTTTAGGGTGCAGAGCTCTAATCATACCTTATTTTGTTTCGCAGCAAAAAGTTATAATTGCGAATCGGCGAATACAAAAACAAAATAAGCACCGGTAATTTCATGCAGAATATTTACAAAGTACCGGAATAATGTTTCAAAATGAAATAAAAACATTGTTGTCAAGAAGAAAAAATACTGATAGCAATTTAATGATAATTATAAAAATATAAATATAGAACGATTTATTTAAGAATTTAGAGTAGGGGGGGTCACACATAAATTTAACGTAAAATTAGCTGCTATTTCCGAGACATTCTACCGTTTTAGAGCAGTTAACCAAAAAACGTTATTTTTCTATGGAAGATAAATTATATGAGTTTATTTTGTGGGTGTATACGTTTTTAAACATGGTTTTACAACCTTGCCAATAATAATTAGGGTAAACAAATTTAGTGAACATCCCTAAAAAGTTAGAATGGCACGGAAATGATGATTATTTTTCATTAAATTTATATACGAAAGTGATCTCCCACTCTAAATTCTAAATTAATTAAGAGTGTTCGCCGAGTTTTTACGGTGTTCACAAGTAATCACCTAAAAAAGTAGAATCTCATTTATGTTTTCTTTATTAGCTGAGAGTGCTAATCTATAAATTTGGCATTATTATGATTAGTAGTATTACTATTTTTATTAAATGTATCTTGCTTTTTTACAGTAAAACAAATTAATCTAATAACAGACCAAAAATTTATAATTAATTAGGATTAAACATATGAACATTCTTTGATAGAGGGAAAGCACAGAATAGTTAATAAAGCCCCACTCGCCCTCTCCATATTAAGAATGGTTTTCTAAATAGTAACATTATTATTTAGACACTCATGTTTAACATGGGGAGGGGGCTTTGTTGATTATTTTGTTCTTAAAGTGTATTCTTATTTTGCATACCGATCGTCGACTATTTTCAATTGTTTATGAAAAACTTAAGCAACGGAAAATTAGGCACCGGAAAATTTGAGAGTTTTGCCAAGCTAGAAAAATATCGATTGAAAATAGATTTTAGACCCGTTCTTGAAGAGGGATACAGTTTAAAATAAAAGTTCATTGCCCCCCCCCCCCCCCCCCCCCAAAAAAATAATAATAATATTTAAAAATAAATATTTAAAAATATTTACTTCTTTTTTTAAAGCAAATGAAATCATTTTTCTAAGTTAAGTGTTAGCTCTAAGAACACGGTTCTTGTATTACCTTTTTCAATTATTATATTAATAAAAAGGGTAGTAAATTAAAATCCTATTACGAGATTTAATCCATTGGATTGTGTATGATATACGGACATTACACGGGGGTTACAGTAATTTGAAAACTGAAAAAAGGCAATTAATCTCCAATTAAACATTCGGAAATTTTAAATGAATCGGAATCTGTAATTGTATCGGAATCGGAATTTTAGAACAGTATCGATAATTTTATCGGAATCGAGAACATTTTTGGAATCGTCCCATCATTTTTAAGTATATAATTTATTAAAATTGGTTGACAATCATGTTTTGAAAAGATTTTTATTTACAATATTTTTCCTCTCTCTCTCTCTCTCTACACTGTCTGTTGCGCTCTTTCCTATTTCTATTTATCTATTTTTATTAACTGCGTCATCTACATCTCTCTCACAAGTGCAGTAGTACACGCTTGATCTTTTTATACATGTAATTGTGGTCCCATTATAACATCAGAATACATTGCGATATCATAATAGATTCTCCCTTTCTCTCTCTCTCTCTCTCTCTCTCTCTCTCTCTCTCTCTCTCTCTCTCTCTTCTAACTCTCATCTCACGCTCTTCCCTCTCTTATATTCGCTAAGTTCACTGATAACTTTCAAACTTAAGGTCGGCACTTACTTGGTTTCTTTGATCGTCAAGCATTTTGTTCAGCGAAGACACCATCTTACACACCTATATCTATATGCAACTGGTTTCTTAACGCAGCCCATGGGAAGTAAAAAAAGCTAATTTTTTCTGGTCCGCTTACCGTATTAATAAAAAAAAAATTGTTAATATTTTTCATCAATAACAAAGACCAATGTTTATTTTAATAATTTACCAGTCAGAATAAACAAAAATTGAATCTAATCTAACTATTACAATTCCATTCGCTAACTTTGTTTTGAGTTACCTACTTTCATGACCATCACAATCACAATCGTCATTGATATATGCATTATTTGTTATCAAAGTAAACATTGTTACATTATAGGTAAGTGTTACCGTCCATGAATGCCCTACTGTTGTATAGAAATGGACATTATGTTCGACTACATGTTACACCCAGGTAAATCACAATTACATTTCATCTGTCTTTTGAGCTTGGATCAAAATGTATGCATTGTCTTTGTTATCGGGGGGGGGGATATTCCAAGGCATGATCTTCGTTAATATGTAGTACAATTGGTTTATAGCTGGTCGGCTTATGGTTTCTGCTTCAGCGGGGAATTTCAACTCGTTAGACCAGGGAATTTTTATAGCTAGCGCTGTATGGTGTCTCATGTCATACCCTCGTTGGAAGTTAGATAAATAATAATCATGTTTTAATAGGCCTCTCGACGGGGATCAAAATATAGAATATGGTATGTTACTTTTCACGAACGCAATACTTTTCTTTCCCGTAAAAAAGGTTATTTTTTCTTGATGCCATAAACGGGAAATCCCGACGCGTCCGATCAAGTATTTTCTTAAGGTAATTGCTACCGGTCATGGATATTCTTTGATGTTCAGATATGGACAGAAACACACTTAAGCTCGATTTTATATCCCATCAGTCTAAAGAGGCAGATTAATCACTTCATTTTGACCCATCCGTAAAGCTAGGATAAATGTTTAGTAACTGTGTTGTTCGTTCTCAGAATGTCATTATCTCAGGCATGATCTCCTGCGAAAAGATGGTAGATTGATTCATTTTATTTTTATAATTCTTACATGTACTGAATGCCCTTGTGGCGTCTAGAAATGTCAACACGCTTCATTACGCTCAATATTGTTCCACCTTCTGCCCTCGTGGGGTGGGAGGGAAAAACAATTATATTTTTATCCAGCTTTCGATTTTGGATGAAATATTTGTAATATTTTGTCCTAAAAAGATATCTTCTTTAACATTACCTACTCCAAAGGGAGGATGAATGTGCAAATGACCTTTCGCATTAAGAAATACAGACGGATCCAAGCAGATTAATTTTACAAGAAATTGCTACCGGCCATGAACACCTTTGTAACGTTCACATCCTACATAAAGCTCGAAATGGTGTCATTTTTAAGTCATTCTAAATCACATTGTCAGCCGGTCTTCCAGTTCGGGTCAAAATACAATGTCCGTTCTCTGCTCAGTCAGAAGAGGACGAATAATTTTAGACTGAGGCACTTTATATAAGCAGTTCTTTATCGTTCAAGACATCCCTTATGGCGTTCAACAATGCCATATCCTACATTCAGCTTGTTCTTTGTATATGCAGAATGGCTTGCAGCGTCCGCAGCGAATGATAAATAACAAGTACATTTTTGTGAATAGAAAAGATTATATAATTTTGAACAATTGTGAAAACATTTTTCTTCACGATATTTTAGATTTCAAGAAAATATATTGACGTCTAATTCTGTATTACCAATTAGAATAAAGAATTGCATTCGTCGTTTCTATAACATAATTAAATTTGATCCCCATCGTCAATTAAGTATTCCAATCACACTCGTCCCATCGCTCTATCACATTCGTCTTTTTTTCTTTTTCTCATTTTCTTGTGTCGATTTTATTTGGTTTAATTTTCTCTATTTTTCTTTTATAATCATCAACGATTGAATATTTATGAATTCGAATAGAGATTTATCTACCTTTTTTAATAAGGTGTCGGCTACCAAAACATGTAATATGAATTATATTAAAAACTAGCAGGGCTATCCAGCGTTTCCTGGGTTGGAAACAGTATAATAAGAATTAAGCTACTATGACACTTATTTGGTTGTTTATATTAATTGGGCACCACATACTAAAGCCATAAGTTACTTGAGAATAAAGGTAAATGAGATTGTCAGCTGGATGATGAACAATATTATGAAAGGATTAAAAACGATGGATGGAATGGGCAAAATTGCATTACTTAAGAGGACGGCTTGGCAAGTATTTGTTTACATTATACTATAGTATCATCTTGTAGTAAGCGTGGAAGCAGTTACATTGTATTGTGTTCTACATCAGGAAGTTCTTGGAAAGAAATCTGCTCATAAAAGTCCTGTTTGGTTTTAGATACAAAGGATAAAAAACAGTTCTTGTCAGTGGTGGTAGTTAGACGTGTTCTTGCAATAACACTCCTGTTTTTTTCTTTTTTTATGACGATTTATAATCAATTATTTGTTTTTAACTAATCTGAGTGAATTTTTGAAAGTGCTTCTTTTTATCTACATGTTATTTGACGATTATGGCATATTTTCCTTAAAGGATTCTTTAATAAAAATGTACCTGCCTCCCATGAAAACAGAGTAAGACACAGGTCGCTTTTTATGTAAAGAAAAATAACTTTCCCCAAAAGTTAGAAGTCTCTGGACCAGGACTAGTTTTAAAATGTAATACAAAATATAATGTATAAAATACATAATATACAATGTATCATATATATAGGAATTATATATATATATATATATATATATATATATATATATATATATATATATATATATATATATATAAGTGCAAGCGTGCATATCAAATAATTTATTTTAATCTGAGCTTTCGAGAAATAAAATTATCCTTGTCAAAACAGGGTTTTTTCTTTTTTCTTCTTTATCGTCCGATGGTAATGGACTTTTGGGTCAGAAAATCACGTTATGTCTCTAAGCGCGGCTACGACAATTTGAATTTGAAAGGGTGTATAGACATACTTTTAAACCATTGTTTCGGATAGTATCATTTTTTTTTAAACTTTTGGGTACAAAAAATCACGTTATTTTAACACTACACATTGTTATGGTTTTTAAGCACGGACGCTATATAGAATTGCAATATGGTCACGCTTTATGCTAATAATTTATTCGTGTTCTCGAAATTATCAGTCAGTTCCATTCATAATTTCCTACATTAATTCCGGCATGCCTGACCCTCTCAAACATGTCATACATACAGGAAGTCGGAGTAACTTTTTCTAACACGCAAAAATCTACACCCACAACACCCATCTTACATCAAGACTTCTTCTTCATAGCATAAATTTTCCAGCTCCGTCTGGAATTGCAGTTTCCATTTAAAACACCTCGCATAGTCAATGACAATGGCGTCTTCTATAATTAGTGCTTTCTTTCTTCTGATTTTTATCCTATTTTCTTTACGTAGTTTTCATTTCTGTACGAAACTGTTTCATCCATGACCATACCCTGTCAGATTTAACACAGAGATTCGTTGCCTCAATTGCAGCATTGAACAGTTTTTAAACTGTTGTAAACTATGTACGTCACGACATTTTCTTTACATGAAATGATATTTTCTGGCCATTTCATTATTTTTATTCATCTGTTTACTCCAGATACTTAAATCTTAAAATATTTTCCAAACAAATTTATTTTCTTCCATACTTCAGAAAATTCACATTTTAGTTTCTTCGTCGATTTTCTCCGGACAAGTGTAACTATTTAAAATGTATTTTCAAACAAACTCATTTTTCACTTTAAAAGACAACATTTATCCAAACACAATGAATCAACATTGTCTCAGTCTAGAAGGATTTCTTCTCAGGATTAATTCTCCTCCGCATTTCGTCTTTAACGTCTACAGTAACAAAATTACTGAGAGTTGTTTTTAACAATAATACCCAAATATTTGCTTTTTTAGTGACTTTAACACAAGACACTTTCATTTATTTTTCTACCTCCTACGTTTTGTTTTCTTCGCTTATTTGCGGAGGAGGTTAATCTACACCTATACCATAATATGAATCTTTTTTCGTAAGTTGCGCAAATGTCTGTTACTTAACTTTTGTACATAGCAGTCTTACTTTTCCATTTTATTTCATTTTCAGGCTCTCATTTTTCTTTATACAAACCGATTCTTTCCAAGAAGAAAACACCTGAAATATACTTCCAGAACATAATTTTTTGGTCGTGCTACAAGAGCAGTTGGCTCTCGAAGGAGGACACTGGACGACCTAAACTCATCAAATTATTTTTCCTGCAATAATATATGGTAAGACTTTTTCTATAGAAAAAGTCTTACCATATATATTGTGATTCTGAAAACCAACACAATAACGACAGGAAACGGATTCATGTTAAATCCTATTTTAATCATCTAAATTACTTACAGTGAAATTGTTTCTATTCTGATTTTTTATATTCTACTTTTGATTTAATTAATTAAAATAAGTATTTTATGTTTTCTCCGAGTCCTGCTAGTATATAAATATAGTCATCAACACACAACTGTTTCACTATATCATGGATGTTCAGTGTAGTTAGATGGTATAAGAGTTTTTACGGTGAGATTTAAAACGTGATTGCTCATCGTTTTATATATATATATATATATATATATATATATATATATATTATTCATAACTATTTTTATTAACAGCTAAGCTTGATTCGTGTTTATTATGACTCACTATTGCAACTGTATACAGCTCTCTCGCCGGTCACCGGAAACAAGTCACCATTGATTGAATGCATGCATGATAATTCTTGAATTCGCAACATTTTTCAAATGGGATCTCTATTTTTGTTACCAGCTGACACAAATACTTTTGAGATAAACTGTTCTCGTTGCTTAAAGAAATCAATGCATTTAAGAGATTATAAAACAAAATAGCAGCAGACGGCAAAAATGAACTGTTGGTATTCTGATATTACTTTTAGTTTACTTTAAATGGAAAATGGTTTTATATAACAAACATTTCAATTTATTTATATTTTGGAGAGGTTAACGTAAGAATCAAAATTTAGTTTTAAATAATCGGAAACGAATTAACGTTTTAGAAATGTTCTCACATCTGGTAATTGTTCAAATATTTCTAGCATAGCAGTATGAATTAACTGAAGAAGTCCATCTGAACGAGAGAAAATATTTTTATTGTCTGGAAATAAATTTGATGAGAAATAATGAATTTTATCCGTAAATAATAAAAACAGGCCTTTGAATTCTGTGCCTGTTGATTAATATAAATGGATTAAAATCTAACTTTCAATTTCTAAATAAACGTTTGATTGCAATAAAGCGTTTTCATAGAGTATAGTTCTAAAGCTTCAATTAACCCTTAGACTATATTTCAGCTGAGAACATTATTTACCAAATGGTTCATCAAATGAGGAAGTTGCCATAGATCGAAATGTTGCTACCTTTCCTTTGAAAGTTTAAAAAGAGACGCCATTGAAATTGTTTCTAAAGATACTACTGATACTAAAGATAATCACGATCATGGATTAACCATGAAAGTGTTAAAAATTGTCTGCAATAATATTGTTACCTATCCTATATTTACAATGACATGTGATTGTGGAATATACAAATATAATTGTGATCAAACATTTGAATTATAACGAGTCTATAAAAACATAATGGAATGTTGCGTTGTAAGTATAACATTGTGCTTTCTCGCTTTCTTTCATCATATGAAGAATAATATTAACAACTGCTGCTGGGAAAATCAACCATATTTCTATGCGTCGTATTCAAGTAAAAAGTAAGTCAAACTTTTTCCATGGTAAAATAATAGAAATTAAATAACTGAATGATGAAAACACGATTTTATATCATTGATGATGTGTTCCTATATAGACTATAGACTGTTCCAACATACAAGACAGTGGATTATTTTAGAGCATATGGATAGGAGGCTTTAGAAACTTTGACTACTTTTCTGGATGTATTGAATCGCATATTGATATTCATAAAAAAACTCAGATTTTCAAATAGAATCATATTTAAATAGAATCATATTTAAATAGAATCATATTTAAATAGAATCATATTTAAATAGAATCATATTTAAATAGAATCATATTTAAATAGAGCTGTATTTATAATTGTTCCTACAAATCGCTTCTCCTCTGAGAAAGTGTTTTAGATTAAGTAATTATCTGCACGTATCGTTCTTCGTGCTTTGTGGATATTTGATTTTACTTTTCTCCTTTGCAACTTGTATGTTAACATCTTTAATGCTAATCATATAATCCAATGTTTAGAATCAGTCCTAAAGCCGGCAGACACATTTTGGATTCAAATGGATGCAAGCTGCCAAGTGGTGCTTACGGTTAATTTTCATTCTTCGTTATTTTACACTTGAACAGAGAATAAATGAAATTACTAAATAATCATAATTTAACGTAATTTTGCCTGTATTATCAAGATGAAGGGCTGAAAACTATCTCGTATGGAAACTATTTCTTTTCATTTATATTAAAAAGTTTACTTATGTAAATACAAAATATTATAACGCGTCACAATATTATTATTGTGTAAAAATGAAATTAAAAAACATTTAGAAATTGTAACAAACGTCAAATAATTACTTGATGGTCTCATTTTTTACAGACTTATTTAAAAGAACTGTATATAGAAAAAAGTATATAACTACTGTCTTTTAATTTTTTTAACCTTCCCACATGTTAACCGACGTACATTATCTAATTATATGAGCGAACGTCTTACTTTTGTGAGTTTTTCTAATTAATTCATATATATTTTTGTAATGGCTTAGAAAATGCCTTAAATTTATAAACTGCTTTAACTAGTTAATATTTTAATATTCTAGAATATGAAACCGCAAGATTATGTGTATCAATAAAAACGACAAGGCCGGATTTTTGCTCAGTCAGGTTTTATTCTAAAAAATTGATTCATAGTTGTGTTGAACATCAATGCTGTTGTCTTAACCGTTATTTCTTTGTTCACATCCTGAAAAAAAAAAGAAATGTAGAATGTATCTTATTTGATTGAAATTGATGACTTATGTTTTTTTATTTTTATTCTAATCACATTTATTTTCATATCTTCATATTCTAAATCTTATGTTATGTAATTTTTGTTTACAGAAATCTTTTAGATTAATATATGTAAACATTATAAAACTAAATCTCTATTAGGATATGTCAATGGTCTATAAAGCCAAATCTTGCCAAATCCGTGCTGCATTTATTATCAAATATTAAATAACCGAGAGAAAATAATAAAATAAATTGTTTGATCCAGGGAAGTTTCACCTTTCAAATGATAGACTCTTAATATGTGAATACATAATTATCACATTTACAATTATATTATTTTTAAGTTTTCAGATTTTTTTATCATTAGGAACATGGAATGCACGAATATTCATCTGTGTTTTAAATGTAAATTTTAAATCGGAAAGAAAGGTTTCATGATTTTCCTTATCATAACTTAGACTTCATCAATTGCAATTCATATACCATCCAGTCGAAAACAAAAGAAGACAGAGAGACTAAGTAAAATATTTTATCAATAATGACGATAGGCAAAACATATGAAAATCATAAACGCATTCCAGGGTGAGATTAAGTGCAAACGAGTATCGATTATACTCAAATCCAGTTACACATCAACTTTTTATCACAAATAAAACATTTTTCAAATACCTATTTAGAGTATAATTCCCCAAAATCTCCATTGTAAAGCTACTATTAAATACTTCTCGTTTATATGTTAATAGTAACTGTTCAAATTAGCTCCAGGCATGTCTTTACATTTGCTTTGGAAGTAACAACATACTATTAGTAAGATTTGTGCTAAGGGAGACTATTCTGTTTGTTTTCAAATATTATGTAGACAAATGTGAGGGCAAGACGACGACTCTATATTTTTAAATTGTCATTTTTAATCCAAGTATTTTTCAAGTGGTGTAATTTTCAATACATATGTATATCATATTCCCAAATTAATAATCTTATTCTATTTTGCCGCCTTAGTAGGAGAAGTATTTAATAGTAGCTCTTTAATGGAGCTTTGTGGAATTCTTGTTTAAATAGTGATTTAATATTTCACCATTCTATAATTGTTTTTTTTTATTCAAATAAACTTTTGTTTATTGATAAAATCTCGATGTAAAACTGGATTTGTGTAAACTCGTTACTCTTCTATACTTAATTCAACTCTGGGGTGTGATTGTGCTTTTTACATGCTTTTCCTATCCTCATCATTGAAGAAATGTTTTATTTAGTTCCTCTATATTGACATTGTTTTGTTATCATACTGATTGCGTATATATCCAATTGATGTCATCTGAATTGTAATTGATAAAGACCATCTGCCGATGAGGAAAATCATAAAACTTTTCAAGTCTTAAAATGTATTTTTATTAAACGTGTGTATATATAGATTAACGTTGTTTAGCGCTTATTTTAAGAACGTGATTATTATATTCAATAGTTTAATTATCCCATATATTTATAATCTACCGAATTTACTTGTTTGAATCGATACTGATGTAAATAAATATTTACACATACACACACACACACACATATATATATATATATATATATATATATATATATATATATATATATATATATATATATATATACATTACATAAGTATTATAAAACATTACAGATTGCTCATACAAGTTCATAGCAGTACAATATAGATAAAAACCGTAAACATAAATGCTACAATAAGGAGCAACTATGGTAGGGATATATGCGAATTAAAACAAATATATACAATTAATAAGCTTTCATCTGGAATTATTAATGAAGACATTGGTGTGTACAGGAATTATCCTCTATTCATATTTCATAACGCATATAGCAGAAGTTGAAATGGAAAGGAGAATAAATAATACACATTTCTATTTAAACTTAGGTCTAGACACAGAAATAAAAATTGATCTAAAAGAAGTTCACTTATTAGATATAAACTTAAATTTAAACAATGAAAAATAAAAACTATATATTAAACAACATCTCATGATATAATAATAAACACTCTAACCATTCAATCCACCTTCTGTTTTCAGACAAATCTCTGGATCAATAGAATACTAATTCTAACAATATACATTTATTCAAGCAACACAGAAATTGTAAACCGTTTTAAAAAGCCACGAAGATGATGATAAACTATCATTTAATATAATAGTAACAATACATTATTCATGGAAATAGTGTAAAACTGTTTGTGTTACATGGATAACATGAAAGCAATAATACATAAACATAATAAAGGTAATAAACAATAGTAACATTACTAGTAATACTAATGTTATTAGTGGTAATAATACCAATTATTATGTAATTTTAGAAACAAAATGATAGCCTACTAATGAATACATGTTGAACAGCTAATATGATATCTAAAGCACTAGTAAATAACAATATGAAAGAATGAACAAGATATAAGAAGTAAGAAAAAGATAAATATAGTAATATGGGGTTTAGGAATGAGAGCAAGAGTTTTTTAGGTTCCTCAATTTTATCGAGCAATAACGGGACACGGGCTTCGCAAGTATATATATATATATATATATATATATATATATATATATATATATATATATATATATATATATATATAGAGAGAGAGAGAGAGAGAGAGAGAGAGAGAGAGAGAGAGAGAGAAAGGGGGAGAGACTGGCATTACAAAGAAGCATAACAATGAAAAAAATAAAACACTGTGAGATTTCTTTGCCAAAAATATTCAAATGGTTTCGAATGAAGATAATGGAAACATGTATAATGTAAGAGTCACATGAAAGGTACAGATTTATTTCTTAAGTTTATGTGTTTGGCATTGTGTTGTGAACTTCTATCTTCTAAGAAATCATCACTTCGAATAAACTATGTTAAAAATTAAATGGTGTTAGATTTCCGTGATATGAAGAAACTTACTTACCATTTTAGTAATGGCCGAAACCATGGAGACCATTTCCCATTCCAAATCCTACATTACCATGACCGATTCCATGAGAAAATGTTTGCACAGAATGACCAACAGCCGGACCATGGAAGCCATATCCACCATATCCACCATATCCACCATATCCACCGTATCCACCGTATCCACCATATCCACCATATCCACCATATCCACCAAGATTCCAACTGTCATGATGATGTGAAACTGTAGACGTGGGATATTGGACACCGAATGACTGCACTTGTGGAGTACCAACACTATATCCATGATACCTAACCGGCGAAGTGGAAACATGTGCCCCACCATACATACCTGGATAACCCCATCCACCATAACCAGTGCCATGGGATACTGTACTGACTGATGACGATACGGGTAGATGTGCCCCATATCCGTAGAGACCTCCGAAACCGCTGGATTGATAAGGACCATGATCATGCGAGTATTGACTATATGTTGTACTCGCAGGGAAGCCTGCGCCATATCCGCCCATAGAACCTACACAGTTAATAAAATATACTTTTCAGTAAATTATTAGCGAGATTATTGTAGCTCATTCGATAATCTTTATATTAACGTGTTTCTACCGAATGTAAATTATTCTGTAATGTATATAGGATCTCGTTTTGCCAGTAATGATATCAAAACATACGCACGTGGGTTGATATAAACTAAGAGTAGGGAACAATTTCACGCGGACCGATGTGTTACTTCAGACGAGAAGCGTTATCTAAGAACATTTGAAATAGGCGTTGTACAGATGTTTTTCATCAAAGTTTAATATTCAGTAAATTTTCATCGAAAATACATTTTTGGTTACGAACAGGGGACCCTTTCCAATATTAAAATTAAAATAATACCTTACTGTACATGCTTTTATGTAAATCAGACGGCTATGTTTTATTTGTCGAATGTAAAGAAATTAATCATTTTTTGCTGAGAAAGACACAGTCTCTCTCTCTCTCTCTCTCTCTCTCTCTCTCTCTCTTTCTCTCGCTCTCTCTCTCTCTCTCTCTCTCTCCCTTATCTCCCTCTCTATATACGACTAAATATTATTTATTTATCTATAGACAAGCTTGTTTTGTCTTTTGGAGACTCATCAGTATCGATTCAAACAACTGGCCTACATATGAAACAGGTTCCAACTTATAACTTTAGGTCTTGCGACGGAACGTCGTGTACCTGTTGATTAGCAGGTCAGTTGCAAAATAAGGACGTGTAAATACAGTTTTCATACAAACTCGTACCGGTAATTACATCTAAAGTGTTCAACCAAGGGATATGTCTATAGCGTTACTGTCAGGGTGATATAAACTCTTTATATATATATATATATATATATATATATATATATATATATATATATATATATATATATATATGTTTTGGCTCACGTCAAATGAAACGGACCGTAACAAAATACATCTCAAAGAAATGTTATATTTTTTGTAAATTTGAAAAAATAAAAATAAAAATAAATAATGAAAACATTGTTATTGGAATATAAAATTAACCTGATTTATATATATATATCAATATATATATATATCAATATATATATATATATATATATATATGTATATATATATATATATACATACAAGTGTTGTTCAATATGACAGACAACTTATAACTAAATAATGCTGCCTAAATATATATATATATATTGATATATATATATATGTGTGTGTGTGTGTGTGTGTGTGTAAATATTTATATTAATATATATATATATGTATATATATATATATATATATATATATATATATATATATATATATATATATATATATAATGGTTAGTTTATTATTCAAGAATGACTGTCAAACTGACCACGGTAAAATTGGAACATGTTTCATAAATTAACAAAATATTCTGGATAGAATAATATCCTTACATTCAGTTTAAACTTAACTAAATCTCAGTTAATGATTCTCAAATAAACTAAACAGAAAAATTAACTTGCATCGAATATTTATTGTCATTAAATCTAAGGTTAAAAGGTTTATATCAGGAAAACTGGCAATTATGTTTGGAAATGGTGAGAAAATTGTATTTACCTGAATAACAGGAGGCGAGTCCAATTACTGAAAAAGAGAAACCGAAATGTATGAGTGCATTAACAAAAATCATCAAAAATATGGAATAATGAATATTACATTTTTGTTGTACAAAAACAATATAAATAATTACAAAATCTAATGACTTTTTGTTCCAGAAACTCTTCTTTTTTCCTTTGCAATAATATTTTATTTCTTTATTACACTTTGTAAACGCTGCGTCCGCATATGCGTCGCACGATTAACCTCAGCAGTAAACACGTCAATATGTATATATATATATATATATATATATATATATATATATATATATATATATATATATATATATATATATGTGTGTGTGTGTGTGTGTGTGTGTGTGTGTGTGTGTGTGTGTGTGTGTGTGTGTGTGTGTGTGTGTGTGTGTGTGTGTGTGTGTGTGAATGTTATTTAGAGGTATTATATAGCAGGATTTAAAATTTCCGGCAACTCCTGTCGTCTTTTTCAAACTAACATTAAATTATGAAATTGAATAGAGAAATGCCGTTGTTTTTCAAACGTTTGCAATAATGATGTATCATTTATTTAAAAGTTTGGTGATGTGATTGTATGAAAACAAATAACAAAAAAAGTTAATTACCGATCTCTGTAACTCATTGTTTTATGTTTGTGCTATTTCCCTCTGTCGATTGAAAAGCTAATGATTAATCTTAGAAATGTTAAATTAACTCCTTCATAAAACCATGAAACAAATAAGAAATAATGAGTAAAGAAAAGTATACGGCATCAAGCGGGTCTGTGAGCTCAATTTAAAATCAAGTGTTAACCAAGGTACACTGAATTCAAATGGTCTTTAATTTTCGATAGCATTTATATGATATCATATTTTCTTTATATTCACCATCGTTTCATAGAAAATTATTTTAGAATACTTTATTATTATTATTTTTTTTATTATCATTATTATTATCATTATAATTATTATGATCATTATTATCATTAATAATAATAGTTTTTATTATCACATGATATAACTTTGTCTTACCGGACATAAAAGCAAGCAATATTGATGTTGTTGCCATTTTGCTGTTCTGTGGAGGAAGAAAAAAGAAAAAATTAATGGATTGTAAATCTTCAAGAAACAATATTTATATCTTGCGCGTCTTACAGCATTAAATGAAAATATTGTCGTTTTTTTACGTGCGAATTGATCAACACATTTCACATTTTAATATTACGTATACAAAACAGATGTTATTTCCTTTTCGTCAACCATAATATAGTAAGCATTAAGCCAGTAAACGGGCAAGATAAAATGAAAACATTAACGATAGACTCTGAGATTAACTAGCTCGAACTGCTTAAGTAAAGAGCGTAGAGGACTTTCGATGTATTGCTGCATTGTAAGTCAAATATACATATTGGCAGTTGAATAAGGAAGCTTTATAGAAAATTCAGGGGTGTTGACGTTGCCTAATAGATACAGTAGCCGCATATGAAATCGAATGTTAACTTCTAATTCGATTGTATCTGCTGTAGCCACTACGCACAGCTGGTGAACATATAACCGCCAATGTCAACGGGTTATAGGGGAAATAGTTTACTTACTTGTATACAATGAATCACTTACAATAGGTATTGCATTTTAGAATGAAATAATAAAAAAAAAGATCTTATTTACTGTAAAACAAACACAGCAAAAAAAAAGCAAATTAATCGCGAACTTAAAATGTAGCTTAGTCTAAGCGAAAACTCACCTAAGTTAAACTAACCAATAATAGATTACATTTAACGTCTAAGTGCCTTTCATTCTACCGCACTAATAATAATCAAAGTCACTTCACGTAAAAAAAGGTAAATTGAAGTTTTAGTATGGATTTAGGCAAGTACGGTCTACCTCGGATCTCGTAACGCATATACCATACACTGGACAAGGCGGGCGAAGCTAGGGCGGTAGCGCTTGATATATCCAAAGCTTTTGATTAGGTCTGACATAAAGGTCTTCTCATAAAAATTAATTCATATGGTATTACTGGACGAATATTTAATATAATTAGATCCTTCCTATCAAAAAGAAAGATCCAGGTTGTTCTCAATGGCCGTTTACCGAAACAACATGACATAAATTCAGGTGTACCCTAGGGATTGATTCTTAGTCCTTTATTGTTCCTGATTTTCATAAACGACCTATCTGATGACATCGAGTCTGAGATGGGTATATTGGCTGACGACACCACACTTTAGTCTCGTCATGTGGGTAAAACTGACGCGTAGATATCCGAGGCAATCGCTGAATCCTAAGAAAGTGACCTCTAGTCTATAGTGGAACGGGGTCATAAATGTTATGTATGGTAACATTTAATGCTGCTAAGACAAAGATCATTTCCTCTAACAACTACAAGAAACTTCTTCAACCACCGATTGCCATGACAAATATCACCCTACCTGAGAGTCTAACGTTTAACTCCTCGGCCTAACATTAACAGTTAACATGAATTGGAACAAATAAATAGAAAACATAGCCAAGGCTGCTACAAAAAAGGTGGGCATACTCTACTGTGCTGAATAACTTCTCACACCTGACATAATCCTATATCTCTACAAAGCCAATATTTGCCCATGCATGGAGTATTGTTGTCACATATGGGCTGGTGCACCAATACAATGCTCTCTCTCTCTCTCTCTTTCTCTTAGACAAAGTCCAAAAAGGAGTCTCTAATCTGATAGATCCCTCACTATCCACCAAGCTCAAGTCCCTGTCCCATCGCCGTAATATTTCATCCTTGTGCTTATTTTACAAGTAATTCAATGGAATGTGCTACGATGAACTTGCTGCTTTAGTGCGCCCCCTCGGCGTAAATACACTCGACCAACCCGACTATCAGCTAAATCCTATCCATTCACTGTAGAGGTCTTCAGATGCCGGAGAGCCTTCTACTCAAATAGCTTATTTTCTCGTGCTGCCGGACTTTGGAAATCCCTCCCTGCCTCCTGAACCGTCCTAATAGGTAAGACACAACACTGCATTAAATGTGAAGAGCCAATTTTATAGTTTGGAGAGATGTGAATTTTAATCAGATTTTAAATGCTGATGCCTAGGGTGATGTTTGAACTCGGAAAATATGTCTGTAAGTACGGTACGGTAACACGTCGGCAATAACTACATAAATATAACTGCCCCCCCCTCTCTCTCTCTCTCTCTCTCTCCCTCTTTCTTTTTTTCTTTCTCTCTCTCTCTCTCTCTCTCTCTATCTATCTATATATCTCTGTCTCTCACTCTTTAAACACGAATGTAGGTCAAAGCCAGAACAGACGAATGTCTTTCTTACTTCTCTCTCTGTTTTTACTTTCTCTTTTTTAACTCTCCCTTTTATTCGACGTTGGATATCGAAAACTTAATTGTTATTAAATTTGTCCTTGTGTTGTGGGTGACACTATGAGAACTTTTGAAAGTGAGGCTACAAGTTCATTCCCTTCTCCTATTCATTACGAATCAAAAAGAAATCTTGATCAGGATTAAATATAAAAATATTAAAATCAATCGAAAATACAACATTTATTTTTTCAACGAGACATACCGAAATTTGCCGTGTATGACTGACGAAACAAATGTTATTCTGTCGCTTGTAGTAAAAAAAGTCATTGATCCCAAAATTGCAGGGATTAAATCGTTTTTGCTTTGTATATAAAATAATAAAATTTAATAGATTTTGAATAAAATTTAATAGATTGTGATATATGAGAATGGAAGACAAAGTGGCTAAAATATTAAACAATGCTGAATTTGCTGGAATAATAATTATTCATAATGTTTTCATAATTTCGTATAATCCTTTAATAATTCGTATAAGTTTTATTTAATTGCTGAATAA
This sequence comes from Sepiola atlantica, assembly GCA_963556195.1. Classification (NCBI taxonomy): domain Eukaryota; kingdom Metazoa; phylum Mollusca; class Cephalopoda; order Sepiida; family Sepiolidae; genus Sepiola; species Sepiola atlantica. The sequence continues at coordinate 111,880,010 of OY744517.1, read as the reverse complement.
AGTTATTAAATATTGTTAAATAATCCACAGGAGTTAAAATGACGTGTATGGCGTGTTATCCCAAACTGATTTAAATTATTCTAATGTATTATTATGCTTTTGAATTATTTTATTAGATTATATAAGATTTGTTTTAATTCAGCTCATAATAAGCGAAACCTTATGAACAAATGGTAAAATAAATATTTTTAAAAATGTGTACGATAAAGTACACAGATATGCGATTCTGCACATCTTATTCATATTTAAAACATTCTTTTATATTTTGATGCAATGTATCTTTGATAAGTAATATCTAATTTAAGGAAGTATGATATTTCATAGAGGAACATACAATAAGGTATGCCCTTAGTCTTTAGGTTTAAGATGTCAGCATGTTTACGAATCGACCATTTTTTTCAGTAAATAGGTACGATATGTTATTATGTAAAATACATTGAAAAGATTAACTGATGGAATAAATAATAAGAAACTTACCGAAGGTCTGCTTGTTTTTGAGCGGTGAATCCTAAGACTGCTATCGACAGAAGTGCCACGGCTAATTTATAGACTGCGCTCAAGTTGTAGAACAGGTTTTTGCTCTCAACGCGGTCTTTGGTGTGGTTGACCGACCTTCTTCAAGTCCTGAGGACTGGGAACTTTTTACAAGAAACAGGATGCACCGAACAAGTTATCTTTTAATTCTCAGCAATATGTTATGATATTTGATCATTTTTATTGTGTAAAAGACAAGCTCATTAGAATAAATTTCTCACCAATTTCGTATGTTATGACAGATCTCATTTTGATTCATATTTTAATGTATATCTCTGTTGTATTAACATGAAAGAGATCAAAAGAAATGATGACCTGGATGAACAAATTTATTGCCAGAATATATTCTTTTTATGACCATAATCTTTTTTTAGATATATGAACACATTCATTTTTTCTAATAAAAATAAGAAGCTGGAATAGACGGGACTACATGAATATACGTAATATGGCAATGAAATCTAAAATACTAAATGTAATTATTATTATTTAGATTATTCGGACTACTGTTCTTATCTTGAATATTATTCTCACAACGTTTCGACCAAAGAAACCTACGACCTTCTTCAGGTGCATCTTGTCAAACTCGGGAATCTTTTTGTCGAACTCAGGAATCCGTACGGAATTTCAAACGGAAACCTATATTAATTCACGGAGTAGCTTGCTTTCGTTTCGCAAGCCATGACCGGGAACAAGTCTTAAATAATTCGTAATTGTATTCTTAGTATCGCTCGCACTGTCACTTAGAATTGATATCACTTAGCACTTATATCCGTTAAGCTAGAAGTTCTTGCGGACAATTCAAATATATATTTTTATGCATTTAAAGTAGGTCGGAGGTTATATCGGCTGAAACGTTGGTAGAATAACAGCTAATATGAGAACAGTAGTCCGAATAGTCTAAATAATCCAAATTACCAATCCTCATCTTTAAAAATTCCGAAACACTAAATCTAATGTTATTCACTAAATATATTTCAGGTTCTTAAAATAAATAGTTGAATATAAATCATGGTTCTGATGTTATCTATGATTATCTAAATATAAATAATTCATGTTCACATAAGTTCCATGCTCAATACAGTCTTATGTCCAATCAAGAGTCTTATGCTCAATTTTTTTAAGATAGAATTTCGCAACGAATGCTTGGTTCACCCGAAATTTGGAAAATAACAAACAAATATACTAAACAGATGTAAGATTTTAACCGCTATTAACGCTTCTGGGCTGTTTTTCTCAGCATTTCATAAATTTTAGCAAAGAGCTTTGCAACTGACCCCACTCATTGCAATAAAAGTCATCAACTTGCGAAATATCCCTCTGTGACTGAAAATATTTTTAGTGATATAAATATGTCGGTCCATAATGTTGCCAAACTTATCAAGACCTCAATACAAGCAAGACAACTGGTCCTGATAACATTCCAGTCATTGTGCCCAAAAAGCTGCTAGCGAGGCTTGCTTCTACCCTAACACAATTATGTAATGCATGTTTAAAGAAGAAATGCTTTCCATCTAGTTGAAAAACCACATTGGTCTGCCCTGTATTTAAAACTACTAGTTATACGTCCGTCGAATCTCAGTACAGACCGTTCAGTCTCCTATATATCATGAGAAAACTGCTTGAATCTGTAATAACTCAGCAAAAACAATCTAGTTATTGACATGCAATACGGATTTCGACGTGCATGGTCAACTGCTGATGTGCTGACTGCAATATGGCATAGGATCAGCGAATCTCTTTACAAGGTATTTGCTTATAGAGAAATAGCCTTTGATATATCGAATGTCTTCGACAGGATCTGGTACAGGGTATTGCATCACGAACTTGCCAACTATGGAATATCTGACAATATCTTCACAACTATCAAGTTCTTCCCTCGAACAGGTTTATAAAGTTAGTTGTGAATGAGCAAAGCTCTGAAGCGCACATAATCACCGCCAACATGCCCCAATGACCTATTAATGATCTTTCAATTCATATCCTGAGATCATATATAGACATCTACGCAGATGACACAACTGTCTATTGCTGGATTTCGAAGCACATTGATGATCAAGATCTTGCTGATCTTCTTTCTTCAAACTTGCAGCATGGCGTGCTCCGGTGAAAATAGTGTGTTGTTACACGTTAAAAAGTAGCATGTAAAATCTTAAACCAAGCTAACCTTCTTTTATCACCAACGCTCGCTTGCTTCAAACTGAGTATTGGTGATGAAAGAAGATTAGCTTGGTTTAGAGTTCACCAACCTGAACACCCTGCATCTTCTCACTGGCATTGCCCCTTCAAATGTGTGATCGAGAGTTGCCAGCCGAGTAGAGATAACAAAGGCTATCAGTTATAAACGCCATCTCCTCCATGGACGTGAACTAACGGTCCAACGACTGAAGTGAAGGAGAAGCTTCATCAGCCATGTATAACCCCTAACAACATCTCAGGAAGAGACCAGACTACAGCTGTGGACCAGTCGGCTATAAGATGGCCCTCCTCATAACGACATGGGAATCCCTGCTTCTGAGGAACCCCCCCCCCCCGATTCAGAGGCATCCTGGCTCTAGTGGAAAACACTAAACCGCCTGAAAACCGAAATGGGGCAATCAAAAGTTGCTATGAATAGATGGGGCTATAAAACTGACACAACCATCTGTGAATGTGGAGATGGGGACCATACGATGTAACATTGCCTGGTCTGTCCAAACCGGTGTAGCTTGAAAAATATTTCAGAGTACAACACTATTGCAAAGGACTGCATAAAAATATGGGTAACTGTCATATGACTATATGCTTTAAAGACACGCAAAGAAGAAGAGCAACGCTCGGATCTCTGTTGACTCAGTCGAAATTAATGGCTCTATCTCCTTAAAGGGGCCCCTCATCATGATGTTTCTCGATCTGACGTCCACCCCAGACTTAAATGAAAGACATATATCCAGTTTGTTGTTAAGGTCACTGGAGAAATTGATGGGTCGTTCTAGCGCTCCAAAAATGACCGGGCACCTGATGCGATTCTCTACCTATAAAAGATTAGCTCTGCACATAACTCTTTCTTCCCTTGACAGATTACAAAATCGACTTCGAAATTTTGTGAAGAGTGATCTTTTCTCTTACCTGCAACCCTTTTCTCACAGAAGAGACGTTGTTAGTCTCTCTCAGCTCTATTGTTATTGCAATGGAAGGTGCTCAACTCAGCTCCAATCTTTGATTCAACCTTGTAAGATATTTACAGCTAAAACTCGCTTAACTACCTAATCGAAAAACAACATTCCTGTCTCCCTCCATATGCCTAGTATCAGGCGGAATTTTCATGAATAGAGAAATTCTTTTCAGTGTCTTCCTGTCGTTGGAACACATTACCGCGGGACTGCTTGTCTGCTGATTACAAGTTAATCGTCTTCATATCCAATCTTAACAAATTCTTGTTAAAACCCGCCCTTCATCAATGTTAATACTTCCATAGTTTTACCTTATTGTTTAGACGGAAATCATTTCAGTCATTAATCCTCATCCTCGAGTGGCTTCTAGCCTTGATATACGGTGGCTCAATAGTAAGTTACTAGCATGACCAAAACAATCGAACCATAGCTCAATAGCTAACAAAACCGTCGCATTTCTCTCTCTCTCTTTATCTATATATATATATATATATATATATATATATATATATATATATATATATATATATTAAATTATATTTTTTATATCTTACCTACGTACGATGTTGTTTAAAGCTTAATCAGCGCAGGGAAATAACAATCTCAGACGGTCACAGGGGCGAACCCGGTTCACAGAGACACCTTGAATTTGTAAGCTTTCACTTAGTCCCATAGGCCACAGGAGATCGTCACGTGATGACGGAGAAATTAAGTGTAAATATAAAGACATTCGATAGGACTCAACGACAGAGCTGGAGTCTTGCACGTTGAGCAAATTATCCTTAATACCAATAAAAATAATTTCACTAGATAAGTAATATCAATCTTTTATCAACTGAAGGTAGGATTCTTTAAGGTCACTTACTAGTGATTTAAAATACTGTATAGACTGCTGGAACAACTAAACAAACAGTAATAAAACGTAAGCTTACTGACTTCCATTAGTTTAAGGAATATTACCCCCTTTGTATGCTAGAAATTGAGGATGATAAATATTTAAAAAAACAGAAGAGAGAATACATAATTTTGGTAAAAGGCTGTTTTGCCATTTTCTTATGCTTTTAATACTTTATAACGGGGTCTTATTTTCGTAAATATGTGTTTACATGTATTAAGTGTATATATATATATATATATATATATATATATATATATATATATATATATATATATATAAGAGGAAACATTTTGTAAGTTGTTCTAACATGTATTACGATGGGTGATTTTCTGTTTTACACAATGCCAAGTCAAACTACCATCTCAATATTATTGAGGCGTTAGTTATTAATAATTCTCGACCTAGCCTGTGTAGACAAAAGATTTTGAAGCACCAGTTGGAGATCTTTAATGATTAAAATCCACGATAACGTTGAGAGATTTACTTTTTTTTCTTGTTTTTTTTCTCAATCGTTTTCTTCAACTTAAACAATTTTGCTCCTCATATCTCATTCGATTTTCGTAGTTTTTAATTTATCATTCTGACGTTTCCCCTTAGAGGGTAAGACGATAAGGCCTTAAGGAAAATTTTTAGCAATTTTCTTTTTTTTTCCACCCGCCCGTTTACTTGATTAAAAAATGTTTCCTACGATTTTGTTGTACGCGAAATTTACTTACATATATATGTATATATATATATATATATATATATATATATATATATATATATATATATATATATATATATATATGCACGTGTATATGCGTGTGTACGTGCGTGTGTGTGTATGTATGTATGTACCTCGTGCCTCCTGCACGGTGCTTGGTCTTAAAATTAGCCTGACAAAAGGCAAATCATATTCACACCGGCACCTGGGGAACTATACTTTGAGCCAGATATTCATGCCTGTGGCAGTTCGTTAGGTGTACCTGATATCTTTCTGTATTTTGGCAGCATCTTGTCAAGGGGTGACTCCCTTGATTCAGAAATACATCTGCGGATAGAGAAAGCATCTGTTCCTTTTGGGAAGCTTGAGAAACACGTGTGGACAGATCGGGGTATCACCTCTAAGGTTAAGCTCAGTCTTTACATGGTCTATTATCGACGGCTCTATTGTATTCATGTAAGACGTGAACCGTACATCGTAGACATCTCAAAATGTGTGTGGCGTATACTTAGTATCGAGTGGGAAAGTAAAACACCTAACAGTGAAGTTCTGATTACACGAGCATCGATACTATGATAATCACTGCTAACATGCGCTGGGTAGGTCACATGGTTCGCATGGGGGATGATAGAATTCTAAACAGAAATTTTACGGTCAACTACAGGCTGGGAAGTGCCTACAAGAAAATCCTAGAAGAAGGTACAAAGAGTGTATCAAAGAAAATCTAAATAGACTCTAAGAATTTGGGAAACATTGGCTTTTGAAAAGGTGCCATGGAACACATGATAAAAAGGTGTTGCGATCTTTAAAAATAACCGCATAGAGTATGAAAAACTGAAGCTTAGATTGCGCAAAAGTTGGCACACAAAAACTGGAAGTGTGATGAATGTGATTGTTTTCTTCTATCGAAGTATGGCTATATTAATTATTCGAAGTTTCATGCCGGATCTGAGTCACTTCCACCCTTTCTCGAAGGCCGAACATTCTGTCGTGCGTAATGTGTGGGGAAATTAGTAAATTGGCAGCAGGTTTTAAAATTCACTTGGCAGTACGCAAAAATCTAATTCCACAAAGCAATCCCATTAATCCAGTCCAAGCTACTTCTCTCACCTGCCACCTATGCAGGTCAGGGGCTGGGCTTTAAATTCACTTGCAAATTCATGCGAGAAAAGACAGCAATGGAACCAACGACAGTTGAAGACAAAAAATGTCAATCATCTGTCAAGATGTGTAATCACCATGTCTATACACATTGACAATACAATTATAACATTTGTTAGTCTATTCGTAAAAGAAAGAAAGTAACACTTTCTTTTTTGCTTTTGAAAGAGGAAATAAGAAAAAGAATAAGAAACACAAGAAAAGGAACCTTCTCAAATGAATCAATAATGACATGATCTACAGTCATTGAACCTCTCTCCTCTTCTATGATTAAATAAAACTGTATTCACAAACTGGACGATTTCATTTAAAGACATAACGTATAACCCGCTGTGCCGCTATTGTTGTTGTTGTTGTTTTAGTATTTGTTTTTTTCTTATATTTCCGGTTTGTATTTTTTATCTACAAATTGTCCGAATGTATTTTTTAATAATTATTTTGAGCTCCGGTGACGCGTAATCACAGAAACGCGACTGCAGTTACGTAATCCAAACTAAATGTTTGTATAATAAATATGTATAAAGCTCTACTTTGTATTGAGACTTTAGAAAGTATATTGGTTTTAAGTTCATCTTATATCTACATTTTAACTTGATTAATTAATTTATATATATATATATATATATATATATATATATATATATATATATATATATATATATATATATATATATATATATATATATATGAAGTTATTCATATTCATTTGAATCTTTCTCAACCATTGGCTCTCACATCCTGACTCACTAGGTTTCTTAGTAGCTACGGCTGCTATATCCCTTCATCTCACCACCATGTCAACCCCAAACTTCTATGTACTTGCATGACATTTTATTCAAACTATCATCCTGAGGAAGTCTTACAATAAAGACGAAACGTTGATGAATCCATAAAAGACTATCTTTTTATATATATATAAGTTATTATATCCTTTTCCGGATATCTGTCACACGAACAGCTTTAACAAAGAACATTTTATGTACATTTCTAGTGTCATTAAATATATAAATATGCAAAACAAAATAATTAATAATTGAATAAAAGTGAAAACGAGAGAATATCCCTGAAAGGGCTTATTAAAGTCAAAGATGGCTTTATAAATATAAATATATAGATCAAAATTGGACGAAATATATTATTAAACTGAACTAATTGCAGATAGACTTAAATACAGTAATGCTTATCTTCGTAAAACTGAGAGATTACATCTATATTGTATATATTATTCAATCACATAAACAAAATGCTGCAATAATATTTTTCAAGCTTGATTGAAATAATTATATAATATATATTATTTTATTATAAATCACTAACTATTCATATGAAAGTATTAAATTAATGAGCTATGAATTAAGAATAGTTTGTAAGTTTTTCGGATTCTGAAAAAATATTATATTCATATTTGTCTGAAATTATTTTGCGGTTATTTAAAATAGGCAGTTATTTGAGTCGTAAAAACGGAATCAAGGATAAGTTGCATGGCTTCTTGATAACATATCAAAAAACCATGCAACTTATCCTTGATTCCGTTTTTACGACTCAAATAACTGCCTATTTTAATGAATTTTAGAAAAGTTGTAATTTAATTTAATTTCATTGCGAATACAATTCTTCGTGGTTGGAATATTTTTGCAGGGAAGTCATCTTTCTTTTCTGATGCAAATTTCAATTATATAGAAGCCATATTTCTATGAGAAAAATTCGCCCTTATGACAAAACAGTAATACTAATACATTTTTTAATTTATTAATACTAAATTCATATTTTCATTCAGATAGCAACTGCCGTAGAAGGAAATATGTAATATCTGAAAAGGTTTACATTTTTATGTCACTAAAGGTCATGAGATACATCTTTCGTAGACGCTGTCTTCCTTTCTAAGAATAACCAGAAGGGAAATAACTCATATTTAAACTTGAACATTAGAATTTTCTTTTTCATCTCTTCTAATATTACGCTAACAACATAACTCTATTAAGTTTTTCTGTCCATTTTGCATGTTTCTGTGTATGTATGTTTCCCGCCTACATCACAGTTTTCTTAATTTCTATTCATTGGAATGAGAAAACTATACAAACTAAAATTGTATTTTTCTGCATAAATTTAATAATGTGCAAACAGAAAAATTACAAATCAAAATGACATTAGTGTATCCCGAGCAATGCCGGGCCAGGTACAGTAAGTATAATATAGATTAATAGATTAATACTGTAATAAAAAGCGTTTACTTGTGTTGTTAGTTCTTAAAACACGCAGGTCAGGACTTCAATTATTCATTAACTATTACACCCGGAATATTACGCAATAAATACCCAGATTAAATATAACTCTGAAACATTAAACCGTGAAATTTTAGAAAATTAAACATGCGTCTATCCAACGTCTGCGGAGAAAACTAAAGCCACGCACACTGTCTCTCTCATCCCTATATTTAACAGGAAATACTGAGTTCCCAAGAAACACCCTTTAAATCTATTTCGAGTAAAAAATCCCATGTTTTATAACTGTTAAAGTTGCAAAGAAGCAATATTCAATTTCTCACGTTCGGATCTTTATAATTCTCATATGTTAGAATTTTTCGGTTAATAGGATCAAATGAAAAAAAGCATTTAACCGCCATAAAAGATTGCAAATCAAGTGAGTACATGAGATCGTCAAGAGATGTAGATTCTTTTATGAGTAACCTTATTTAATAAAAGTAATTAAAAGCAGAGATGATTACTTCCGAATTCTGTGTGATAATTTACAAATAATCATGTCTATAGAACTGTGTAAACTGCATAAAGCATCGACTTATACACTAAATGTAAAAACGTCAATCCTTATTCAAATAGTAATAATAATGGTTCTTTTTTAAATAATCAATATATATATATATGTAAAAATAAAAATGGAATAAAGAATAAGCAATTCAACAACTAACAAAAATAAACTCAAAAACTCATGTTGTAAAGTTCCACCGAGATATTTCGGCCGTAGATACGACCATTTTCGATCAGTTAATAAACTTTATTTCAAAACGGAAAAGTTTTCAAATTTATACAGAGAATGCGATTGGAAGAAAATGTCACGTGCAGAGAACAATAAAACGGGGAGAAAAAAGGAATGCGAGGAATGTTATGAAAAGAGAAAGAAAAAGAAGATGAAGAAGAGGAAGAAGAAGAAAGAGATACCAATCAACCAGTGTCTTTAGAACGTCAGTTGAAGAAGACGAAACGAAGAAGAAGAGAAAGCGAGAGCAAACGTGAGAAAGGGTAAATCGACATGTTGTTGTCGAAAACTATTAAAGAAGAAAAAAGAGAGAGAAAAAAAATCAGTGCTTAGATATCGCCTGCTGATTGAATTCGGGCTGAGAGCGTCAAAAGTCTACAGTATATATATATATATATATATATATATATATATATATATATATATATATATATATATATATATATATATATATATATATATATATATATATGGGAATAGACTTCAATAAGTGATATCAGTTACCACACATAATACAAAACTATTTGTAAAACAATACCAGTTACATTACTAGTTAGTGAAATAATATCCTTATATACAGATTTTTCTGCGACTGTGTTCATTTAGTTAATTAGTAGAATGTGCATGGAGTGTAAATGCACAGGGATGACATTATAAATATTTACTGACCTCGTGCCAGCTGAGGCAGGTCAAAATGGCAGATATTTGATGCTGCCAAAATGTAACAAATGTCGGTTGATGTACACATTAGTAAAAAATCAACTCAGATAGGAATAACAGGCGGTAGTTGATAATAAAAGCACTACTCCGAAGGTTATATTAAAAACTATAATACATAATGTATATGTCAATGATGATGACGGTTGTAGTTGTTACAAAATGTATGTGTCGCGCTTCAGCGTTCGCGAATAGTATATAACTGGTGAAATTCTAACATCAAAAAATTCCATACTTGTTTGGTTTTACGGATTGCAAATGATCTAATTTGGTAGTTAAATTATTAAACCTAACAGTGAGTTCTGTTGTTTAGGGAAGAAACGTTTAAAAGTAAATGAATATTTGATGAATACGTTGAGCTGATTGTAAAATTGGGGGGTCCTTATTTGATTTCGACAGTTTGATGTCACGTGGCATCATACTGAGTTATGAGCGAATCCACATTGATTAACATAACGACTACGTTACACATAACGCTAAGAAGCAACGTCAAGCATAAATAGTTAATATAAATTAAATCATATTTGGATGTCCAATAACAAAGATAAAAGATGAGAAGCAACGTATCATTATAAAACTTTTGAACCACGTTATGCATGGGTATTTCTATAAAGATGTGAATCGACATTGTCAATGATGAATAGTTGAAGTTGCGTTAGGCTATAGACTGTTTACTTTGTATCTTAAGAGATTTGAGAGCCATGTTACAGATTTCAAATTTTGTTATTCCACGTTACACGCAAACAATGCCGCAAAGAAGATAGAAAACCCGCGGGAGCAGGAACATCTTCCTAATTTACGCCGTTTTCAATAGAGATTTCATCAGATAGTTCACCACCGAAGGAAACCTAAGTATTCATATCTCTATATAGCTGCTCATAAGTTTTACCAGATATCTTTATTTTCTGAGTATTATCCAGATTATGTTCATTTTAACTTTGTCAAAAGCTTTTTTCCAAAACGACTAAAGCCATATACAGAGGCATAAATGACTCTGCATTATTCTTGTATCTATCTTGGAGCTAATGACATATCAATTGTCCCGCTTCCACTCCTAAACCCCATCCTAGATTATAGGAGTCTATTTCAAACTATTGATGATGAATGTTGTTGCTACAATTATATTCTTGATTCCAAACTTCAACATTTCCACAGAGCTACTAACTCGCACACGTATTTTTTTAATCTGATTAATTACCAGTTTTATCACGTGATCAGAAGGCAATCAATCTATTCGCTGCACTCTATCACAATGTGGGAGGTTTTCTGTAACACCATAGTTGACAGTTGAATTGTTTTTGAACAAGTCATCGAAGCACTCCCGTCATCGTTGGAGGACTTTTGTTGATTGACAATATTGTAATCATAACCCTAACCAACAACGATGTTGATAGATCGATAATTTCTCTTATTAACGAGGAAAATGCATTTGATTATTTGGTAGTGAAGCTTTGTATGATGTCGAAATATATCTTCCTCCACTACATATTTATTCCTGTCAATTTATTATACTTGTACGTTTCTCTTTGTTGTCTTCGTGACATGATTCTTATAAATAACTTTCACTGCATAGTGTGATTGGTTTCCAGTAGCATTAAACCAGTATTTAAGTTTCTTCATCCTAAGTCAAGTCCCTCGCCTTTAACTGAGTAAACTTGATGTCTAACGTTCTCACAGATGCTGTCGAATTTGAGAGTATTGAGAATTTCAATAATACGTCAAAGCACATTTCTCAATATAAGTCTGGCGACATCAATTTGACCCGGCATTTTAATTCCTGCCATAACAATCTGTATAAAAAGTTATTCCCCTGCACGAAGCTGTAGTCAGTGCTACATTCTAGACAACGCAACACATACACCGCGCGCTAATCACAGATAAACTTGCCAACGGTTGATGGCGAAATCTACCACGTGGCCATATTCGGATATTGAGTAATAACAAGTCGCATTGTATTAGAACTGTTGATGGTAAAACGAGTTGAAAATAGTCATGTCAAGTTCTGAGCAGGGTTTGATCATTCATTCTAACGATACCAAAAGGACCAATTGCAACCATTGTCTTGTAATTCCTACTAAAACGAGCATTAAAATCAGTGCGAATCAAAGCTTTATCATCATAAAGCATTGAAGCTAAAGATGTTTGATTAGACTCATAAAAGAATTAAGAATCTCTTCATTCGCCTGCATAGTCAATACATATACAAAGAATATCGAATCGTGTTAGATAAACATGCAATTCTATACGATCAGTAAAGCATAATGACACATCATATGTTGTTTTAAGGCCAAAATAGACATCACCCCCTCTCCTTTTTGATTTGAGTTTAACTTTTTCAAAAAAGCTGAAGCCGGATGATACTTCCGTTATCTGATTCTCTCCTCGAAGACCGGTTACTGACAGAGCTGCCTTTACACTAAATACTAACATTAGTGTAATTTGTCTTTTTTACTCAACAATAAGTCTTAATGTTCTTGTGATAAATATCGTATTACTTGATGGAAGCAACGAGAACAATAGCATTTCAAAGCTCAATTTAATAAGTTATTGTCATAGGTCAGTGTATATGTTTCATAGGTTACTGTATATTTCTCATAGTTTAGTGTATATTTCTCTCAATAATGTTAAACTCCGGTACAAAACTGCGATATAGTGTTAAGGAAATTACGCTTATGAGGTCAATATGTTATCTGTACAATAAGGGATGCGCTAAACATAAACCTAGAGGGAAGAACATCCTTCCTGTGCATTTCTTATTGTTTTCGTTTTCTGTTGAAGCAATGGAAGCGAACAATGAATCAGTTATTTCAATTCAAATGTTAAAAGACGTATAATTAAAAGATATTCTCGTGAAAGGAAACTCTGTTTAAATTTGTTTTATCATGTAAATTCGAACCGTCTTCCTTTCGGCAATTATATAAATTTAAATCTGATACAATTGATCTTATCTATGCAGTCATTTAAAATGTTGCCATAATTTAATTTATAATATAAAGACAATAATGAACGTCCCTTATTAAATTAATTATTCTTTTAACATAATCTTTGTTATTTCAGGCGCAACACTACAATTTCCGACAATTATTTGAGAAGATTTACTTCAAAATGGAAGCGAATTTTTGCAAAATATTTGCAAAAAGTAGATGAATCTGTGATTTTCTCAATCGTAGTCATATTATCCCGACGAAAAGACATGAAATAAATGTAGCACCAGTTGGTTTTAAATTGTTTCATACAGCAACAACAGCATGGAGACCAGAATAAAGATCTGAGTGCCACAAGCGACAATTGCTCGTCTGTTAGCCAAATAAGTGGATCTTCGAATGTTAGCCATTCTTATTTAAGATAATAGAATGTAACAGGCCAGATATAAGTAAATAAATATGAATCGCACCAAGTAAGTTCCCTACAGCGGATGAAATGGAAAACAAATAAAATTATACTAGTAATGGAGTTCTAGTGCAAAAGAAAGACTTTTTTTACAGCTATAGAACATTCAGCAAATTATGTCATCTACTTTACAAACATCTAGTTATGCGTATATGCTTATATAAGTATATATAGAGTATTCACTCCTAAACTAATTGACCGATTATTATGCGAGGCGGAAGAATTCGGAATGTGGGCTATATTTACTTTAATTTAGTTTTATGAGAAGGGATGAAAATGTGATGGAAGCCATTCGTGAATTTATATACCTCATATATTTGCAAAATATAGAACAGTAGGTATTATATATCAATTATATCAATATATCATTTCAGATTTTCATTGAATTGAATCCATGGTCATTAGCTCTCTCTCTCTCTCTCTCTCTATATATATATATATATATATATATATATATATAGAGAGAGAGAGAGAGAGAGAGAGAGAGAGAGAGAGAAGAAAAAAGAGTGATAAATATGCGACGATTGTCCAAATTTATTTCAAATTTCAATTGTTCAATGCAAGGTGTATTCAGTAATAAACTAGTGTTTATTATTCTTTCCTTAAGCCAAGGCTTTTCAAAGATCGAAATCTTATCATCAGAGGAGAAATACAGATGGATAAGTTGGCTTTCGAAAAAACCAAAGTTCAAATATTTGAAAAATATGAAAATTATTATTAAAGGAATTTTTGTTAAAAAAAAACGCAGTGAATGAAAAGAAAAATTCCGTGAACAATATATGCAGATTGTCCGGGTGGTAAATTTCCGTTGAAAAGAAGTCAAATGAATTGTAGAATGAGAAGAAAACTCTTTGCGTGGGAGCAGTGTGGAGAAAGTGCTCAAAATATAGGTGAGACCAGACGCACTTAAAGGGGATTGAAAAGTGAGAAATTGGCCATTTTTTATATACTTCCAGGACCAAATAAGGCAGATGATATATATATATATATATATATATATATATATATATATATATATATATATATATATATATATATACATGTAGGAAGGAATATTAAGATATGCGGATGACAAATCTATTTCATCTTAATACACATACTCTCACTTTCTATTACTTTATATTGTTTCTTAAATTTCTTAAATTTTGAATTTTGGCTATTCCCCTGCCAACTTATCTATCTCTGTAATTCCTCTGATGATAAGATTTTAATCTTTGAAAAGCCTGGCTTAAGGAAAGAAAAATAAACATGTTTTTATCGAGTACACCTTGCATTGAACAATCGAAGATGAAATAGATTTGTTATCCGCACATCTTTATCTCTCTTCTTCATTTATTATTAGCATTGCTTTATCTCGTATATTGAGCTTAAATCATTTCACTATAGGTTCAATTCTCTAAAATTATAATTTTAGTCTCATATTTTTTATATATATATATATATATATATATATATATATATATATATATATATATATATATATATATATCTTAGTAAATAATAAACTTCAAACCTAATGAACCGATCATTGTGATTTTTTAATATATATCCTCGGCAACACGGTGAAGGGAGTAAAAGCAAGTTCGCTTGATTTCAATTTTTCTTAAGACCCTTTAAGCTTAAGCCTTAAAGTTGAGACATTCACTAGAATTAAAATCATGTAATGGATGTTGACTGAAATACAGATTTTAGACATAATGTTTCCCATTTAGGGGGTTAACTCACTCACAATCGTACCCTCACTCAAACCTTTTAAAGCAAGTTAGATGCAAAAACTTTAATAGAGAAAAGAATTGTTGTACATCAAATTTTGAGTTATATTAAGCAATACATATTTCAAAGGGTCGGTTCGTTCGCGTGCACCTCAAAAATATGTATGTGTTTGGTAAAATCCTTGTCATTATTAATTATGGAATATGCATTCTAGGAAACATCGTGAGTAACGTAAATACATTATTATTTTCTTTTACTTTTTACATTTAAGGGGGTGCCGCTGAACACATACAATACCTATCCCCCCCCCCCCCCAAAAAAAAGGAAAAAGCATTAAAATCTAAAACTAATGCTAGATTTATTGCTTATACCAGTCTTATGTAATATATATATATATATATATATATATATATATATATATATATATATATATATATATATTATAGAATTTTTAAAAAACAAGAAACCGTATTTTTTATATATGTTCATTAAATGAATAAAATCATCAAATTAGGTGCATTTTACGATTGGTTTTACTCAAGCTACTAAAGAGTCAGAGTTATGTTTGTGTTTTGTTATCCCCATAATAACTATTTATTTCCATAAGTACATCTATTTCACTCTATTCTTTAGAAAAGTTTATCATTTTAATATAATTCACACGTATCTTAATATTTTCCATTCATCTATAGGCAATCCTCCGCTTTCTTTATATTCTCAGTAATGATCCAATAATCATGTGCTATATCTGTGCATTTTGTTATTGAAACGCGCTTTTGTAATTATAATATGTTAACCCTGGTGTAGTTTGCCTACATAATATGTTTTGTTATTCTGATTTTCGTGTGTATATATTGTAGCCAAGTAAGCTATCAGTTTTACTAAGCATTTGATTTGTATTTTTAGTATCACTAGTATATATATATATATATATATATATATATATATATATATATATATATATATATATATATATATATATGAGTGTGAAAATATATATTTTAGCATATACTTTCAATACTTTATATTTACCAACCTCGTCTAATTTAAGCTCAATGATTGTCAACTAGTAACTACAGAGCCTGGATAAGGAAGCAACGTTCGTTTACATTCCAAAAGTGAAGATTTGATTTTTATCTTACAAAAACATTTTCAAAACAGATACTCTTTAGTGCAATTATTTTCCGAATTTTTTACGCTAAGAGTAGACCAACCAACATTAGTATGTCAATATTGCATCTGTCCTCCTTTAGCTTTTCAGACAAACAAAAAGTTCTTAGTTTGGAAAGTTATATATCAGAGCGTGACATGAAAGATAAATGTAAAAAAAATCAACCACGAACTTATATTCGCCCTTCGACATTGCTCTACCATGTGTGGCAGTCTGCCATCTTGGAACCTCAGTTCAGAGTCAGCACTAAGTTCCATAACCTCCTCAAGCGATCATTATTTTAGTTTTATTCTACCGTATTAGCTTTGTGATATTTATTGTATATCTATAAAATACTTAAATTAACTTGTAAATAATTGTTATTACATAATTTACGTCATTAATATTGTGGGTATATATTTACTTCAGCTTTTGTTTAATTTTACTTCAGTCGAAGTTCTCAGATATCAATGGCCCCCTTCCTGGGGCTAACACTTGATCTTTATATGAGATACATAGATATTCGAATATTCCATTAAAGTGTTCTTTTACTGTCAAATGTTAGGTAAGTAAAGAAGTTAAGAGCATTAATTTTCCTCTCCCCAGTTGACCACTTAACTACGTATATCATATGTTTGGTTTCTTGGTCTTACTCGATTCCAGGACAAGAATTCTTCTTGTCTGGTGGAATATCCAGCTAAATGTTGTTACTTGAGGTAACATCACTAGGAAAAATTCCAATTCCTTGAACAAGCCAGCGTATAGCCTATCGAGGGGATCTTATTTAGGCTTCGAATACTATATTATTTTGAATATTTAGTCAGGGTTTACTTATAGGGTGGAGAATATTCATGTCAGGTTGTCCTGACAAACCCTTGTACAGAGAGACCGAAGACACTCAATGATGGTGTCTAGTAGGTAATTCAAACTCTCCCTTCATCTGAATACGAAACGGAGTGTTGAGTTAATACAAATGTGTAATCCATTTGACTAAGATGTTTTTCTTTGTGCCTAATATTTAAATTC
Source organism: Sepiola atlantica (assembly GCA_963556195.1). Lineage (NCBI taxonomy): Eukaryota > Metazoa > Mollusca > Cephalopoda > Sepiida > Sepiolidae > Sepiola > Sepiola atlantica. The sequence goes on along the minus strand of OY744517.1, from coordinate 111,862,569 downwards.
GTTAAATTACCATAACCGTTCCTATTTTTAAGAAATACATTTTCTAACTTTTAGATAACATTTCTTATATAATTTTCCCTATTCACAATCGGGGTATGAATTTAAAATATCAGGATACTAAACTGATGAAAGTCAGCTAAAGTTGTTTTAGTATTTGTGATATTTAAAAAAAATATCTTAGATATTTTTCACTGTCGGATGCCGTTACTTACTAATGGGTAACATTTAAAGGTTGATTGAATTTTTACTAAATAATATTTATTTTATTACTTCTAAAATATATGCTAACCTATAATCAAAACAAATACGAATATACGGGTTAAAGGAGAACAGCTCCATCTTCACGAAATACGCTATTTTTCTCCTTACTAAAAATTCTAACGATTTGCCCACGAAAGATTTATGAAAGCCATACAATAATTTTAACTGCTTGTCTATGATATTTTGGCTCCCTATGTTATTCTGAACGTCTAAACTTAAATTATCTATAATAATATTACGTGTAAATAATTATTTACTTCATATATTCATATGAATTTTTATTATTTGTATTTTAGTCTAATTTTAAACTTGATGGTAGATGATCTAAGTAAAAACATACTTATGCCCAAACATGTGAGTTCAACTATTGTTGCATTTATTACTATTGGGAAAATAATATGTGCTATATTTAGTGAGAATATATAGGTTGTTCATAAGTTGGTAAAAATTGGCTTGAATAAAGATCCCCCTAGCCCTACTTACCCTACTTGACTTCAATCACTCTAAATCAGTCTCCTATTATGTATTCATAGATACAATTATATTGGATAGTGTTTTATCCGACTTTATGATACATGCCTAGATTCCCAAACTGGTAGAACAGTTACCCCCAGAAAATATATTGGTTAGGGGGTTATATATTAATCTTAGTTTAAAATTTACAAACTCGTGGTATCCTATTGATCTTTACAGTCGTAATTAGGAGTTACTCCAAGTAATCAGTAAAGTCATCACATCCATATCCTACCTTAATAATCTCAATACGGCAAGTGCACGTATATATCTATATTAAAGTGTATTTCATTTATAGTCTTAATCTATCTATCTATCTATATATCTATATATCTATATATATATATATATATATATATATGTGTGTGTGTGTGTGTGTCTATATATATCTATATTAAACTGTATTTGATTTATAGTCTTAATATATCTACATGCAACATTTTAGTAGCGTTCATATTAGACGCTAGCTGTTTTCTGGTTATTAAAACCATACCTTACATTTCCTCAGTTATTTTAATTGCAGGTTATCCCTATTCCATTTGTGCTACAAACCACCAGTTTATTTTTCCTACCTTATCTTAAATGTTCCCTATACTGTTAATAATTCTCTACTTGACGTTGATGAGGAATTTATACTTCAAATATATATATAGGTTTGTGACGAGTGAGAATATATGCGGTTCTATGGAAACAATTCTGAACTACCTCCTGTCTCTCATTTGATAAGTTGTTTTGGGGCATAACTATATGGTAAGATTCTAGGGTGCAGAGGTTGTATCTCTTAGATTTGTTAGGTTTGTACTTCCCTGATTTACCTAAAATACACAATTTCAGGCTTAACTGAGTGTGGTTACTACGTAGTTCCCAAACATATTTAGCTAAAGTTCTAGGGGTATTTTCTGATTTAGAGCTAGGTTTCTTAAATGAGTGTATATGGTTTCTAAATCTATCCTTTAAACTACACTTTGTCGACCCAACATATGTTCTAATTCTATGTCTTTCTATGACGTTTCATTTATATATTACATCTGAGATTAAGCATCTCCATTCTAATGGGCACTTGTTTTCATCTCTGCAGTTACATTGGGGATTATTATACTGTATCTGGATTGCAATTATATCTGTACTCTTATTTATTTTATTGTGGTACCTCTCTATAGAACTCATTCAGAATGTAAATGCCAACCAAGTAAGTTATTCTCGCAGAGGCCGATGAACCCATAGTAATATACAAATTATTTTCTCTATCTTTCCTCGTCCATAATTTGTTATAATATAGAATTAATTTTCTTTTAGCTAATTTTATAATGTCTATTTCTAGTCTAGTTATATTTGTTTCCACGAATGCCATATCAAGAGCCTTATCCAGCAGTCCGGGGGAATTGAGTGGTAGTATGAGTTCATGTCAAACATAATGAACTTTCCATTAGCCTCTTATATATATGTATATACTGTCTTCTTTGGCATGAAGAGGTTCACTCTCTGTGAAGAGTACAACCGAAACATCTATGCACATATGTAACCAATAATGTTTGTATAAATAAAAGTGTATACTTAAGAACAGCTCTACTTGTTATTGAGCACTTTTTATAAACGCTTAAGTTTCAACGGATTTACATCTACAGAAAATAATACAATACATGTACTATATATATATATATATATATATATATATATATATATATATATATAAGACTAGAAATACTTCCTCTTTACGCCACATGAGAAATTTAAATTATCTTGTTGCAATCTTAATTTAGTGTCTGCCATTTATCTTGTATTATGAAAAGTTATGTGCGCTCTTTTAAAGTATATCTTGCTTTTGCTATCTACGTAGAGTCTAAGCTATATTTATTTAATACGGAGGCCAGATAAACATTTTGTTATTTTCTATTGCGGAAATTGTATCTTGTGTCAATCAGGGTTATTTTTTTAATTCACAGAATAGTGAAAATGGTGACTGGAACTAATTATCCATTGTATAACTCGGCGTTAAAATTTATTGTTAACATGCAATATTTCTTATATGAAGGATATAAAGTATATTATATAGTATAGAGCAAATAGGATATTTTATTATCATTATATTTTTAAAACCAACTTTTTTATAACGGTTCTATATAATCTCATTGTTTTATCTCCATATTGATAAATAATACCTTTCTATATATATTTTATGAGAAAAGCATTAAGATATATTATATGACTTCACAACAAAATTTTAAATATTGCAGATATGCATCTGGATTAAACATATAATTCTTAAAATGTGTTCTTCGGGAAACGTATGTATTTTACTGTTACCTGCTTACATATTTCGTCGTTGTATCGTTGTCAAATTCGGCTAATCGTTTTCAAAATGACGTATTGTAATGTTTTAATTGTTTTTCTTGTTACAAAATTATTTCTGTATAAAATTGTATCGCTTAGTTATTGCTATTATTAATTTATTATTAAAAAATTTAATTCATTATATTTGAAGATAATGTATCCATATGACAGGGCCACAGGTATCTTAAACATAGAGCTGGTGCCTGGTATCGTCACATACACCGACCAAACTATCTAATATGACATCTAAAATAATTAAAATTGCTCCCTGGATAGCCAACACGTCACTAAATGCGAATGTTGGCCCGTCTTATTTCAAGTAATAGAATATCATATGCCAATTCCCGGTAAGTATAAATGATTAACACAAAAAAAAACCCAGGGTTAGAAATGAACCGCCAAGTAAAACTCTTGAAGAATGTCATTAAGAAAGCAACACAAAAAGATTACCTGAATCAAATGAAGATCAACACGCAATTCAAGGCTTATTGCGGAAAAGGCAAGGCGGAACTATTGAATTAAAAAACGAAAAGGTATGTAATGAAAATTCACTGTGAGAAGGTGGGCATTACTGAAATACGTGACTGTAAAAAGTATTGACCACAAGACCGCAGAACTTACACAGGAAAGAAGCGGAAAAAATTGAATAAAGAGAGCAAGAACGTACAAACAGATCAGGACCTTAGATAATAATGAAAACCGGTTTTACTACTAAAACAACAAAGGGTGAAGTAGAAAAAAAAAGGTCTAATAGGAACAAGACACTTCTGGGGCAATATATGAGAGAAATACCACAAGTATAACTAGAGGCTAGAAAAAATACAGAAAGATTTTGAAAAAATTGACAAAACAAACCTAAATAGAAATTAATGAAGAAACATTAAATGTGATCTTAAATATGCAAAGTGAAAAGCACCGGTCCACAACGAAATACGTAGATTCTAGTTGAAGTAATTGACAGGAAGTCATTTTCCAGTGAAGCGCCGTATTAACGAACTCCGTTAGCCACTCGTAAGGCAATATAAGGTTATTATCCTGGACTTATAAAATGTCTCCAGTATTATGTTTTATCTATAAACATAAATAATTAACACAGACCCTACTAATACGTGTAATGCATGACTAATTGTAGAACCACATTAATTCTAAAAAGTAGCGACAATAACCAACTACAGACAAATAACCTGCTTACCAACTATGAGAAAAACTTTATCAGCACAACGCGGCAAAGTGATATAGCACTCTCTTAGTAGCCAAAGATTTCTCCGTGAAGAACAAAACCGATGCCAGAAAGTGTTAAGTGCGATAAACCCCCTGTTATGCATCGACCAGAATATACTGAAGGAAGAAAAACCATGGATAATTGAATGCTGAAACATGTACAACATATCGGAAACATTGTTAGGCTCGTGGATAACGCAATGGCGAATGGAGACTGTAACTGACAGCTAGAGGACAAGAATACAGAGGGACATTTTCCAGTGAAGTTCCCTATTTACGAACTCCGTTAGCGGCTCGTAGGGCAATATAAGTTTAATATCCGTGATGTATAAATCTTATAAATATTATGTTTTGTATATATATGTTGATTGTTTTCTATTCACTTTTTAAATATTTAATTGTTATTTATTATTTCTAATTCTCGCTATCATTGTTTCCGATGTTGTGTCAATCTTTATACTTGACTTACTTAAGAAATCATCGTAGACAAGTACATGTGTTGAGTATTTTAATTCCTTATCTCCGTGTTGTTCGCTGTATATTATTTGAAGCTTATATTAGAGGGGTAGTCATCTCTATTTATCTCTATACTTGATCAAACTCACCTGATTTTGATATATTTCTTACGACTACAGCTTGTTGATCTTCCTCCAGCCTGACCTCCACAAGAAAAATGTTTAACCGTTCTACTCTAATGGAGAGGGATTAATAAACTAGGAAAAAATCGATCTATGTGTACTCATAATTCAGCTAGATGTTAAGACTTCACTTTTCTTGATTAATTGCTTCATATTTCATGTCATTACCTTCATTTAATTCATTATGTTTATGACCGTAGACAATCCATTTTCAGTAGTCAAATATTTATTTAAATTTAAATATCCATGAGGTGACATTCGGTGAATCTATTCTAATAGCGGGACCATGAATATTCTACAGTTGTTTCCTTTAGTAATGTAGTTTCAGAATAGATCTGGTTATGGGGTGTATCTTCAGAACCCTTGTAGGAATTTTAGACATATTGCCATTCTATGGACGTCCAGCGCGAACGCAAACATCACAATATTATTGTACCACCTTTGTTCAAACTGAATCATAATTATTAATGTAATCTGGTTGATGTAGTTTCAGAATATATCTGGCTATGGGGTCTATCTCCAAAACTCTTTAAAGAATTTTATGAATATCCCACGATATTATTGTACCATACATGGACAGAACAGACACTTTGATCCTAGACAGAAGGTTGAGAAAGTATATTTTAGTTCGAGTTTCACGTTCGACACAACAGCGGCATCAGATAAAATTTTAAAAACATACATATTTTTTTGCATTGTATCACTGGCGATTGGAAAATCTCAGCTTCTAAAAACAGGTTAAAACGTACGAACATGAAATTTAATAGTGTAATATTATATGGATAGGAAACGTTGACACTCTTATTTAATGGCTCGTGATGTCCGTGCACAGAGAACAAACACGATACCACTGCGCACATTAACTACATTCTTTGTTTGGGGATTTTTCTTTACAGATGACTAGCCATTCAATCAATCTGATACGTTTAGTCTGATGGGTGGGTATTTATAAAAGACTGGCATGCACTTTGATAGGTGGGTATTTATAAAAGATTGGCATGCAATTTGATACGTGGGTATTTACAAAAGATTGGCATGCATTTTGATAAGTGGGTATTTACACAAGATTGGCATGCACTTTTGTAGGTGGGTATTTATAAAGGATTGGCATGCATTTTGATAAGTGGGTATTTACAAAAGATTGGCATGCATTTTGATAAGTGGGTATTTACAAAAATTTCGCATGCATTTTGATAAGTGGGTATTTACAAAAGATTGGCATGCATTTTGATAAGTGGGTATTTACAAAAGATTAGCATGCATTTTGATAAGTGGGTATTTACAAAAGATGGGCATGCACTTTTGTAGGTGGGTATTAATAAAAGATTGGCATGTATTTTGATAAGTGGGTATTTAGTTTAGTCTGATGGAATACCAGGTGTGCATACCTGAAACTTAAGCTCTTCTAACAGTTATTACTAATATTTATTTTAAAATTTGTATCCTAATTGTATTATCAGCAACAGCAGAAGCTGCACCAAATGCAGGTGTTACTGTTATCACTATAGTAAAATCCCACAGATAGCCATGTAACTATTTAAAGCGAGAAACATAGTTTCTTTTGTATTGCCTCAATAAATATATGTGTAACATATTTTACTTTTCACAACTCAAACAAAATAATACCGTGGATCAGATTTCATACTTATTCCGTTCTGAAGTTTTCTATGGAATCTAACTCTTCATTTCAAAGGTATTATACAATAAGGGGCAGCGTATCTTTGCAGTTTTATAACAGATTCAAAAAAGTAAATGTATCGTAATTTGAATCCTTTCCAATATAAGAAATCCGAAACTCTGAAAAACAATGTCTATTCATGCTAAAAGACAACGTAGACTGCAATTAAATTGATTTCAAAGCTGGTTAAACAGTAATACGGCTTGACTGTATCATATGTTTCGACAAAGCCTCGATATACTGTAGATTAAGTAAAGAACATTCTATCAAATAAATACCATAATGGCTTATCTGAATTTCACTGAATATACACGATTTTTATGGAATATTAAAAGTATACACTTTTAAAGCATAACTGTGATATTAAGGATTTACTGCAGAAAGTTTTGAAGTGTTTTGATGTAATAGATGTTTTATAAATGTGGTGACTCGCAATGAAATAAAGCGTTATTCGTATTGTTGTATAAAAATAATTGAATTTGTTAAAGAAGTGTAATGTTACTGTATTTCTGTTGACCAACAACACGAAGTATTGTGTGTAAATGAAACAGCGATTACTTATTAAATTCTATCCTTATTGGCATCCATATTTTCAGATGGAAATTACTGAAAACTATTCAAATATGAATATTGAAATAAGATCATTTGTAAGCAAAAATGTATTGGAAAACTTCTTTTAAAAACAAAGGAACAGTGTACACTATAGTTTGAATAATTTTACTACGACATTTCCAAACGTACAAATACGCGTAAACTACCAAACTTAAATTTACATATATTTATTATTTGACAGAAAATGTATATAGGAATCGGAAAATAACAAATATATTTTCGAAAAAGATCAATAATTCATTTTAAATCTTCGAAAAAATGTTGCCTGGATAAAAAAAGAGTATAGCGCCATTTTGAATGATTTGCATTTCATCCTCAAAAAAGAATCTGGAAAATAGTGAATTAAATCAGCATCATTCTGAATAATGAAAAACAATTTCAAATTCCTGCGTATGTTTCGTTGAAAAGAATGTTGAATCACATAAGAAATTCATTTGTTATGAAAGGAATCTAGAAAAATATTCAAACAAAGATTTTTGTGGAATACAAATAAAAATTTGATTTGGTTTTCGCATCATACTCACGTCGTTTTGGAAGCCGCAATATTTCATGTAAAATGTATAGAAGTATTTTTCTATCAAATTTGTTTTTAATTCTTTCTATGATTATACAACGCCTATATTCAAAGAGCCCCTGTCATTCCATGAATGAACAACCTCTCATTTTTTCCTGTTTGTTAATGTAGTGATAGCGAATGGTTAATGGATCAGTATTTCAGAATCTCTGCACGCAAATGCTAAGGTCAAAACGCAGGAAAAATGTTGGCATTTACGCGAAGAGACATTTCAATAGGAATAGGCTTGGTAAATTAAAAAAGCGAATTCGTTGGAATAGAATAATTATAGTGCACTTAATAACCTAATGCTATTTTTTCATGAGCTGCAGATGACCATACTTTACGTCATAAATATCTTTGCCTATTATAGAAACATTTCGATCTTCACTGATCTTTTGTTTTAACTTAAGCACTCATACTATTGAGAATAGTATGGACCCGCAATTTTCATGAACTATGAGTAACAGGCTAATTTGACATAATCAGATATAATGCATCGCTTATCATGTGCATTGAACCTAAGTATTAAATTACCTTAATATGATTAATACAGTGTAAAAAGATAAAACAAATATGCAGAAAGAACAAACGGAATTGCGGAAAGAACAAGTGGAATTGCGGAAAGAACAAGTGGATTGCCGAAAAAAAAATGGTAACAGAAAAGTTTCGACTAGAAGACAAATTCCAAGAACAACAGAAAAAACAAGTGGAATACCAGAAATGAGAAATTGAATATCAGAAGAAAATGGAAACAGACAAGTCGAAACAAATTAAAAGATTTGAAGAAATGTGTATTCAGACACAACAGAAACAGAAGAAAAAACTATACAGATTATCGAATGGCGGTTAAAATGGTAAAGATGGAAGTGTATTTTCACAAAACAATATTTGGAGCACTATTGATAATTTTAATTACGATCCCGAAAACAAGATTACATTTGTTTCGCATTTCAGACGATACGATGACATTTAGAATACGGATTGTGCGAATTGGACCGATTTTCAGAATATTCGTTTGCTATAAAGAAAATTAGGTACGGTTGAACATACCAAACTCGTCTATTATACATTGCTATAGAAAATAGCGACCTTACATTTGTTGAAGCGATACAATTATTGACAAAATTGTTTAACCCTAAAACGTCTCTGTCTTGTAAATAGTGGCAATGCATGAATCTCACAAGAAAATACGATGAAGACTACACAACTTTTGCTAGCGTAGTTAAAAGACACTGCGATGATTTCAAGCTTACAAGTTTCAATGTCTTATATTTGCGCAAAGATTAGTATCGAACATGGATGCGAAAAATAGATTAAGGGTTCTTTATAAACTAGAGAATGGACCTGGTTCAATACTCCAACATATCGCAGACAACTACCTACATTTTAGTAGCGTTCGCCAAGATTTAAAAGATATTGAATAAAGTAAGGTCTCACTTTTTTGAAAATCCGTAACAAAAAAACTAATTCACAAGCTAAATTTGATAAAAGCCAAATAATTTGCATCCTAAAGCGTATTGCAGTTGTGAGCAATTGCATGTGTAAACAGATTGTCCATATAAAATTACAACGTGTATTAAGTTCGATCGAATTGGGCACAAAGTACACACTGCCAAGTCAAAAATAAAATTTTAAAAGTCTTTATTAAAATCGCGAAACGTGACGAAGTGGAAAATATTAAAAAGTTTGTACAAGTAAGAATATTGAAAATGATATTAAAATGCAAATTGGATCAGATTTCTTGATCATAAATCTTCAAACGTGGAAAAAATGGAAAACAAACTTTGATGCGAATTTTTGAAAAATAGCCGAAAGCATCCCTTTTCAGAATAAATAAAATTTGAGGGCAAACTAATAAATACAGTTATATTGAAATTGTTTATGATGAAAAATTTAAGCAACCTTTTGCACGGATTGGATTGAAAAGTTTAAATCATGGGATATGCCTATAAATGCTTTCTGTAAAAGTATGAAACTGTAAATGCTGAAGCAGAAAGACAAAAGAAAAAATTAAAAGAAAGCTATTCGGAAGATTTTTGCTGATAGACTATAAAGATATAAAAAGCTGACATAGGTGAATTTAAAATATGTATTCAACCAGTTTCTAAAAAAGAAAAGTTTTCCATTCGCGTCATTAGATAAACTTGACAAGAAAGTGAATAGATTTTTAAAATGGATGTAGAATACAACGAGTAGATTTCGCCTACACTCTATGAAAAGAAAAAGAAAAGAAAATACGTAAGTCGAATTATAAACAAAGATTATAAAAGATCGGACAATCGAGTGCGATAAAAATATGCCAGCTCCGGCAAATGTATTGTCTTCACAAAGTTCTCTTAATTTTGCGAATTATTACAAAGTATTTATTCAAAACATGTAAGATTTGCGAGTGTCTTTTAATAAGATATTTAAGAAAGATAAAACCGGGAAAAATAATCCTCACATCAAAAAGAAACCGTAAGATTACGGACATCATTAAAATAAACCCGAAAATAAAAAGGGATTGACTCCATATAGAGCAAGGCTAAAAGAGGGATTTTATAGTTGGTTATCCTATTTCTCGACTCCATAGATCATGAATAGAGTTACGACAAAGTGTTGTAGAAGTCATGCACCGTCTGCGTCAGTATACTTACCAGTCGAGGATCCGATCACGACAGTCAGTTCGGCAGAAACTGGGGCATTTCGGCTGAGATATTGTCCTAGGAGGTGCACACCTCCGAGCCTTGCCTCACCTCTTTTGAGGTGAATTTAGTTAATTACTTACTGCCTGAGACTATTTTTAGGACGCAAGAGTGCTCCTTCCTTATGGGCTATGGCTTGATTCTCTACACCTTCCAGCCTTGTACCACATCTTCCTGCAGTGGGAAGCTAGTAAATACCGTTATGGAGGCAGTCATGCGCTGTCGTTGGTCGTATGCATATCAGTCGAGGATCCGATCTCAGTCAGGCAGTAACTGTGCTATTTTGGTAGCTTTTTGATATAACTGGGTAAGTAGTTATAAATAACAAAATAACCAAAGTGTAATAGTACGGTTTATTCCAACGTTTATATCTTGTATGAACAATAGTAACTACAGGTAATCTAATAGATTTAACAGAATACTATCGAATGCCTATATTACTGTTCGTAGTCGTATTTATTGTCCAGACTAATTCACTTATTTAGTGACTGATGGGAGTCCGGTATCCCATCACAACACGTTTTATTTGTCGGGCTGAGGTATTCTGTTTTGAGTAGTATTAGGTGGTGTACCCTCCGAGACCTCGCCCACTTTTGGGGGGTTAAGTTAGTTTATTGCTAACTGATTCTCCCCACATTCCGGCCTTGTGCCATATCTTGATGTGGTGAGAAGGAAGTAAATACCGTCATATTGGCAGTCATTGGTGGCAGATATAGCCACAGTATCGGAGACAGACTTTCTGTAACATACTATTCTCTACTTCTGTAAATAAACTCTTGTAAATATACCACCGTGTTGTCTTAATTATTATCGGCACTTCAAAGGCACAAAAGTAACTAAAGCCGTCATACTTCTCAATTGAATAAAATAGTTTTAAAAATATAATATAATGCATTGATATATATATATATATATATATATATATATATATATATATATATATATATAAAACATATAAAGGATCAAGTCATTACATTTTGCGTTCCTAGAGTCCCAACACCAAGTCCAATTTGGTCTACAATCGTTTCTAAAACATTTTGGAAATACTTTATTTTATTTATACTTTGCAAAAATAATTTTTAAAGATTGTCCAAAAGTGTCTTCATCAGCGCCTGTATCGACACGTTATATATATATATATCACATTAACTATAATCATATAATAAGATTCACTATTTGTTATAAAAATGAGATATTAAAACTTGTAGTTAAAAATAAGTCATTTCAATCACAAAAGAGTAAAAACATTAATGCCATATATCAATTTCAATGCTTTTGAAAAATGTATTTCCGACAATAACAAAAAAACTTATAGTTACATCGGTTATACTACAATAAATAGTTCCCGCAGCGTACCATGAATTTAGTCGACACCAGCTCAATATGCCAACACACAATATACACCCATTTAGTCAGTAGCACTAAAACGTTACACTACGAAAAGGGCATAAAACGATTAAAAATTATCAAAGTCATCTACATCAAAACTGGACAAACACAATTAATAACGTTAATTACGAAACCAGTTACAAAGGTCCTAGCGTTGTAATTAACACTAACAAGTTATTTTGAGTACTGTATTCGAATTTCACTTCATCACGTTAGAATGCCACATGTCATCATTGTGGGCGTTTATTTTACAGTTGGTAAATACTATCCGATAGAAACAAAAAGTAAAAGTCTATCCCACCTGATGAGAATTTGATAAATAATATTGAAAGTACTCGTGATAATATGGGATAAATACACACGGAACTTATATACACCAATTTGATCGGGATACCGAATGATTATTCGAGTAATTGAAACAGAAGCTTCATAAAACAAAACGGCCCTCGGTATTTAAGTTTCTTCTTTGTGTTTCTTTGAAGCATCTGGTCATACGACAGTGTCACACTTTTTACGCTATCATTTGCATTATTGTTGTACCACGGTGCGGTTTAGCAGTAGGAGGCAGACAAGACAGGGTGGTATCTGGTATCGGATGGTTGGGTCAGCTGTGTAGGCCCATCTACTCATAGCAATTTTTGATCGCCCGATTCCCGTTCTCAGACAGTTGAGTGATTTCCATAACCGAGTCATAATAGTATGTACTCAATTCAGAAGTGCTCACTGCTATGATTTAATAGAATAATTCTAATAATAATATTATTTCATAAGAATTTCGTCAATATATAAAAGTTTCGTAAGAATGTAGTCTTCAGCGCCAATATTATTTTAGTTTTGAAGAGACCATTGTGTCGGATACTTCGCATATCGTTGCAAGTCATCTAAAATAATATTATATATATATATATATATATATATATATATATATATATATATATATATATATATATATATATATATATACATACATAGATACATATATATATATACATACATATATATATATATATATATATATATATATATATATATATAAAGTGGTGTACTAAAAGCGAACTTTTAGGAAAAGTAAAACCTATTGTGAAGAGTATACAGCTCAATATCCAGGATAGAGCAGGTAGATATGCATTCGGGCAGAATTTTGCCCTGTGTTTCTTCCCCTACAACTTTTATTTTATTTTTTCAAATTTTAAATCTTGGCCTTATCTATCGCAGCGACTTCCTCTGATGATAAGATTTTGATCTTTGAAAAGCCTGGCTTAAGGAAAATTTAACTTTAATAAATTGCCTTTTTTGCGGAATATACCTTGCTCTGAGCAATTGAATTGAATTATGATTTGGCTTTTGCTTCTCTAATTCCTTTCCATTCTTCTTCATATATATATATATATATATATATATATATATATATATATATATATATATATATATACGACGAAACAGATGTCTGTTGATGACTATAATTTATGCATGTTATTTATATGCTTTCAGTCTATAGGTTAAGCTCTCTGGTAGAGGAATAACAGTTTCTCACTAATGTAAAGCAACACTTTTTTCTGAGGTTTTCTGATAGGCGTAAGATAAATATATATGTAAACAGGAAAAACTCCATTTATAACGTTTAATATTTTTTACTGTCAATGGCAAGGTCTGTTGGCGCAGGTATTTAGGTACTTGGACGTTTTCGAATACATTCGACCTTTCGGGTTTCAAATCCCGGCGTGAATCCACTTTCTACATTCAGCCACACTGATGTTTTGTAGCGAGGTAACGGCTGTGTGTAAATGACTATATATATACAAGATGTTGCAGTAAAATCCGACACTTGACATACAGAAAACGAAATAAGCAATAAAAACGAAAGCTGTATTGACCTGACAATTTATTTAGCAACATTTAGATACACATACTACATTACCTTTTTTTAAATGTGGCCACCGCCGCCGGTGGAGAAGCCCGTAATGATGTAGAGCTGTATTACCCCCAAAGAGAGAAATAACAACGAGACTTGCGAAAATCATGTGATGAATATAAAGCACTATTTTATTGTTTCATTTGTTACATTGTAAAAATGATTTGCGTGTGAATTCCAGCGTTGTCAGAAATCAGGATAATTGCGAAAAGCCCTGAAAAGGAAAAGAAAGATTACTTTAAAATAATGTCTATGTTTACAGTAATTATTCAATTAAATAAACTATCCATCATCAATATCAATTGAAATTCTAGAACGGGTAAAATATTCTCGTCTTTTCTATCGATACAATAATATGTTCTAGAAGAAAATAAACTGAATGTTATTTAGTTTGTGTCTATCTCATTGATACATATACATTCTCATTAATTCAAATATACTCTCATATATACACACATGTATTTACATATTAGCTTTTTAGAGGCATAGCTGATGATCCCTATTTAGAGTTGACCGGTCGTTTGAGTTTCTAATCTCAACGTGGATGCACTTCGTACGTCTAGCCACACAGATGACTCATGAGCTATTAAACAGGTGCCTAGGCATGACGAGTATTTAGTTTAAATGTTGTACTTTCAGGTTCAATTTCAATGTAAATATTTGGTTTAATATCAAATTATCCAAATAATAAGTACATATCACACGATATATTTCCGACTGGCAAGCCAATGTCGTTAGCGTACAGAACGACTAATAAAAAACTATAAGAGAATTTTAATAACACATACAAGGCAAGAGCTCATATATGTATAAATATACATATATATATATATATATATATATATATATATATATATATATATATATATATACATATATAGAGAGAGAGAGACAGAGACAGAGAGAGAGAGACAGAGAGAGAGAGAGAAACGAGGGAGAGAAATTATTTCCAGAAAATCTGCCAAGTGAAAAGTTATCCGGGTACATTATCATCAAAGACATATTTCTTTCATCAAAATCCTTAATTCAAAACAGAAATAGAAAAGTGGGGTTCATCGCATGAAGAAAAAATATTCAAAATAGCAACATTAAAACTAGGCCCATCATTCATTCTAAAAGAAGATATCGTAACGATTGTAAAAAATGTTCAAATAATAAAAAAACCGGGATGTTATTGGCTGATACAAGCACGTCTGTTACCGTTTATGTTTATATATATATATATATATATATATATATATATATATATATATATATATATATATATATATATATATATACGGACTGTAACAGAATTATATATATATATATATATATATATATTATATATATTATGAACTGTAACAGAGGAATATATATATATATATATATATATATATATTAATTTTTAGTAAATAATATTAAATTAATTTTACCTACACATGCCAGACTTTCAAGCTTTCGATCTCATCAATGTAGGGGATGATAATCTCAGACATAGTAAGGTTCGAACCTGGTTACAGAATCAACCTAGTCTCTGCAAGCAAGCGTTATAACCAAATGGACACGACACATTACCACGTCAAGAAAAATGATGTAAGTTTTATTCATGCGAAGGGAGGCACATATAGAAGGACTGTCTTGAGAATGTTCAACAAACGTTGCCAGAACATGCCATATAGCTATGTGACAGTCTATTTTAAACTTCACCGAACAGGTCTAAACTTCAATCTCTTAAAGGGGCTTATAACAATATTAATTTTAAGTTAATAATATTCAATTATTTTTACCTATATACGTCATCGTTTCAAGCTTTCGCTGTCATCAGTGTAGAAGGTCGTAATCTCCAAGGGTCGTATATTTATGTTTATATATACATATACATATATATATATATATATATATATATATATATATATATATATATATATATGAACTGTAACAGAAGTATATATATATATATTTATTTATATATATATATATATTTATATATATATACATATATATATATATATATATTAATATATATTTATTTATATATATATATATATTTATATATATATGTTTATATACATATATATATATATATATATATATATATATATATATATCAACAGATGTCGGTGACAGCTCATCAGTGTGATAAGACGTAGTAAGTATGAATGTTGCTTTGTTTTGATCTATGTTAATAGTATCCAGAGTTACACACTCGCATATACACACATGTATGCATATACAATATATATATATATATATATATATATATATATAAACATATATGCATATATATAATACAATATATATATATATATATATATATTGTATTACATTAGAAATTTATTTCCGATAGTGTATGATGTATTATGTTGTTTTATATGTTATTGCTTGTGTTGGTGATATCACAAAGAATAACAAAAAAAATGATGTAGGAGACTCATACAAGATTTGAACGTGTGCCTCAGATGATGACCTGCCTAACGTGGGTTTCGTCTAAGGAATAAAATTAGTTATTTTTACAATTTCAACTTCTTCTAGACGATCGACACGGTAGTGAAGCGGTTTGAGACGACGTCTGTCTGTGGCAATCCCGCTTCTTAGGTACAAGTTCGAATTCTGTACAAGTCTAAATGTGCACTTTGTTGTATTCTTTGCTTCTTCCCAGCCCCGTTGACTAATTAAATAGTTTGTTTAAGGATATAACCTGCGCAAACAATAGCATCAACGGAAAGGAACATCATAGATATCAAACACTCACACATATAAATATACATATACATATATATATATATATATATATATATATATATATATATATATATGTATATATATATATTGAATACATTAAGATTATTGTATTGCAAAATATAGAAATGCAGTCTACAGTTCCAATTATAACCATAAATACCAATGAATATGAAAAGAAAATTATGTTTATATGTTAAAAAACATAGCTAATGAAGAGATAAAGTCGTTATGGAATGTATCTTTATTTTTGTAGTCGGTGTTTACGTGTATGTGCGACTACATTTAGTTCGATTTGATTTGATGTGTCTCTTTATGCTTTTCCCCACATACTATATATATTTTAAAACATTTATTGTATATGATTATAAGCATTAGTTGATATTTCCACTACAATTTGTAAAGGGTGAGTTTTGGTTCATATATTACACAACGGGTATATTAAAATATATTTTAATTTGGTATTAATATAAGCACGTAAATTCTTGCATTTGAAAAGGATGTGTCATTGCTTTCAGTTTAAAAAGAAATTGGTCTATTTTAACAAATCTAAAATCGCCGTATACTGATATCATTTGGGATAGTTAATGGAAGAAAAAAACTATACAATAAGGGAAATATAGAAAGATAACAGAAGATCCAAATAGATACTCACATTCGGTGATGTCGATATGTCAGAAGAATATTTTAGTACACGCCGCCGAAATGTGTTGCACCATACACGTAGGGTTCATGACGGGTTCTCGACTCAACAGTGTGGCCAACTGGGTAATGTACATTATAGATTGGTTGATGGAAATCCTGGGACACATGGCTTAGATGGGTCACTGGTTGATGGGTTTCGGCAATGTGAACTTTCGGGATGACAACAGGGTACTGGGACATTGTAACTTGGTATCGAGGCACGGGAACTTGATATTGACGATAGTGTGTTTCGTAGCGAGGTACAACGTATGGTTTGGTAACAGTGACCATTTGGATGTAACGATTAACAACTGGATAGTTAACGTAACGAACTTCATATTGAGGAATGGCAACACGGCGAGAAATGACACCATGATGAGCCACTGGTCGAGTTACTCTGTGAACTGCATGTCCAGCTTGATAAGCGACGCCGTAGCCGAGGGGTTGAATCTTGTGGGATACTTCGTTAATAGTACGGCCACCAATACCATAGTGACTGTGAACACCGCCGAGACCATAACCGCCATAACTGCCTCCAACACCGTATCCACCGTACCCACCGTAGAGGCCTCCGAAACCAGCGCCATAACCATATCCAACTGGACCATGAGATACTTGACTCACAGTGTGTCCACCAAGCCCGTAACCACCATAGACTCCACCAAGTCCGTAACCACCATAGAGTCCACCACCAAGTCCGTATCCACCGTATCCACCATAGAGTCCGCCAAGTCCGTATCCACCATAGATTCCTCCACCAAGTCCGTATCCACCATAGATTCCTCCACCAAGTCCGTATCCACCATAGATTCCACCGAGTCCATATCCATGACCCCAACCGCCATGCGAAATTGTACTGGTGGACGCACCATATGGGTAAGCACCTAGACCTGCAAAATGAAAAAAAATATTGATTAAAATATTTTTTTACAGACATAAGAATATATTAATATGTCGCATTATTTTTTAGAATAACTTTAACTGTATATATGTATGATAATGATATATACGTTGTGTATATGATGATATATATGTTTTGCATGAAACATACCATTTATTGACGACAAGTGAATCGAACATTTAGTTATTTTACGTAGACGTCGAGTTACTAGTAAATACATTAAACGGTTTAGTTCAATAATGGTTTGTAAAAATAACAAACTTTTTAGAAATAATTAAAAGTTATTATTGTTTTCTAACAATATTTTACGTATATGAAAACAATTACTAATTTTAGAAAGCTTCTTATCATTACAAATATCACATTGTTTAATATATCTAATATCCATAAATGTAAGAGTGAACAACATATCGTTTTCTTTTTTCTACTATTCAAAAGTGTCGTTCTTACGCAAGGGCGAGAATCATATTTACACACACTCTGCGATTGTTTATAAGACATATCACATGTAAATGAATCCTGTAATTTTATATAAAAATGATTTATTCAAGAATCCATATTGATACTGCGGTAAAATATCATTAATATTTTCTGTGTTTTCTCTCATAACCTGAACAATATTGATGTTAATCAGAATTAATAATGACTTAATGACACATTCTTAATAAAGTAAAAGATTATTGTGAATAATGATTATAATAAATAACGTGATAATAATGCAATAATAAAATCACTGATTTACCTGGAATCGAGGCATTGGTAAGGCTGCTTAGTGCAATAACTGAAAACATAATACAAATGAGTTCAGATAAAATCAAAGCGGGTAGAAAAACACGATAATTTTAAAGAAAAACTTGGGAAAGATTTTGTAACTCATTACAAGTAGTTAACTACTTCAATATATATTAAAACTAACTTCACTTATGTTTAAACATCTGCAATGTTTGCGAATCTCCAAATTACAATTTCAATTTGTTAATATTTTTACAAACTGTACAATGTATAATCTTTGAAAAGATGTTTACTGAAAATGCAACTCGCGTTTATTAATTAAATTATATAAAACTCTTGAGAGAATGGAGAGAACACTAAGACATTTCCATTATATACTTAAAAGATGTTTCTAAGTAACTGAATCAATTAACGAATTTCACTTTATAAACTCCAATTATAGAAATAGAAAAATGTTTACCTGCAAGCAAGGTTGAAACAATAATATGACCGGCTGCCATTTTGTCTTCTCAGATGTAGACTGTAAAATATTTTTAGTAATAGATGAATTAATATTTTGATACTGTCTCTCCTTAAAAGAGTACCTGCTGTCAGAAAATTATTTATATCTTTCAAAAACAACATCAGTTATCAATGGTTACTATATAAATGTATGTTAGAAATTAGAACTAAAATTTGACTCCAAATAATAAAAATGTCTCTTTGGAATTTGTTGAAATTATAAAGTTCTCAAAAAATTTTACCAAAAATTGTCATTAATTTGTTCAGAAAGAAAAGTTGTTTGGTAATGTTTTATAATTGATACGAGCTACTTTTCTTTTTCTAATCCATGTCCAAATGATTGAAGGTGAATCTACTCTCGAGATAGAGAAAATCTTGGAACCTATTTTTCATTTTCTTGCACGAAAATTAAAGCAACATTCTACAGCGAGTTTCATATTTTGAGATATTTCTATTGCCTTTATTTGTGACCTTCAAAGTTAAGTTCGGATTTTAAAATTGATTAAGAAATAGAAAATGATTTAACATTAAATCTTCATATGTTCTTCTGAAAACTAGAAAACATTTATTTCACATAGCAGTTTTTATCTTTTCAGATATCTGTTAAAGTTACACAATATGAATAGGGTTGTAAATAAAGTTAATAAATATTAAGAATAGATATTGACGATTATTTCACTAAATAATAATAAGACTATAATTTCCAAACTAGAATAATTGATCTTCAATTCTACTTTCGAAAAAAATGTATATGTAAAGAAATACAACACAACTGGTTATTAAATGCTTGTTGTATTTAAAAAAATATATTTGCTTTACATGACATGAAGTATACTTTTAGTTTTAAAGTTTTATAGGAATTTTACGAAATACTTTTTTGAAATATTTTTCCTTTTGTTTATCTTTATGAATTATCTATAAAACAGAACATTTTCATGTGATTGATGAACGTTTATAAAATTCAGAAATAAATTATGTTTCAATTTCTAATATATAAATAAGATTTAACACATTATATTTAGAATATGATCTCAACTTAGCAATAGTCAAACGAAAGTTCTCAAGTAGAATATTTTAGAAATTTATATTTTAAAATCGCCAAAACTAAATGAAGTATGTGCAAGAGAATAGAGTAAATTATCTTTCGGGTGTTGAAAAGTCAATCTCAGACTACTTACCCGAAGACGCTGATGGACGAGTGAGTCGCTGTGAACTGATATTCCTTGAACACAAGTACGTTTTTATAGAGCAATGTGAGCCTACGCTCCCATTATGTCGACGACCAATAGTGGTCAGGCAGCTTTGGTGCATTTTTAGCCTCCGCAATGTCAACTCTTGATGAGAACCTGAAAAGAATGTTTTAATTTTGCACCGAGAATTGCAAATTAGAATTGTTTTTATGCTATTGTGAAAATTAAAATGCAACTAAGAGAATCGGAGGAGTCAAAGAAATTCTAGAAAAACGACAAAACCGTTTTTTACCTACATATGTGTTATTGTTTTATATGTGTGTGAGTAGATAACGCTTAATACGGTAAATGTTAAGTTCATGATTCGAAAATGCTAAAAATATATTTACTATACACAAGCATATGCATACTCTACCTAAAGAAATATTAGCACTGTTCTCCACATATTCACGAATATATATATATATATAAATATATATATATATATATATATATATATATATATATATATATATATATATATATATATATATATATATATATATATATATATGATAAAGAATGGAAAATGTTCTGACGTAATGGAAAATAAAATAAGGAAAACCAAAATATTAATTTATTTTTCTGACTTTGGTACTTGTTGCTGTATTTTTTCTTTTTCTTTAATCTACCGTCTTGACTAATCTACCGTCCTGACGAAACCTTCTAATAAAGGTGAAACATAGATGGATATTTAATTAATATTTTGGTTTTCCTATTTTCATTTTCCATATATATATATATATATATATATATATATATATATATATAATATTTATAAATAAATATTAAATGTTAATACTTACAGACGCTTGCGTTTCAATCTTATTGTTCATAAGTGCAGGAAAGTAACAATTTCAGACGGTCCGGTAGGCGCGAACCCGGTTCACAGAGTCAGCCTAGAATCTACAAACAGTCGCCATATCCTCTCGGCCAACGGAAACTTTCACGTACTTAAGGGAAATTAAGATATATATGTACCTAGAAGCGGGCACAGATAGAAGACTAGTCTAGAGTGTTCGACGAACATATTTGGAAGTTTGCATTAGAGCTTTTTGACAGTCTATTTTAAACTTCCCCGAGAGTGCTTAACTTTAATTTTTTAAAGAGGCTTAGTATAATATTTATAAATAAATATTAAATTATTAATACCTACAGACGCTAGCGTTTCAAGCTTATTGCTCTCATCAATGCAGGAAAGTAACAATTTCAGACCCGGTTCACAGAGTCGGCCTAGAATCTGCAAGCAGTCGCCATATCTACTCGACCAACTGAAACTGTCACATAATAAAGGGAAATTAAGATCTATATGTACCTAGAAGCGGGTATAGATAGAAGACTAGTCGAGGGTGTTCGACGAACGTATTCGGAACTTTGCATTAGAGCTTTTTGACAGTCTATTTTTAACATCCCCGAGTATGCTCAACTTTAATTTCTTTATATATATATATATATACAGGGTCGGGCAGATAAATTGGAACTAATTTAAAATGCTAATATCTTTTTTTATTTTTGATCATATGATTACGGTTTTTTTTACTAAGGATCCTTAAACACTTTATTGCAAGATAGCATAATTATATTTACTCAAATTTGTTTTAATATGGCGGAATTAGCACGAAGAATAACTATATGCGAAATGAGACGCGCCGGGAGTTCTCCTTCGGGCATTGTTAAGAGCACTGGCTATGCAAAAACGACTGTTTATCGGGTTGTGGCTAATTTCGATGTCGAGTGTAAGGTTGAGAGAAGTCGGCACAGTACTCGTAGTGATCGAAAGCGTACAAACACTTTCCTGGTGGGGCTAAAAAGGTCGATAAAGGCAGACCCAAGTCAGTCGATGTCGAAACTGGCAAAAAAAGCGCAATGTGAGTCGCAGAACTATCAGCAGAGCAATCAACGAAGACCTTGGGATGAAGTCCTACGTTAGGAGACGCCATAATCTCCTCACTGCCCGTTCAAAAGCCATCAGAGTTGAAAGATGCCCCAAGCTTATCAACCATCTGAAACACAAAGGAGGACATGTGTGCATTTTTATTGATGAGAAAAAGTTCATCGTGGATGAGGTTTCAAATCGCTAGAACACTCGAGTTATTGCCTGTGACCCTTCGGAAGTTCCTCCTGTGATGCAGAGCAAAAATTCTGCTTCTGTGATGGTTTTTGCGGCCGTGGCAAGTGATGGAAAGGTGATGCCTCCTGATTCCATCGAAGCGGGTCTTAAAATCAACACAGCAAAGTATTTAAACATTCTTAATAATGTTTTATCGCCTTGGATCCGTAGAAACTACAACCCTACGAAAGTCATGCTCATCCAAGACTCGGCACCAGTGCATGGATACAGGAAAGTCCAAGATTTCATGAAGGAGAATCTTCCCTTGTTTGTTCCGAAGGATATTTGGCCCAGCAGCTCTCCAGATCTAAATGTTTGCGACTATTATCTATTCGGCGTCGTCGAGGGACAGACTAATGTCAATCCACAACCAAATACAAACTCATTGAAGACAGCCATTCAACGAGCATTTCGCAATCTCGATTCCAATAAAATAAAGAGGAGCTGTTCACGCGTTCGTCAAAGAATCTCCAAAATAAGTGATGGAAAGGGTGCTCATATTGAATAATTTTGTTCAATAGACTGTAATAATTAAATAAATAAATGTTAAAATGATATCTTTCCATATTTAATCCTTTAAATTATGAATTTTGTCAAAATAAAAAAAAGTACCAATTTAGCTGCCCGACCCTGTATATATATTGTGTGTGTATTTAGGCAGTATTTTCTCATTTATGCAAACATTGTTAAAAATAACAGAATTCGTCTGTTTAATTATACTCTTTTTATTTTTTCCATGTTTCTACTGGTTTTTCTTGTATTAAAATAAAAAAAAATAGTAAATGTTCTATAGGTATCACGAAAGTTTTCAATTCTTCGTCGAATCATCTTCATGTGTCAAAAGCAAATGAACAAAAAAAACTGGAGAAATCGACAGCGGAGAGACGCGCAAGTAAAAGAACGTTTTCGCATTGTTCCAGGAAAGACGTTGACAATTTAAATTTAGGTTCTTGTGTTTTTATGTAGATAGCTTCTAGTTTTTTTTTAATTTTTAAATTGTTTTCGGAATGTATTATTATAATGTTATTAACTAAAATGTGTCTTAAATCAGAGGGAATGCAGTTATATTTTGTAAATGTTGATAAATTGAACTAGAGTTTACTAAATGCATGGTGAGGCGGTGGGGTAGGGTCGTAGTTTTAAACTCAGTGTAGTTATTAGCTTTATTATTATTATGGAGTTACATTCTCCCAAAGGGCATTTAAGCGTCTACATAATATTGGTTCTTTCTAATGGTTTGGGGGTGGGAAAGCGTTGTGTTTTACTACAAGATTTTGGACTTTTAATTTCTTATTGTAAATAATGAGTCTAATCTTATTATTATTATCAATTGGGGATATGTATCTGTGTACAATATTTTTAATGGCTTTTTCTTCTAATCTGAAGTTTGATTGCATTTGATTACAATAGTATATATATATATATATATATATATATATATATATATATATATATATATATATATATATATATATATATATATATATATATATATATATATGATGGACTCTCCCGTCGTGGGGCTGCCCGCGCGTGAATTTGTAATTGCAAGGGTTGCGCAATTACCAACAACCGCTCTCCTGAGTCGGCATTGCTTTATTCCAATGGCAAGTAGTAGTACAAGACGACTGGAAACAATGCCAAGATAAGCAGAGAGCACATACAGCACCTTGTATTCCTAAATGGTCACCCATTTAGTACTGGCCAGGCTCATATATATATATGAGCTTGAAACACCGGTAATTTAATAGTTACTGAAATAAATATGGTTATAAGTTTTAGAAATAAATTTGTGCCCTGTTTGGGGGGTTAAAAATAGACTGTAAATTAGCTATATGCAAAGTTTCCGACAATGTTCGTTGAACCCTCTCGTCTAGGTCGATTTTGTTACTGGGTTCGTCCCCTCCGGTCGTCTGAAATTATCAATTTTTACACTGATGATAGCAAAAGGCTTGAAACGCCGGTGTTTGTAGATAATTTAATATTTACTAATATACTATATATATTAGTAAATATTAAATTATATATATATATATATATATATATATATATATATATATATATAATTTAATATTTACTAATATATAAAAACTGCGAGCTTGGGTGGAATCGTTGTCGTTGGATTTTCACACAGATTTTTCTGGATTTACCAATACATTTGAACCTCATACCACTTGGATTTCTGTTTTTGGTGACTTTTATTTACATTG
The DNA here is from genome assembly GCA_963556195.1 of Sepiola atlantica. Classification (NCBI taxonomy): domain Eukaryota; kingdom Metazoa; phylum Mollusca; class Cephalopoda; order Sepiida; family Sepiolidae; genus Sepiola; species Sepiola atlantica. The sequence goes on along the minus strand of OY744517.1, from coordinate 111,837,686 downwards.
TGACATACCCGTTTGTACTTTTGTAACATTTTTTATTTTAATTTCAAATTTCTAATATTTTCTAATATTGACTGTCCTTATCTGTCAACTTATCAATCACCACCTCCTCTGATGATAAGATTTTAATCTTTGAAAAGCCTGGCTTAAGGAATGAAATCTAAAGAGAAGAAGAAATATTTTTATTTACTAATTGCTCCTTGTTCTGAACAACTGAAGATATTGATTTGCTTCTATTTGCAGGTCTAATTATTTTTCATTAACTCATCATATTTTTGCTCTGTCTAGTATATTGAGCTTTCCTCACCTCACAATAGGTCTAATTCTCTAAAAGTTACCTTTTAGTTATAAACTCTCATATATATATATATATATATATATATATATATATATATATATATATATAGTTTTATTTTCGAGGAAAATCATGTATAAAACTATATATTTTCGTATGTATGTTTGTGCATTTATTTACAAACGATAGAAATAAGTGTAGGTTCGTTCATTTATACACACTCCATGCATTTCTTGACCGATGGTTGTCTCTCGACAATTTATTTCGACTAACCTTGTAGACGAAATTATTTTATCAATAATAAATCGTCTGAAGTATGTTTATTTTATGTGTAAATGTATACTTTCAACTATTGCAAGGACGTTGTGACTGCTTCAATTGAAATACATTTTCCTTATGTTTGTGTAAACCTATAGAAAATGATGCTATATTTGTTTATGTAGCGTATGCATTTATTAGTTTATAGTCAAGGGCATTTTCATTTTTTTTATTCAGAATGTGTCGTAGTAAAATGCTTTTAATTGTTTAATTGTTTGTCGTGTAGCTTCACTTATTATTTCCTAAAGGCCACAATTATGATTTTTGTTGATTTTGTTTGTAATTGCACGTGTTTATGTACGGAAAAGAGTTCACGTGGCTTGATGAATCGTCATCAAACTTAGTCAAAATATCTAATTTAGGGATGTCTAAGTGAAAGGTTACGGTCACGAAAAAGTGAAATTACACCGTTGGCAAAAACTTCGGTTCTGCTCATTGTAGAATCTCGATACAATGAAGTCACTAATTTTCAATGGGGGAATTATTAAGGACTTTCAACTTCCAACTTTTCCATATTTTATGTATGAATCTAATGCTATTTGATAATAGTAGCCTAACCACTGTGCAAAATCCAGCCTAATCAGATAAATAGTTTGTGAGTTATCAAAACTCACACGGCATAATTTCGGGAATACTCAATCAAAAGTTAAAAAATAAAGCCTTGTTAAGATTTTGGTCCATCCTGACGTTGTCAGGCATTTTTCCAAGGACACACAGTTGCAACAATATATATATATATTTATATATCGGTATATCCTTTGAATTTCAGAAGCCGATATATTACAACTGCAGACCCCTATTCGCAAAATGTGTAATAAACAGCAAACTGACTTATCTAAGTATTATTGCTCATTGAAAGAGAGCAAGTTGAAATCGATAAGTTTATGATTCATTTTATATAAATAAGCAGCATATGTAAGCACTACGCAAAGATGCAATTTATGTTTAGAGTAAAAATTGAAATCATAAAATATGAAAATAATATGTTAAACAACCGTAGCGAATTAATATTGAGATTCCGAAATAAAAATAAATTCAAAATAGCATAATGTTAACGCAAACTTGTTCCCTTCCAATTAAGTTTTATCAAAATTATTTAAATAGTTGTATTAAATATTTAGTTTCATGCAAATGACGTAAAAAAAGGGGGCGGATGCCCCTTGAGAAATTCAGGTAACTCCGATTTTGATGAAATTTTACAATTTGTATTAGATATCAATAATTAAATATTGCCAAAATGCCAGGTTTGAGATAGAATAATATAGGCACCACCATAATATAGGCACCACCATAATATAGGCACCACCATAATTCAAATATTTCAGATTCGCATTAGATTTTATTCAAAGTCCTTAGACACACATTAACATTAACCATAATTTTTTGGACATTTTTTATAATAATAGTAAGATAATAAATTTTAATCAAAATTAGAATAACGATTTTAGAAATAAAATGTAGTTGAATTATATACGTGGACATAAATGTGGAGCAAGATTATTCTGTACGCGGAATTCATTTTACATGCCATGCGATGGGGTATTCTTCTAGTAAATATATAAAATAATCAACTATGAAAATGTCGATCTGGCCCTTTCCTGTTGTCAACGTTCTTGAAACGTCATCCATGTCGATGAAGCCTCTACTGCTGTCCAAATTACACATTCCTGTTGATTTAGTTTTCCTGCGGTCTAGGTTCCAGTTTTCCTGTTCCTCTCGATCAAGTATTCTTGCTTTAAGTGACGTAAGTCCTGTTCTTCCTGCTTCCAGAGACGTCCTTCCTGTTCTTCCAACCTTTCCTGATTCAAAATACGTCACCCAATCTCTTCCTCCACTTCTCCGTTATTTACTTTTGTACTTTTGGTGCAAATAAATACAACCTCTATTTTACACTGTCCATCTGCGTTTTACCTCTCTTCTTTGCTATTACCGTATTTTTGCCTGTGTCTACTTTTCTTACTTGTAAGACCGATCATCCGGTGACCGAAGTAGCGGTGCTGCCCAAGTGTCGGCTAAAACTCCCCAGGTGATTGGCCCCTCAAGTTCCCGAATGTGTTCAGTTATTTTCAAAGACTTATTTTTTAGTCGTCTGATCAAGCCTCTGCCCTTAGTTGAAATAACTTGTTACATATATATTGGTTTGACTTTTAAATTTTCTCAGTTTTTCAGATTTAGTTCTTCCGCTTTTTTTTAATTCATACTGTAGGATTTATTAATTCATATATATGCATATAAATATCTATTGTACTAGCTGCCTTGACTCGGTATTTGTAGTTTTTATTTCACCACCAAAATAATATCATAAATGCATCCGTAAGAGAGACAAAAATAATTAATAGAAATTAAATGCATTCATTAAAACCGTCTCTTTTATTGCAAACAGAAAAACTAACCCAAATTGATCAGACAAACCAGAAAGTAAAGAAAGCAAGTTTTTGGTCGCTATTGTGTTTTTTTTTTAAACAGACAAAAGAAACCAACATTATTTGTCTTGACTGAAAAACAAAAGGAAGAAAAGAAAGTATTCATCGCCAACATTATTTAAAGTAACTAAACAAAAGAAGAAAAAAAAAGTTATTCGTCGCAGTGTTTTATTATTGTTTTAAACAGGGCGAAAGTAGTGACATTATTTAAAATAAAAAGATCCACTTCTAGTCGCCTAGCAGGTTCGAACATAATAGATTTGTCATTGTTGAAGAAAGTCGATTTCAAATCATTTAAATTGGCCGTTACAAAGTAATGTATGACTTATCTATGAAGTCGTTAAGCAAATGAATAACTTAATTTTTTCATCTAATTTTAAGAAATATATATTAATATTTTTTGTAAAAAATATAATTGCTTTTTACTGATTTTTTCCTCGTCCTGGGTTATAAAACAAATTTGATAGAATAAATAAGTAAATATGCATAATTTATTATAATAATAATCATTCGAATTAATTACAACTTTATATTATAAATATATTAAGAAGAGTAGAAATTGGACCTAGGGTTTACTTTTCGTAGCTTTGTAACGCTCGCTTCCCTTGTTTTGTTCTTCAGTCCTTACATTTCATAAGCAATGTTTCTGACAAAGGGGTGAGGATTTCTGCTTTCTGGATCGAAATCTATCCGTCTAATACTTATTGTTGGCTTGTTTTCTACCCTAAAGTAGTATTTTCTCAGCTACTTACATCAAGTGCTTTCAAGCCTTGTCTGCAGCGATTTCCATTATTTTTAATATTAAACTTAATAATAAATTGCTGAACATCTATTTTTATAGCGATGTTGTTTTCGTATATTTTTAAGACACGTGTTACGTTAATGTTTCTATTTGTCTTACAAAAGTCACCAGTTTGGAAAATCATATTAACATTTCATCCGGCGTCAGAAAAATATACTACACAGTAAATGAGTTTACAGTCAATTCTGTCTTATAAATTATTTGGGGTGACCGTCACTGATATAGTCTGTTGACATATATGCAGCCGGCACAACTGTCTGTAGCAGCATTCCAAAAAGCGTTAGTGATGAAGTAAGTGCAGCTTCGGTCTCTTCTGTTCTGGAGTACACGGTGAAATGGGGAAAATAGGCTGGTTTATTTTAAAACCTCCAAAAATCCAAGCTTCTCCCATTTGATATGCTGTGAGCTATTAACCAAGAAATTTAGATCTGATCAAGAGATTATTCCAGAATCATTTGAAAATTCCAAAAGTCACAGAACAATTTTGTAAATTTGTTTCAACTTTTATGTTTAGAAAGAAAACTAAATTTCCCCCAACAAATCTAATTCCGTCAGTTTCGTTTTTACTTCTGATGTTTTATTTCCTTGTAAAACTAAGTTATAAAGACAGAAATTGCTTCGTAATCTTTAGTTTGAAATCATTTGTATTCAGATTTATATACGGAAAACGGAATAACAAGCTGAAATATTTAATGTGATAACAATGCAACGTAAGAAATATAACAGGAAACTTTTAGTTTATTGTTAAAATTATATACTTGTCTGAGCGAAAATATGGAAGACAACACTTTGCATGAGGGCGTACCAATGCAATAGGCGCAAATAGAAAGGAAACATATTTACAACATCGTTCACTGTATAACTGTGACGTCACACATTGCGACGGTGTAATTTATAATTTTCCAGGAGTTCTTTTAATTTTTGGCGTACCTGTTTATTATTAATAATAATATTATTATTATTATTATTATTATTATTATTATTATTATTATTATTATTATTATTATTATTTTTAATAATAATAATAATAATAATAATAATAATAATAATAATAATAATAATAGTAGTATTTTAATATATAACTATTGTTTATCAACTATAAATGCAATAATGGGGGTATTATTAGCAAGTACTATCAGTAAGAAATGTTGCTGCTTAGACGAATTTTATGGAATAGGAATTTACTGATGAAAATATGCAACTTTGATTAAATATTATTTAATGAATTATTGCAAAATAAATGTTTTCCATCCTAACAACATATACAAACGATGAAGAAATACAAATGGCTAGTCAAAATTTAAATTTTATTTCTCGGATGTATTGCTATTCAGGTCTAACTTCGAAAATATGACCAAATTAAATTAATATATTAGATAAATAAATAAATAACAGTAAATGATAATAACACGCAAGCTTTCACACACACACACAAACAGATATATATATATATATATAATTTTTGAAATTATTTATTATTATTACCTACAGAAAACCAGTGTTTCATGCTTATGCAATCATCAGTATAGGAGATGTCAATTCTTTCCGGTCGAAAGATTCGAACCCAGCTTAAAAGTCAACTTTGACTCGCCTGATATTGAAACTATAGGGCAACATTAATTAACATAAGGATAAAGAGAATTTAAATTCTATAAATGTCAAATCAGCGGACATATACAGTAAGCTAAGTCAGATAGTGTTCAACAGCAGAGGCCGGAACATCGCTTTACGCCTAAAGTGACTGCTTATTTCATATTCTCCTATATTCCTTATATTCTCCTTATATTTAAGTGGGCGATAACAATATTTTTTTAATAGATAGTTATTACTATCACCTACAGACACACGTATTTCATGCTAGTATATATATATATATATATATATATATATATATATATATATATACATATATATATATATATATATATATATATATATATATATATATATATATATATATATATATATGGTTAAAAGTCAAAAGACTGAAGTAAATGGACAATTATGTAACCCAAATTTGAAGATAATGAAGGTTAAGTCAACTCTATTAGATTATATACTCAAAATACTGCAGTAATAAAATAAGCCCAGTGTTAGAAATTTAAGGCCATATATAGTTATTGTGGAGTAAATTTATATATATATATATATATATATATATATATATATATATATATATAAATATATATATATATATATATATATTTATATTTTTAAATACAGATTTTAATCAGACATGGACCAGTGGTTTCTGACAAGAAACGGGTTGAATTCCCGATTCCGTCGTCTTCAGCATAGTCTGAAATAGTAAATGATGGAATTTCTTCAAAAAACACATCTAACTGTTATGAAACGCTATGTACACAGAATTCTGTGTACATAGCGTTTCATAACAGTTAGATGTGTTTTTTGAAGAAATTCCATCATTTACTATTTCAGACTATGCTGAAGACGACGGAATCGGGAATTCAACCCGTTTCTTGTCAGAAACCACTGGTCCATGTCTGATTAAAATCTGTATTTAAAAATAAAAATATTACGCTCTTAATTTAATTTAATTGAGCACTCTACTGGTATTTCCCTTTTATTCTTTATTGAGTATATCTTTATTGAGTATACCTTTATACTTTATATATATATTTATATATATATATATATATATATATATATATATATATATATATATATATATATATATATATATATATATATATATAGCACATTATGTATATACGTTCTATGAATTTAATATCAAAAAAAAAAATGGAGATGAAAGATCTTATTTATGAATTTATTCGATAACTTCAAAAATAGATGCTCGGAAAAACATAAACATTATTCATCCTTAAAAGCTCACAGTTACAATAGAAAAATTATATAATACGAATATTAATAATAAGCAATTTAAAAATATAAAAGATAGAATATAGGAAGTAAATGAATCTAAAAATCACAGTTGACATATACGAATATTAATAATAAAAATATAACATATAGGAAGTAAATAGATAAGCAGGTAAACATAATAATAAATCAAACAGATAAAATACTCTTAAACACTAGGACAAGGCTGCAAGTATGCGTACATAAGTATAAAAGAATATATGAATGCAAATTGTAATTTTCAAACCAAAAGTAGTTATTTTTACAGTGTTTCTGAAATTAAATAATATTTTGTTTCACCCTTTATCCTTTGGTTTATATTTTAAACTCTGTATTATTATAATTCGACTTCTATCGATATTATTCCTACTAGTAGCTACCAGTAGCAAACTTTTAGGATATTTATCCTAAAAGTTTGCTACTGGAACGTTTAGCATTTTCTACACGGAATCTGAAATTAATCTATTGTCTTCCTTTTAAGTAATATTTTAATATTCTAAATAAATATATCCCTTTCTCTTCATGATTAAAAAAGATCACCCTCCTTTTCTACATCTGTTTTAATATTTATTTGTTTTAATTTCTGGCCTATTGATTTTACCCCTAAAAGTCTGAGAAAATGTAGCCTTGGTATTACTTACTTCGCTTGCACCATTACATTTTAACCAGAAGACATAAACTTTACCTATCTTTTTTACCTCCACTATTATAGGAAGATATCGGAGGTTCCCTTAGCGACCGTTTGGTTTTATTGACTTTCAGAGTTAATTCCTATCTGGCTCTAACGGAACAGCTTCCTTTTTAGTTTATAATGCTCATTTATTTTTACCGATGATATAATTTCATTTCAGAAACACTGTAAATGAACTAGTGTTGGTTTGAAAATGAATAATTTTAATTCATAATTTAAAGACCAGTTAATAAGATTTGTAAAGACTATTTTACTTAAACTCCTCCCTGTTTTTGATAATGACCCCCAAAGATAAGTTCCTACTATTGGCGCTTGACAAAGTTGTATGTCTCTAACCCGTGTTCCTAAGTTATCTCGTTTTTTGTGTCTTTGTTTTTATGTAATTCTATTCACTATGTATTTGTTTCGTTTAATTTGTTTATACATATATACGCATATCATTTTGCATATATGTACGAATACTTACTGTCTTTTCCAAATGTTTAAGAGTATGTTATTGTTTTATTTATTATTATTTTTACCTGCTAATTTATTTATTTACTTCCTATATGATATATTTTTATTATTAATATTCGTATTTTTTTATGACAACTTTTTTCAGATTTATTTCTTATATTCTATATTATATATTTTTATATTTTTATATTTTAATTATAAATATTCGTATTATGTCATTTTTTTCTATGATAACTGTGTGTGCTTTTAAGGATGAATAAGTTAATGTTTTGTTGGACTTCTATTTATGATGTTATATAATCGGTGTTATAGAAAGACACTTATTAGAATTAATAAAAGTTATTTTGTTTTAGATATTGAATTAATGGAACTGATATAAAAATATGTTATAATATATTTATTTCAATTTATTACAATTATTCGTAAATAATATTTTCAGATTAACCCAAATACACAAGTGTGTCAGTATGGGAAGAGGCAATGCCTGTCCGGTCACACGGTTCGAATCTAATACGAAAGTCATATTTGAGTTAATAGTCAAAGCGCGTACAGATGTGCCCACCACGCATTGTCTGGAAATGGGATAGCGAATTAACGTGTACATGACAAATTCGGCGATCATCTAGCAAGCATATATATATATATATATATATATTGAATTTAGAAAATGTCGGAAATATAAGGTTTTCTTGCATTCTTGGTGTCTAATGACTATGGATAAAAGATTTAGAAATATTTGAATTGTTAAATGGGAAATAGTGTATATATGCCTTTTATATGAAATTTGGAGAATATATATTAATTGATGTTCAATACATATTGTAAAATTTCGCTAAAAATGGGAGGTGTCCTAATTTCGGGAAGAACTTCCATCCCGTCTTTACCCCTTTGTTTGAAACTAGATTAAACTAAATATAGAGAACATTTGAACCTTTTACGCGTAACAGCTTTGCTCCATAATTCATAATGGTCACTTTATTTGTTTGTGAGATAATTCTGTGCTTAGAAATATATAAACATATATATATATATATATATATATATATATATATATATATATATATATATATTATCTAGGGCGTGAAATATTTATCAGCTAATGTTCAAAAACTATTTTCTTACATCTCTAACTATGACTACACTTGCGCACATTAGTAACACATTCTAAAGGCTATTGATATCTTGAATGTCATTCTAGTATAAGCCAATAACTCGATAAAAAATAATAACAAAAATGTCGGTTATTAGTACGATATCAAATAGTATAGAAACAATAATATTGGCCGTGTGTTGCCCGTTAAACAATGCTTCTGAAAAAAAAACACAGTTAATCGGAAACGTTTTGCACATTAAGTTTTTTCGATTTTTAATAAAATTCTACGATTTATTAATTGTACCTGGACTTTAGTTCTACCACCAAGAATCTAAAAAATATTGGTTAAACAATGGCGATTCTTAAATGAGACGTGACACGTTTTTAGTAAATCTATAAATATATAAACTATATAAACTCTGGCATTTATTTTGCGGTGTAATGCGAGAACGGTCAAAATATTTCGCACATAGCATTCTCTAAACAATAACGCTTCATCTAGCAAACTTTATCCCTTTCTATAAATATATTGGTGATAATCTTTAAGATTCTCCACAAGGCGATATCACCCCATCGTCGGCTTCACACAAATTAATCTTAGATTCATTTGAAATGAACTTTTTCCCTTGACCCTGTCACCTGAATAGTTGCAAATTAGAGACGAGCGTTCTTGTTCTTTCTATTGATTAAAGGCTTTACAACAGGTGGTAAACCAAGAAACCTTCTTTCGCTTATGCGACGTGATACAATCGTTCTATTGTTCATTTCCGCAATTGTTTCAAAACAGTCACTACAATCTTGAAACCTCACTTCTTTCGTGACGTCACAATCTGTTTTTATTGCCTTTGTAAAAAAATATTGATTTTTTGTAAAAAATTAAATAGAAAATGTTTGCGTTCTGATCATTTGGAACACGCATATCTTATTGGCATGATACAAAGTTTATATTAATTGTGTCATTATCTATCCATAGCAAACCATAATACAAACGTCAATAGACCCTTACCTGTACGTTAGAAATTGAAGTATTTATTTAAAGCATTGTGATAAATTTCATTGAATATTTGTTGACGAAAATAGAACATTTTGGACATTACTGTATATTTATTTATGAAATAAAAGGCAAATCTAATTAGTGATAATGTGTATGCCATATAAAAATAATCATAATAATATGTTAATCAAATCATTTAACTTCGGGAATCCAAATATATTTCTAACTTTAAAATGGAATACAAACAGGCATAGTGTCTTATAGAATGGCGTGCACGCATCTAGAAATGCTTGTCTAAGTTGTGTGTAACTGACATACTAATAAGCTTTTAAAAAATAAACGTGACAGATTGGCGAAAATGACCATATCTATTTATTTGGATGACATTATTTGAATTAGTATTATTTAACACTACACATCGAAACAGCACTTTTAAATCAAATTCCCTGGTGATACCAGATCAGGCTGCCCTGTGGCTCCCTGAGACGAAATTCACCTACATTGACTTTTTTTTTTTCTTTTTTTTTTTTTTTTTTTTGTAAAACTTAATTATGTTCTACAAAACCAAAAACAAAAACAACAGCCCCTCTCCCTTTCTCCCTCCCCTTTTTTATTTTTATTTTTCCTACCCTACTCCCGGTCCTGGATATGACCTTAAACTACATCCGATGGTGAGATCCGGCTTACGGACTTTGGGGAATGTGGAGCCTCCTCTTAATTACCATTGCTCCCAGGTCCACCCTGACCCGGGGTGGTAGTACCTGTTAGGGTCCCAACTATGGGTTAAATAGAAACAGATATTAAAAGGGGAAAGAAACAAAAAAGAGAAGAAAACAAGACCAGATTCGGCATTAAATAACCCAAAAAGTGTTGATATGCCGTAAAACAAAACTACCAAACTACCAAACTAAATTAAATTCCTACCATATCATTTCCTCAAAAAACATAAGAAGACTCCTTCGTTCGCAATTTTTCGAAAGGTCTCGAAAACAGATCGAGGAGGGGAAATCGCTTACATTTTTCTCATATATTAGAGCCTTAATCGAAAAATAGACAAATATATTTAGTTAAATTATTAGATTAATATAATGTCGTTTCCATTTTTGACTCAGCCATGAATGTGCCTACGATTACATAATGAACGAAACATGTTGAATATATATATATGCTATCTATTTGTTTCTGTACTTGCTTTCGACTTTGCATATATAATTATTTTTTCACTATTTATTTTTGTAGATATTTATATAATCCAACAATATACAAAAATAGTCATCGCATTAATAAGAATTCTCTAAACATTAGTTTTACTCTTTGTTTGTAATTTTATAGTTCTTTAAATATCTGAAAGTATCACACAGAAATACACATATACAGGGTGAGCATCACGTCTTCACTTGATTATAAATATTTATTACACTGTTTTGAATAGAGCTTCACGAAAAGGACTATTGTTCTACCTTGTTTAAGGTAGAACAATAGTTTTTGGAAAACTATTAGTGCATGTATTAAAAAGTCGAGAGACGAAAAGTACCACGTATCAGCCGTCACATCTGCAGGACGACCGCGTTTGGGCGCAGAATTCCCACCCGCTACACAATACAACAGTGCAACCACTTGTTACAAGTGTTTTGAACCTAATCATATGTCCAGAAAGTGTACACAATGACCCCAGAAAGAGTCAGACAGTAGAGTGCAGAAGTTTAGTAGCGGAGAACGGTGTTTTCAATGCAATGGACTTCGGCACATTTCATCAGAGTGTCAGGGAAATGCCCAAGGGGGGGAGACGTCAGCGCCAGTCTCCTTCCCGACCAAGTAAAACGCAAATTACATGCTGTAAAAGTGTTCATAGACGGACGAGAATGCACGGCTTGGGTGGATTCCGGATGCTTACAGATGAGCAGGTCCGTGTGTCGCTGCTAGAGGCAGAAGGAGCTGAACCCTGAAGTGTTTAGGGTACGGAAAAATAAAAGTGATTGTTGAACAGGTTCAGTCAGTGAATATTGAGGCCCTGGTTGTAGGCGGACGGTTGCAAGAATTCGATATCCTTCTTGGAATTGATGCGATTAAGGATCTTGAAAGTGTGCACCTGACTGAATCGGGTGACGTTCGCTTCGGAAACCTGAACAAGTCTTCTGCTATTTCGATCGATGAGCCCGACTTTAGTGTAACGTTAGATCAAAGTACAAAAGCATTTACTTCGTTGTAGAGATGGGCGAATGATCATTCTTCCAGCGAGCAGTGCAGCAGTATAAAGTGTTTAATCACGTCCGGGAAACGTACGAAGAACTATCACTGTGACAGCGCACCATATCCTGAAAAAGATGTCCTTTTATGGCAGTTGTGCAAGAGACAAGAATGTCCGACCAGTATCAACTATCGGGAATTGAACGTTTATATGGATGCGTTTACTACTAATACAGAGGTGTTCGCGCAAATACTCAGAGAGTGGCGGCGACAAGAGGCCAATGTATCGCTTTTAGATTTAATGAATGCATACCTACAAATTCGCGTTTACAAAGTATTGTGGCGTTTTCATACAGTGATTATCAAAGGCATGCGGTTTTGCCTTACGTGACTGGGGTTCGTGCTAAATGTGGCGCCACTTGTTATAAAATCTGTTATTGCCGCGATAACATCTCAAGATAAGGAAATCAAGAATGGCACGTAAACATGCGTCAACGACATCTTCATCAATGAACGTTTAGTATTTGCGGTGCGCGTGTGGCAGCACTTTTTAACCCATGGATTGGTCTGTAAATATCAGAAACAACTGAGACACGGGGCTAAGGTCCTAGGTCTGCATAGATACCATATCAGGGGGAAAAGCATTAGCGCTGTGCCCTCGGCTGAATTGCAAATAACTGAAGGGAGGTACGAGATAGGTGGTGTTTTATGGGTTAAGATCCGACGCAGTAGGACACGACCAAATTTTGAACTGGACGCGTAACCGATGTGATCACTGAGCAGTCTGCGCGAGTCACTAGAACACCCCGTCATGTAAGAGATATACACTCTTTTATAGAATCGCATCCCTTTGACTTTATTGACATTTACTTCATTGTTCATATAAGGTCTACTCAATTTTTCATTTTTCTTTATTTCTATTTTTGATTTTACTATTGTTTTATTTTTATCTTTACTTTTATTTGTATTTTTATTTGTATTTTTTTTTAATTTCTTTATTTTATTTTTGTGTTTTTATATTCTGATGTTTTTATATTTTTGCATTTAAGTAATCTATATTATTCAAAATCACAACACCTCAGCCTATAATGATCTGATTTTGGTACTTCCTCATAGTTATCACTTGTTTATATATAGAATTAACAATTGCAATTACATACGCTGCATTTAATTGGTTTGCTTGCCTTTATAGTACTTATCTTGTAAGTTTCTTGTATTAATACTAGAGCAGGTATAAATGTAAGCAAATTGAACAGAGATAGATAGGAGAAATACTGAATGATATCAGCACTTTAGTTTTAATTATGGAAATATAGATATTTGTGTACATATGTATATCTGTGTTCATGCATACACATGTCTGTATGCACATGTGTATGTTTGTATGTGCCTGCGTGCATATTAACTGATTTTGTGCATATTTATGTTATGTGTGTATTTGTATGTGCATGTATATGTAATGGTGTATATTTATATACATGTATGTATGTGTCGGTATGTGTATATATGTATATATAACGGTATGTATATATGTAGTGGTGTATATGCATGTATTTATGTATGTATGTATATGTGTGTATGTGTATATATGTATATATAACGGTATGTATATATATGTAGTGATGTTTATGTATGCATATGTGTGTATGTATGTATGTATGTATGTATTAATGCATGTATATGTGTATGTATGTGTGTATGTATGGGTATATGTATGTGTATATCCATGTATATATATATATACACATATATATATATATATACACACATATATATATATATATATATATATATATATATATATATATATATATATATATATATATATATATGTATGCATGCGTGTATGTGTATTATGGTGAATAAATGTAGGCATATAAGATATAAATGGGGCCAGATATATGCGTACGTATGTATATAGATACTTGGACTAATATCTTACATGTATAGGTATGTATATACAGATGTAAAAGTTGTATATTTTTATTTTTATATTTATTTCGTGTGTACGTATGCGTAGGTTAATGATTATATTTATATGTCACTGTGTGTAGTTATGTATTACTGTATGTACATGTACATATATAGTGGTAGGTATTTTTATATATGCATACGTATATAATTTATCAGTATGTGAGAGTATAAGTAAAATATTAGTAGTACAAGCATTTACACATGTATGTATATATGTGAGTAGGTATTGATGGAGGTACATTCTATAGTTATGCATATACATGAATGCAAGTCTGCACACGAGTTTATAACGAGTTAATTCAAAAACCGTTAGAATGATGACAAAAAGAAGTACCTATATATATATATATATATATATATATATATATATATATATATATATATATATATATTATGCTTAACTAATCAGTGGTGTATCCATTTGCAATATGGGTATGTATGTATGTATGTATGTATGTATGTATGTATGTATGTATGAGTGGATGTGAATTTTTTAAACTATATGTATGTATGTATGTATGTATGTATATGTGTGTATATGTATGTTTATGTATATATATATACATACGGCACAATCACGTTGACACACCGGTTCCCGTTAGATCACCTAAGTTAAGCGGCGTCGAGCCTGGCCAGTATTAAATGGGTGACCATTTGGGAATACCAGGTGCTGTATGTGCTCTCTGCTTATCTCAGCATTGTTTCCAGTCGTCTTGTATTACTACTTGCCATTGGTATCGAGCAATGCCGACTCAAGAGAGCGGTTGTTGGGATTGCGCAACCCTTGCAATTACAAATTCACGCGCGGGCAGCCCCTGGTGGGGCACTCATACGTCGAAATCGACGGGAGAGTCCATCATGTGTGTGTGTGGGTGTGTGTGTGTGTGGATATGTATGTATATATGTATGTATATATGTATATATATGTGCGTATCTGTATATGGATATATGCGTATATATTTGTGTTTGTTTTATTTTATATATGTATATATGTATGTCTATGTGTGTACTTGTGTATCTAAAAATTTGTGTGTATTTGATATGGAGATCAGAGTATGTTGATATTGTCATGTCTGTATTTTTGTCTAGATATATATTTGTATATATATATGATGAGATGTTTATGCGTTAAAATGTATGTATGTAGATTAAAACTTTGAAGTTGTAAATGGCGAAGAAAAGACTCCAAGCAAAGTGTGTAATAAAAAAACGAAATTTAAAGAACGGTAGTTAAAGAACGAATGATGATGGTAATAAAAATAATTAAAAAGATAGAAACTAATTGAAAGAGTTTCCAAGTAAATAATGTAATCCGATGCTGAGCTTGACAGATGTCAATTATAAACATATCCGATCCCCAAATTCATCTTACTTCTTTGTCTTCTTTGGTCTGAAGAGGTTAACTCTCTGTTAAGAATACAACTGAATTAGAATTTTATTTCGGGATAAACAAAAATACCATTTTAGACTAATTAATAAATTATAATCCAAAATGCGAAAAGAACGTATTCATGAGAGAATGATATCGTGAGGAACAAACGTATATTATAATGACCCCCCCCCCAAAAAAAAAAAGTAGAGGTAATGCCTGGGAAGAATGTATCATTACGAATGACAATATACTACACTGAATAAATAGACCGGATTAAATGGAGTTATTTTTTTAATGAAAACGTAGGAGTTAACGCCTGGGAGCATGATATCATGACAACGAAAGTTGACGTACGCGCGTCTGGTGTACAAAATAATCAAACGTTTATTGACGCGCCTCTGGTGTACAAAAGAATCGAAAGTTTACGTAAACGTCTCTGGTGTACAATAATAAAAGGTTTTCGGACACGTCCTTGGTGTACAAAAGATTCGAAAGTTTACGGACGCGCCTCTGGTTTACAAATAAAACGAAATTTTACGGGCGCGCCTATGATGTACAAAAGAATCGATAGTTTATGGACGCGCTTCTGGTATACAAAAAAATCGAAAGTTCAGATACGCTCCTCTGTTGTACAAAATAATCGAGAGTTTAATCAAAAGTTTCTGGATGCGCCTTTGGTGTAGAAAATAATCGAAATATTACGGAGGCGCCTCTGGTGTAGAAAAGAATAGAAAGTACAGAGACGCACCTCTGTTGTACAAAAGAATCGAAAGTTTACGTACACAATTAAATAAGCGTAAACCGCTTCTTTCTCACAATGATGTCATTTCTGGAAGAATGAGTCTGCAGTTTTCCAAATTGATACATAATTATAATTGCTTTATTTCCAAACATTGTCTTGGGTATTCGGCCATTAAAACAGAAAGTCTAAGTATGCTTTAAAAATGCAATCGTTTTTTAATAAAATGTATTTAATTAATTGTATTAATAGTTTTTATTAACATTACTATCGAGGAAATATTATCAATACATATGGAAATTTGACAATACCAGTTATAAGTGTACATTTCTTTTGTAAACCTCGTAAATTTAGGTTTAATCAATAATATTTGTAAAGAAAAATGGATGAAATATCAGCAGATACTTTTAACAAATTTATTACAACTGACACAAAATAAATTAATGAGTTAATTGCCGCTGTAACGCGAGATGAAATATACAGTTTCAAGACGTCGGTTTGTTTATCTTTTCTCCAAGCAAGACTCTTTATCGACAAGGGCGATAACTCTTAACCTTACCGAATGATGCAAGGGAGATAAGTCGTTTCGTTAGTTATTCCTAACATCTCCCCGTGTTTGTCTTTAACTGTATCGAGCGCACCTGGGGTCAACTTGGAGGTGCTTGACTCTAGTGCGACTGCCCTTTGGCCAAGTCCTGGGAGGTCTTTGATAATTCTCATCTGAATTTGTCTGCATGAGAGGTGGTGGAGATGGCAGTTCAAATGTGTCATTAACAAATACAAAGGAATCGTTGTTCTGTTGTCCACTAAGTTGCCTATAGAGTATCTGAGACGCAACTGGTTTTTGTGCCGTGCCCAGAATTGATTTCCGACTTGAACATCATACAGAAATTGTCCATTTATTTTGCGGATGATGCCTGGTACCCAGTTTGGCCGGCCAGGTCTGTAATTCCGAGCAAACACTGGTGTGCCAACTGAAAATGCTTTTGTTTTGTTAGGGCTTGGTTGTTGCCTTTGTGGCTGGGGACGTAAAGCGTCCAGTGTGGTACGGAGTTTTCGTCCCATGAGTGCCTCTGCTGGTGATAGACCATTCTTCACAGCTCAATTTGGTGTTATTCTATAATAAAGGAGGAAAGCATGTAGTATCTCCTCTGTTGTTCCCTCCCCTCTTGCTTTTAGTAGTGCCCTTTTGAATGTGTCTACAAATCTTTCGGCTTGTCCGTTGGATTGAGGATGGTTCGGTGGCGACCGAACGTGTGTTATGCTGAAGGTAACCATGGGTTGATGGCTGACGAGCACGCAACATTGTGCGCAATTTCTGCTTAGGACTGTTGTATTGCGAGGACCCGAACCTTGCTGCTGCTGCTGCTGCTGCTGCTGCTGCTGCTGGACCACCAGGCGGGTGGGTGCTGGCTGGTACACCTCTGGTGGGTAATTAACTCGATGGTTAATTGGTGCTTGCTTCATATAGGAGGTGGTTGGTAGAGGTCCTGCTGTGGTAGTTGTCTCTGTAGATGATGGTATTGGAGATGTTGGCAAATGGAAACATGCTTCAATATCCAGCCATACTTTGTAGTCTGGATTCTGATAAACTGCCGTTTCTTCCAAAATCACCTTGATTGCCATAACTTTGTCAAATGTGGTTGAGATGAATGGACCAGTGATTTTAGTGCCATCAGGAATTTCTACAAAATCTTCTGATCCTGGACGTTGTACAAGAATCGTGATTTTCTCAGCATTACCGGTCACATCAACCTTGAGCAGCTCTACCCCTTGAGGATCATCAGTCAATTTAACGGTGATGCTAGGTTTGGGGTCAGTAGATGTAGTCGGTGCTGGTACAATCCATCCAGGTCCATCAGGTCTGCCATCACTTACTGGAGAGTTTGGTGTGTTTGGTGTTCCACTAATGTAGTCATCAGGTATGAGGGTTTTATCAGTCATACCCTTAGTAGACTCACATCGAACTGATGTTGTTGAAGTAAGTCCTGATGTTGTGGTGAGTTTAGGATTCCCTGTGGTAATCATTGGTGTTGATATTATTGTGGGAGTTCCTGTTGAAGTGGAGCCAAAGGTTGGTCCAAACGAAAAGTTGGTGGTTGGTCGATTGTTCCGCCGCCGCCGTTGCTGTTTCTTCTTGCTGAGGTCGTCTTTACTGCTCTGAGGTGACGATGTGGACACCACCTCACATATTTGGTTGAGTGAAATGTCGAGAAGACCTAGTAACTCGATAAAATCAAGTCCCAGCAAATTATGGCATGAGTTTGTTATGTATACGGTGCCTGACACCGTTTTCCCTTTCATTTTGACGGTAGCGGGTAATTGACCCGTGATGTGAACACAATCTCCAGAAGCACTCTGTGCTACCTGACTTGTTGGTGTCAATGAAGGCTGGCCTATGGCTTCCCATAGTTTTTGTGATATAATAGTTATATCTGATACTGTATCGATCTGTAATTTAATAGGATGGCCATTCAATTGTACTGTAACATATTTTCGTTTGGATTTTTGTTTTGAGAGAAAAGTTGCTATCAGACTGTTTGTTTTTGAAAAACTGTTTGTTTTTTAACTGCGTTGATGTCGTTGCCTATCGTGTGTATGTTGGGGGCTGGACTGATTTTGAAGTCGGTGAGGTGGGCCGACGTTGTTTTTGAACTGTGTTTACCATGGATGCGGATGCTTGTTGTACCATAGTTGAATCATGTTTTAGATTCACTAGACGCTGGCATTCCACGGCAACTTGTTGCAATGTTATGTCTGGATTTTGTTCTATTTTTAGACAAAATCCTTGTGCGAAGGTCTGCTTCGTCTGCTGTCAAACCACACACAAAAATCAAACATTTGAACTGAGCATTTGTGATGGAAGAGATTTTAAAACGTTCATATTCTTTGTTTACAAGGCCTGCATACGCTGAAAAATCGGTCGAGGAAGATTTCGTTATGCTAAGACAATTAAAACGCATATTGAATAATGAAATATGCTCACCGAAAATCTGAGTGAGAATTTGTACTGTGTTTTGAAAATCGCAGTCACGAGAATGTTTTGGCAATATGTAATTTACATACCGATTATGTTCCGACGTCCCAAGCTTACGTAACAGAAGTCTTACCTTCCAGTCATCAACTTGATCCTGGAAATCCACTCGAAAAATGTCCTCGAACCGCGCAAACCACGTTTCGAACGTCGAATTTGCCATTGGGTCATAACGAAATTCCGTTATTGTTTGCGAAATTAAATCCGTAGACGTCCTAAGATTTGTTTCGGAAATCGACGATGTGGGTGTGGAAAATCTCTCTGAAAATAATTCCATTAACCGTAACTGTTGTTCCAGTAATCTCTGAATTGTGCAATCCATTTTTTTTGTTGTTTTTTTTTGTTTTTTTTCTTTTGAAAAAATTGTAAGTTTATTTCGTCCTCGTCGCCACTTTTGTAAACCTCGTAAATTTAGGTTTAATCAATAATATTTGTAAAGAAAAATGGATGAAATATCAGCAGATACTTTTAACAAATTTATTACAACTGACACAAAATAAATTAATGAGTTAACTGCCGCTGTAACGCGAGATGAAATATGCACAGTTTCAAGACGTCGGTTTGTTTATCTTTTCTCCAGGCAAGACTCTTTATCGACAAGGGCGATAACTCTTAACCTTACCGAATGATGCAAGGGAGATAAGTCGTTTCGTTAGTTATTCTTAACAATTTCTCAATATCAATTTATTAGAAACTTTAAAATAAATTATATAAATTATGTAAATTCGAAAAAAAAACATGTTGTTTGGGCTATTTTCGTATGACTATATATACACCCTAGAATAATATTTTAGTGAGACGACGCTGACGGACAGACATACATCCAGACGTCCAGACAGAAAGACAAAGAAAGTGTTCGTTATATTATAAGTGGACTCGCGAAAATATCCTCCTTGCGGTCAATATATTTTAGCTAGTCTACCGCGTCTCTTCCTCCTGTGACTGAACAGTTTCGCAGTCAACCGAGCGGGTTCAGTGAATTGTTTAAGTGAGTTAATTTGAAAGACTTTCATAAGTTCAGTTGGTGACTCGTGTAAAAGAGAATCGAAAGTTTACGACTGCGCCTCTGGTGTACAAAAAAAATCGAAAGTTTACGGACACACCTCTGTTGTACAAAAGAAGCGAAAGTTTACGGACGCGCCTCAGGTGTAAAAAAACATCGAAAGTTTACGGACGCGCCTTTGGTGTACAAAAGAATCGAAAATTTACGGACGCCCTCTGGTGTAAAAAAGAATCAAAAGTTTACGGACGCGCCTCTGGTGTACAAAAGAATTGAAATTTTGCTATCGTATATTTTAGCTAGGCTGTCGCGTCACTTCCTTCTGTGACTGAAGAGTTTCACAGTCAACCAAGCATGTTCAGGTTTGCGGTTTCGATCCGTAATGTTGGCGTCAAGTTTTTTTATTGTTTATTTATTATTATTTATGTTAAATTAGTTTCTTACGTTTAGAAAAATTTCCGCTGATAGACGGATAGACAGACAGAGAAAGTGTTTGTTATATTATCAGTAAATATAGAGATCCAAATATATAGAGAGAGATAGAGTGGGGGAGATACTAACGCACAGACAGGCAGAAAAGTGTTAGGAACTAAATGCGCTAAACTCTAAGATGTTACTCACAGTTAATTACATTTTAATATGCCAAAAGATATTCTTTGTTTTCATTAACAAAAAAGGAATCCTGTGCCAGCATCGACACAGCACACTTGGTATTGTCAGTCTGGGTTTCTCCCGACTGAGCAATCGGAATATTTGTTTATTAGTCTTTTGAAATACAACTCATAATTAAATTTCTATGTCAAGTGACAAATGTTTAAAAAAAGGCTAGTAGCTTCCTTTAAAGGCCGTGACAGAGTCAGTGCTACTTTTATCATGCTAATTTCGTGTGTTGGCAGATCATTTTTTGGGGTGCGGAAAATGCTGTTCAAACAAAGCAGTGGCTTAATAAGTTTAATTTGGTGACTGTTCTGTCAGAAACAACCGTTAAGAGGTTGCATACTGAATTTAAACGCGGTCATACAGACACAGACGATGCCCAAAGTGTTGTCCCGAAAAACATCGACGGCCTCCACAACTAGTTTTTGCCGATCGTAAATTAAAGTTGCTTGAGATAGCAGTGGATTTGAAAATATCAGAATGCAGTGAATTCACCATTTTGCATGAACATTTGTCAATGAGAAAGCTTTGTTCAAAGTGCGTGACGCGTTTGGTCGCAGTCGACTAAAAACAACAACACGTCGACTTTTTAGGGGATTTTTGGCAAATGTTTCAACGCAAAAAAGTTTTTGCATTAATATAGTAAAATAGATTTAACATGGATCCACTTTATTTCGGAGTCGAATCAGCAATCAGCTGAATCGGCAGGAGAAGATGAAAGCCGTCCAAAGCGACCAAAGACTTAAATATTAGCAAACATAGTTTTGGCCTGTGTATTTTCGTATGTGTAACGTAATTTGTTCATCAACTACATTAAAAAAGGAAGAACTACTAATAGTAAATATCATATAGCATTATTAATGCGTTTGACGGGGTGAATCGCCAAAATACAGCCACAGATAAAGAAAATAACGGCTCTTTGATAGAGATAATACACCGTATCACAAGTTGATTACAACGGTGACAAAACTACAGAAATTGCACTTCAAATTGCTTCCGTACCCACCCTATTCTCCAGATCCTCCCCAGCGATTGCTTCCTGTTTGCAGATATCAAAAGAATGAAGCTGGGAAAGAGATTCTACTGCAATGAAAATATAGGAAACTGAGGCGTATTATGGGGTCAAAGATAACTCGTTCTATAGATAAGGCATTGAATTATCAGAGAAGCATTGGAGTCATTGTATCACGCAAGAAAGAGACTATATATATATATATATATATATATATATATATATATATATATATATATATATATAGTCTCTTTCTTGCGTGATACAATGACTCCAATGATATAATTGATTGAATGAAACAATAAAATGAGAAATTAATTAAACTTTATTGCATATCAAAGTTCAAGCAAAAAGTATTGTAAGGTGCTTAATCCATGGATTTTCAAAGTAAATCTTCTCCTCAGAGGACTATTACCGTAATGACATCACTGCGAGTAAACAATTACGCTTTGAAAATATATAAAAATATATAAAACACAATGTATAACGACAAAATCACATAGATAAATAAAACGACGATGTCAAGATTTAACTGACAAGAGAGAAATAAATGCTATAGTTATATAATGTAAAACTGACAAAGTATAATGTTAAATGTTAATTCAATCATTAATTTATTTTTTGACAATTAATAATACTATTTTCCAAATTAAACTTATTATTTCATGTACGAAAAATACTTACAAAAATATGTTTAAATCATCTTTAGTAAAGTCGTGTAAATGTTTTCGACGTTTTAGCAAATGCAATAATATTTTAATCGCATCACACTTTGAATGATGATTATGATGCTGATGATGCTGATGATGATGCTGATGATGATGATGATGATGATGATGATGATGATGATGATGATGATGATGATGATGATGATGATGATGATGATGATGATCTGTATTAAGACGAGATGACACTGGCAAGGAAAATAATATCCCATCAAAAATAGTGTCAACGAATTTACGAATTTATCATTGGTTACTATGCCTATTATTTGACAATTTATTTTACGCGTATTTCTCGTGCAGTCGATATGTAATTTACTAATTGTAGATATTTGGAAGAAAGTTATAGCAGTTTCACACACTTCATTATATATTTTACAATAATTTTGTAATGGCGTAGATGTAACATAGCCCGGGGCTATTAAGAATGATGTAGCTTAGCCGCATAACTTAAAAAGGATAAAAATCCTAACGATTCCTTGCAGCTTTTGATCGGTTATACTTTTCTGGTTCTGTACGCTACGCTTGCTGCGTTTGTTGTTGTAGTTCCTACTTAGTCAATTTCGTTAGGTCACACAAGATACAAAAGAAAAACAGGTACATTTCTCATTGTTTCTAAAGGTTTCTTCTGTTTTATTAATGCGAGTAACACTGTAACAGGATTTTGTTGTCAGTGCTTTGATGCTCTAGTCGATAGACTACAACTCGAAATTCTGAGTACATGTTGATATTAACGTGTGTGAACCACGGCAGTCTTGTGTACTTGGCTGCGTAAATTCATTTGTCTTTACTTCTCACTCTCTCTTTCTCCTGTCTCTTCTCTTATCTCCTTTGACTTTTATTCTTCCCTCTCAACTCTGTCTAATTATATCAATTCTATTTATTACGTATTGATTGACGTAAATAAACATTTCTTGTTTCCAACTAAGGGAAAAGCATTTTCTAGTCGAATTTTTGCAGATACACTCTGAATATTCTTTGTACACAATATCCCAATAAACTATCCTGCCAATTCTCCGCTGAGTGACGTCATCAAACTTCATAACACAAATTGAGTTTTTTTAAATTAATAAACAAATTTCGTTTAAATAATGTTTAACAAAAAGAATTCGCCTTTTTATTTTTATAGTTTCATTTTACTTCAGTCGAAGTTCTCAGAAATCCTAGGGGCCTCTACTTGTGGCTAACACTATTTGAGATACATTGATATTCGAATATTCCATTACAATTCTCATGTCCTTGTCAAACTTGAGTTAGTAGAGAATTTAAGAAAAATAATGTTGCTCTCCCAAATTGACCAGTTAGTTATGTTATGGTATATCTTTCTTGTGGTTTCGTGGTCTCACCGGATTCCAGGACAAGAATTCATCTAGTCTGGTGGAGTATCAAGCTAAGTGCTGTTACTTGATGTAACATTACCCGGAGAAGGTGCACCATTTTTCGTATGAGTCAATGTATAGCTGTGTCGAGGGGATCTAATTTGGGCTTCGAATACTATGTTATTTTGAATATATGGTCAGGGTTTATTTCTAGGATGAACTATCCTCATGTCAGGTTGTCCTGACAACCCCTTGTACAGATAGACCGATGACACTCAAGGATTGTTGTCCAGAAGGTAGTTCAATTCTCTCCAGTAGGTAATTCAATTCTCTCTTAACATGCGACAGCTGCTTTCTCCCGGTCATCCTTTTTAAGCGCCATTTACGAATACTCGGACCTTAAATCTTACGTTGAAAAGCAAGTGTTTGTGTTTTTCTTCTAAGGCCAATGTATCATCGATTAGAGGTAAGCGTACCGCCAACGTTTTGGTGATTGCATTCAGAAAATATAAAAAAACGATGACCACCATCCTTTTTCTCCACCATTATGATCGGAAAGCTCCAAGACGACCCTGAACTCTCTAGTATTCCTGCATGCCACAATTCACTTACCGCACGCGGTAGGTGAAATTTTAGATGACATAAGAGTGAGCTATTCGGCCTATATACAGTCTATTGTGGTGCTATGTTCATTCTACTAATGATTTTACATGAAATCATATTATGAGGATCATATATAATTATATATGTAATTATTATTCATAATTAAAGTGGTCAATAAGTGTAAATTCACAGATTTGATCCTATCAATAGCTGCGCTCTCAAGTTCTTATATTTGCTATATCAGCTGAACATATGTGAAAGAAGAGTAATGAATAAATCTCAATTTTAGGTGAATTATAAAGACTTATAAATAGTAATACATACTCACGGTCAGATACAATCTTTTCTTTCAAATTATCTGCTGCATATTAACATCAAATCATGAGGGTTACTGTTATCAAAAGTAAATTATTTGTGGTCAAATACTGAACAATATTGCACTGTTGCAATGTACAATTGAATATATTTCTTAGATTTACAGCACAGCTATTGCGGCATTAGGACAAATGAAAAGATTTAGAATTCATACATATCATAATCATAAACTACTTCCAGAATTTAAAGCGACCGATAAATGAATTTACGTCTATTTAGTTGATGGCTGTTTAAAAAGCATATGATGTTATCTTTTAGAAAACATTATGGTTTGGTATGTAAACTGCAGTGGTTTTGAAGATATTTGGCGCTAAATATGATTTTTTCAGGAAAGATTAATGCAAAAATAGGCATATTTTGGTCAAATTGTTACGAAGATTTGTGTTTAAAATCCTAAAACCAGTATAAACCTGAGAAAATTGTGTTAGACGATGTATTTGAGCTTGATAATATGATAATAACTGACAAATAAAAACGTACAAAACAATTCAATAGGCTCAAAAATTATGTTCATGACGTTTTTGAAACGTTTATAAGATTTTCAGATAAATATATAAGATTTTTGAAACTTTTAGTAAATTCCCGTTGCTTCAAATTGACATATTATTTTAATACATAGAGAAATCGATTTGAGTTTTGATTTTTTGCAAAATACTGGGAATTTTATCTAGTTGAGCAATATATTTATTGCTTTTTTATTTGAATAACTTCATTTTTTTGCTAAAAGACATCCCATAGCCCAATGTGTTCTGCCTAAACCTACTTTTTTATGGATAGCAGTTTGGTATGGTTTCACGTTAATGGCGGGTGTTACCTGTATTTATCCTTATCGATACAGTTACATTCCGTCACAGATCTTTGTCGGTTTTTGTCTACAACATCCCGGCTAGCCAACAGCAATTGTTTCATCCTTTGTTGGGAGTCTTCGAAACAATCAGTTCTTGTCCCTCTCCTGGTAACACCTTCCCCAGCACCTGGCCACATGTTTCGCATATATTATATAAAATAAAAAATATATGAGTTTTAAACGTTCGCATCCTTCCATTTTTTATATACACTTTTATCTCGTTGGATTCGCTAAAATATCATATCCCACTCTCTCTCTCTCTCTCTCTCTCTCTCTCTCTCTCTCTCTCTCTCTCTGTATATATATATATATATATATATATATATATATATATATATATATATATATGTGTGTGTGTGTGTGTGTGTTTATACAAGTATTATTCAATAAACAATGGGAACACGAAAGCGAATATTATGTGAAGAAATCGCCTTCGGACTTGAATAATAACGTATTACTGATACTACGATACATTTCATTTCAGTGTCCGACACTAGATCCATCCTTCCCATTTTCTCCAATAATGACTCTTGTAAGAGACTATTAAAAGAATGGAAGTTGCTGTAAATAAAAATGGTATATATTTTGGTACGGATTGCTTGTGTCATTTATTTGATCATCGTGAATTCTTCATCGAGTTAGGTTCGCCAAAAAGCAAATCACTAACGTGACAGTAATTGACAACCAAAATGTGTTATGTGTTATCAACGGCAGTAAAAAAAAGTGCATACCGATTATTAGGTTCGGGTTTCAAACAAATAAATGCAGAGGCCCTTTTATTATGTATATTCTAAGAACGCATTGGAGTTGAAGATTTGGGTGGTTTTGTATTATTTATAATCTAAAAAAGTAATTTGATAAAGTTTTTTTTTTGTAATGGCCGTGTAATTGGTGATTAATATGAAATGAGCGAAAGCACAGTGTAATATAAAAATTGACTCGAATTTGATTTCCTCAGTATTTCCTTACGGTGCGATGAGTCAAGGTGTAAGTACTTAGTATTGAGGGGTAGTTACTTCTTACTGAATTAAGTCATCAGAGAAAGACCGCTGATCAGATAACATTTGTTATCAAAATCGCACCAGACAAGGCATGAATCACTTGATGTAAGGAGCTAACAAGCACGGAATATGATTATTGCAAAGATATGAGATGCTTATTGGCCTTAGCCTGTAAAATACCAAGGCTATATGTAGGGGGAAACCAGCAGGAACAGAGTTCCACAAACCTGCAGTTCTTGGAAAGAAGCTACTGGAATAGGAAACTGTATTATAATGGGGTATCAAAACAGCGAATTGATGGCGACTACTAGACCAACGAGTCAAACGAACTGGAACAAAAGTAGCAGGGAACAGATCACACAATTCTGAAGAAAACATGCTATAATAGTATTTATAAGAAAGACTAAGACTAGTAACATCACGTCTGTGAGAGAAAGGGTGCATAGAATATGAAAGGGTGTGGCCAATCACATTACAGATACGGTTCTGCATTTTATCAAGAACCCTCAAATGGTACAGTACTCCATACATAGTCTGATAGTAGATTTGTAGGGATAGAAAATAGTATTAGGTGTAAGAAAGTGTTTGGAGCGATACAGAGAACCGACTTTACGAGAAGCAGAAAGAGCAATAGATCTAATGTATGAACTCGAAGAAAAAGATTTTGAGAAGGAAAGTCGATTTCTCCTCAAAAGCAGAGCCATCCATGAGAATCTCAGGAAGAAAAGGGACCTGTCTAGGATTGAAAGACACGAGCTGGGTCTTAACAGGATCAAACGACACAACTCAACCCAGGTCAACTACTAGATAAGCTTTATATTGCGACTGATCCTTAGAGATGGGCGACAAGCACCACTAGAATAGAAAGTGGTATCATAAGCATAGATGTTAATTTTCTGAATAATACCCTCTGAACATCATTAGTGACTGTGTTGGTTTTAGAATAGAGCCCTGGGGTACACCAGCATTGATAGAAAAAGAGAATGAAAATACACCATCCAAAGTTACTTGCAAGCTTCGATCATACATATAAAAATCAATGCCTTTCAGTCAAATTATTTTGAATTGATGTAGCCTTAGTAGCCGAAAAAGCAGATTTTTATAGATCTATTCCATATAAAAGAAAGTATACCTGTTAACAGTACAGGGGAAATTTCACTATATATATATATATATATAGTCAATCACAGACATATGTTTTGTCGGAACACGAATCTTCCGTGTGACGATACATAGATAGTGTATCCTTGCGGAGATTCGAAACCCGAAGCCAAGACATTCGAAACTGTGATCAACGGTGTCACATATCTTACTCTCTACGCCAACAAACTCGTCAATGACACTAGAAGACATTATATCTATTTTCTTTATTTACATATTCTTTCCATTGTACGAGTAAACTCAGGGAACACTCATATTTATAGAAGGCATATATATATATATATATATATATATATATATATATATATATATATATATATATATATATATATATATATATTAAAATAAACATAGTTTGAGTATCCGACAATTGTTTCAGAACCTCTTCAGAATTATATATATATATATATATATATATATATATATATATATATATATATATATATATATATATATATATATATATCAAGTAACAAGGAAATAAGTTTGTTTATTCTTGTTTTTTTATGAAAAAAAATGACTCAATACTGGTCACCCCTGATGATGGAATTTTATTCCGAAATTAATAGGATTAATGTAAAAAAGAAAAAAAATTTAATAAATTAAAAAAATGATAATAAATTAATCTTGTATTGCTCATGGCTTATATTTCAATTTTATTAACTAACCCTGCAATACTTTGAAATTGAACGACCAACCCATATTTTATCAAGACTAGCGAGCCGACACTAATTTCGTTCGACACCGGAATTTGAATCATAACCGCCAACAACAACATCGCGGAGACATCGCACCAAAGACGTTTATCAAGTAACAAAGAAATAAGTTTGTTTATTCTTGTTTTTTGATGGAAAAAAAATGACTCCATACTGGTCACTCCTGATGATGGAATTTTATTCCGAAATTAATAGGATTAATGTAAAAAAAATTAAAATAATAATAATAATAAATTAATCTTGTATTGCTCATGGCTTATATTTTATTAACAAACCCTGCAATACTTTGAAATTGAACGACCAACCCATATTTTATATATATATATATATATATATATATATATATATATATATATATATATATATATATATATATATATATATATATATTAAAGACAAAATAGACAAAACAACTAAACACATTAATATATAAAAGACAAACAAAATATCGACCGGTCTCGTTCAGATCAACGAACATATTAAGAAAAGGTAAAGATTTAACATAAATTGAGAAAAACACGGCAAAACATAGGAAAAGAAGCGCGAAACAGGGTGTTTAGTGCGTACAAAGCTACTTGAAAATATGTAGCGCGTGCGAAGAGATGTTAATTGGAAATAGAAAAATAAAAAAAATAAAAAACGGAAACTGAGAATGCAAAACGCAAAGCTTTTAATATTTACAACAAAAAACAAACAACGATTTCCTGCATTTCTCTTCACAAGAACTCAACCAACACAAATAATAGAAATAAATCTTCACAAGAACTCAACCAACACAAATAATAGAAATAAATCTTCACAAGAACTTAACCAACACAAATAATAGAAATAAATCTCCACAAGAACTCAACCAACACAAATAATAGAAATAAATCTTCACAAGAACTCAACCAACACAAATAATAGAAATAAATCTTCACAAGAACTCAACCAACACAAATAATAGAAATAAATCTTCACAAGAACTCAACCAACACAAATAATAGAAATAAATCTTCACAAGAACTCAACCAACACAAATAATAGAAATAAATCTTCACAAGAACTCAACCAACACAAATAATAGAAATAAATCTTCACAAGAACTCAACCAACACAAATAATAGAAATAAATCTTCACAAGAACTCAACCAACACAAATAATAGAAATAAATCTTCACAAGAACTCAACCAACACAAATACTAGAAATAAATCTTCACAAGAACTCAACCAACACAAATAATAGAAATAAATCTTCACAAGAACTCAACCAACACAAATAATAGAAATAAATCTTCACAAGAACTCAACCAACACAAATAATAGAAATAAATCTTCACAAGAACTCAACCAACACAAATAATAGAAATAAATCTTCACAAGAACTCAACCTAAACAAATAATAGAAATAAATCTTATATAGTTCCCTCTACTAACTCAGTAGAGCATAAAATATTCAACCCTAACCTAAAATACCGACATCATCTTCTTCTAAAAATTCTAAAAGAATTAAAGATCTACTTAACAGAAAACTCTGTCCCCACATTATCTCTAAGGACACTCTTCTCAAATCGGCATCTGTAAAATAACTAACCAACATTAATGCATACTTCTTGAAATGAAATCCTACTCACACACTTGGCTAAGATCAAAGTGTAGTATTTGTTCCGATGGATACTGCACCCCATAGACTGGTATTGTCTTGGCCTTCGGGGCTTGATTTACGCCGGTCTATGGGTCTGTCCTGTGCAGTTCTAGGAGGTCCACCCTCCCAGGCTTCGCCTCCCCGTCTTTGGGGAGGAGTAAGTTTATTGTTTACTGCCTGAGGCGCCCCTACCGAGGAATGCCGACAGGGCTGCCCAGGCAATTTTTAAACCCCACTTTCCCGACCCGACCATGGGTCACATCTTACTTGTGGGAGTAAGATAAAAACTGGCCTTGTGCCTAACTCCTAGAGAGGAGTAAATCAATACTCACACACTAAAATAACTCACTGCGCTATCAACAGCGAGCCCGGCTTAGCATAGCTTATTTTTCTTATTGATATTGTCGGGGTTTTTCCTTTGCTTTTTTTCCAATTAACGTCTTTTCGCACGCATTGTATATTTTCAAATAGCAACTCACGCGCAAAACATCATTTTCTTTTCTTAATACATTTGAAATCTTTACTTTTTTTCTAAAGACTTCATTGATGTTAACAGAGCCGGTCAATCTCTCGTTTGTTTGTTTTTTGTTGTTTTTTTACCTGTGCTTAATTTCTTCTATTTTCTCATTCATATATTCTGTCTCATCGACATTTTATTTTATGATATATATATATATATATATATATATATATATATATATATATATATATATATATATATATATATATATATATATATATATGGATCAATTAACATGAGTGTTCAACACTTTTGCCTTCTAAAAATTATAAGTTATTTTATTTAGGCATGTACCTAATTTTATATTTGTTGACTACAGGATATAAAATGTTTAGAAAACGATCCAACACATATGACCTACCTTATGAACGTGAATCAGTAAAATGCGATGCGAATAATTGCCGGAAGTTGTTGACTAAAAAAAATGTTTATACTTCTCTAACACAATTTCGAATATTAAGTGGAATAAACACATGTAAATCAAAAAATGTGGCGTCCAAATATTAGTGATACCAAATAGAACTCAATGGTTTACAAAATTATTCTCAATCAACCAGTTTATCATTATCTACACTTATCTGAATACAAGTTTCGAAATCGCAGATGAACTCGACTGCAAAATATCGTGTGTCGTTTCACATATGATTTATTGGTTAAAAATAGAACGTAATGGAAAGTATGTATAACATTGTAGATTTGTTCGTAGCTATCATCTTACCAATCAACACTCGTAGAAATTGAATTCAATTACAGGGATTTATTTTAGCGCTTTCAAAGAATGTTTCACCTCTATTGAAATGATAGAATATGAACAATATGTATGCTGTAACATGTTGAAGGCCTTGTGAGTGTGTGTCCTAATATCATATATTTGCAAGCTGCTAATTTTCGGAGTAATGTATCGTATGACGTAAACTATTGCCTAATCCTATCCATAAAATAAGAAACAAATGCACGTAAAAAGGACATTCAGAAGTCAGATATTACGAGTGTTAGTACGATTCACAATTGACCATTACAAATATGTGCCGTTAGATATACGCTCACCGTCAATTACTGATTTTTTTTAAATAAATGGCTCATTAATCATTTAAAAAGATCTTTTTTTTCGTAAATATAGCAATACATTGATTTTTATGATATTTATAGTGTTCTTTTCATCATTACCGACAAATGGAGTGTACAAAATTAGATAAGCCTCTATTCATATGACTAAACATAAACAATATTATTGCAAGATGAATCATATAATGTAGATCAAAATCCCCATTATTTATATAAACATGAATTCGCATTGATCTTCTTTATTACACAATGGCGCTACATTCTTAGAGGAGAGGAATCAAAATGAGATTTGAAAAGAATAAAAACAAAATCACATGATTAATATTAAGCACCTTTTTATTGTTTCATTTGTTACATTATAAAAATGATTTGCTTGTGAATTTCAGTGTTGTCAGAATGTCAGGATGACTGCGAAAATCCCTGAAAAGAAAAACAAAAGGGAGATTACTCTAACGTACATTGAAAACAAAATCTGTTTACATGTGTTATTATGTTCTGCAATTGGGAATCCCGTGAAATAAATTAGTAAACTATGAAACAATATCAATAAAAATTCCCAAACAGGTAAAAGATTCTCAACTTTTTTCCCAATACAACATGAATTTTTATTTTATAGAGTATATAAAGTTAATATTTCTCAGTTTTATGAAGTATCATTTAACATTCAGTACAAAAGTCAGCATCATATGGAGTTAATTAATAAGACTCGTTTAATTCATCAAATGATTATATATATAATCGCACTGAAGAGATGTGATACAGCGAAACAGTCTATCTGTGGGTGACTATGTATCAGACCCCCTTTCTCAGGTTGAGCAATATCGCCCGCTACTAATTAGCGTAATACAAAGCTCTTTGTAAATAAACAAATATAGCACTTTCAAATAGCGGTCAATGTTAATATAAACAAAAACATTGTAGATATCATTTACAATAAGCGCCTATCCCGTGGCTTAATGGTTAGAGTTGCCGATAATCGATGAGATAGTTGGGTTGGTACTAGTCTAGCCGCACTTAAGCGATGTGATACAGCGCAACAATCTGTATGTGGACGACTATACATATCTCTCTGTATATATATATATATATATATATATATATATATATATATATATATATATATATATATATATATATATATATATACTGTAAATATTTTAAAATATTGAAGTGTTTTCATACCTACAGACGATATCGTTTCGGGTTTTTTCCCCTCATCTCTCTCTCTCTCTCTCTCTCTCTCTCTCTCTCTCTCTCTCTCTCTCTCTCTACATATATATATATATATGTATATATATATATATATTTGTTTCTTACAATTTTTTAGTTTTCAAGAATCAAGTGCCTCACCTGGGCTAACACTTTACTTCTATATAAGATACATAGATATCCTAGTATCTATTTAAGCCTCCTTTTAACTTCACAAACCTTGAAGCAGTGAAGAATACTATTTTTCATCTCCGCAACAGACCAAGTAACTATGTTATAGTTTTTTTTTCGTGTGGTCTTCGCTTGGTTTTGCTGGATTTCAGGACTAAAATTCATCTAGTTTGGTGGAATATCCAACTTAGTATTGTTACTTGGAGCAGCATCATTCCTCGTGTGAGCCAGTTTGTAGTCATACTAAGCGGATGTTATTTAAGCTTCAAATACTGTTATTTAAAATATTTGGTGTGGGTTTACTTGCAGGGCGAAGTTACCCCTATGTTGGGTTGTTCTGGCCACACCTGTACAGAGAGACCGAAGACACTAGAAGATAGTGTCTAGTAAACATTGAAACTCTCTCCTACAAATATTAGAAGTTTATATCAAAATAAATTCTACAGTTCAAGTTTTGAAAATATTGACTAATGAAAATGAGAAGTAAGTGATTTTCATATGTTATAAATTTTTTAAAAAAAAACAGATCTAATGAAGTAATAAAGTCATAATACCAGTTAGTTATTTTTAATTTTCTTATCTTTTTGTTTTTGCCGGATGCCAGACATTCATCCGCTATTTCAGACACTCAAGCCGAGAGATCTTTTTAAAGATTTTAACCGTCCCTTTAAGTGCACTTGGTTCACCGGGTATATTCGTTAGGTAGTTTTTTAGTTGTTTTTTTTTAATTTTCTTATCTTTCCGTTTTTGCTGGAGATGGGGCATCCTGCCAGATGCCAGACATTCACCAGCTATTTCAGACACCTCAGTCTAGAGAAGTTCGGTTATATTTGGCGTGCCTGTTTACAAGATATACAGTATTTTCTGTTAGCTAATACGTATATACAATTTCTATTGCAAATGATTTATTGTATATGATTATAAGCATTAGTTGATGCTTACAAATTACATGAGGTGGTCAGTGTGGTTTCATATACTAACTAACTGAAATATTTAGATTAATTTTGTTGCTTTAAGTTTGGCATTGTTATAAAACGTAAGTATCTGAATGTAAACAAAAAGGTACTATAGCTGTCAATTTTTTAAAAAGTGCTTATTTTAACAAATGACAAAATTGTCGTTTACTGATAGCATGAGATAAGTTGGTGAAAAGGTAGAAAAAGCTGTACAAGAAAAGGAAATATTATAGAAAGTTAGCGAAAGATCCAAATAGATACTCACATCGGGTGATGTCGATATGTCAGAAGAATATTTTAGTACATGCCGCCAAAATGTGTTGCACCATACACGTAGGGTTCATGACGAGTCCTTTGCTGAACAGTGTGGCCAACTGGGTAATGTACATTATAGATTGGCTGATGGAAATCTTGGGACACATGGCTGAGATGGGTCACTGGTTGATGGCTTTCGGCAATGTGAACTTTCGGGATGACAACAGGGTACTGGGACATTGTAACTTGGTATCGAGGCACGGGAACTTGATATTGACGATAGTGTGTTTCATAGCGAGGTACAACGTATGGTTTAGTAACAGTGACCATTTGGATGTAACGATTAACAACTGGATATTTAACGTAACGAACTTCATATTGAGGAATGGCAACACGGCGAGAAATGACACCATGATGAGCCACTGGTCGAGTTACTCTGTGAACTGCATGTCCAGCTTGATAAGCGACGCCGTAGCCGAGGGGTTGAATCCTGTGGGATACTTCGTTAATAGTACGACCACCAATACCATAGTGACTGTGAGCACCGCCAAGACCATAACCGCCATAACTGCCTCCGACACCATATCCACCATATCCACCATAGAGACCTCCAAAACCAGCGCCATAGCCATATCCAACTGGACCATGAGATACTTGACTAACAGTATGTCCACCAAGTCCGTATCCACCATAGAGTCCACCACCAACTCCGTATCCACCATATGCTCCTCCAAGTCCGTATCCACCATATGCTCCTCCAAGTCCGTATCCGCCATACGACCCTCCAAGTCCGTATCCACCATACGACCCTCCAAGTCCGTATCCACCATACGACCCTCCAAGTCCGTATCCGCCATACGACCCTCCAAGTCCGTATCCACCAATCCCTCCTCCAAGTCCGTATCCACCATAACTTCCACCCAGACCTGCAAAATGTAAAATGTTACATAGGTGAATATATATCTCTGAAATATTTTCTTAGAAGACAGAAAAGCTGTTAATATTTAAAAATTATTTTCAGAATAATTGTCATTCTATAAATATAATTGTAGATACGTATCATCATTATGTGCGTTTGTAAACAGGTTTTGTATGAAAGTCACGATAAAAATACTGCTCTGTTAGCGAACACTGAATCGAACATTTGGTTACCTTGCTTGGACTCCGAGTTTATATAAACTAATTCAGTTGATTAAAAAGTTTATGAAAATTGACTTCTGATATGAATAATTTAAAATATTATCGTTTTCTAACAATTTAAATCCTCTCAATATTTTAGCTATACGAAAACAATTACTGATTAGTCTCTTTTCAATTCTAATTAGTAATATATAATATTGTGTCATATACATAATATTCATGATTATGGTGATGAACAAAATATCTGTATTTTTTTATTCAATTTCTACCGATCAAAATATTATCATTAATGACGGGAGCGCAAGGCTAATATAAACATAAGCTCTCTTTTACTTTAACATTCGTTAAATAGATTTATTTTATAAATTTCTTTCTGAAAAATTATTAATATCGATAAAGCCGGCAATAAAGTGTATACTTATTAATTGGTAAAATGCATTAGAAAGAAAATTAGAATATCGGCAAATTATTTAACGTTGCAGCATATATAAAAAATGGACATTTAAGTTTACTATACAAATTAAGACAATACATTCTGCAATTGTTTATGAGACCGATAAAATGACAATGAATCCTGTCATTTAAAAAAACATGATAAAGAAATTCATATTGACGCCGCAGTAGTAAAATATCATTGCCATTTTTTTGCGTTTTTGATCATAACGTGGATAATATTTATAAGTTAATCATAATTAAGAACAACGTAAAGAAAAAATAATAGTGATTGATTACAATAATAAATTATGTGGTTATTTAAAATAATGAAATAAATGGTTCAATATTTTACCTGGAATTACGGCATTGGTAACGCTGCTCAGTGCAATAACTGAAAAATATAATAGAAATGATTTAAAATAAAATCAAGGCAAGTAGAAAAATAATCATATTATTATTAGAAGTTTAAAGACATATTGCAAGAAATTGTGTTCACTAATTGAAACTCACGTAACTGTTTCTTTCAGCAATGGTTATAAATAGTTAAATGCATTAATAGTTACCAAAGCAAACTCGATTTGTTTAATGATAGATATTTCACTATCTTTTAAAGGCTGTACATTCTCTGAAAAGTTTATTGAAAATCACACTCGCCTTTATGAGTTACATTATTCAAAACATTCTTAAAGCAAAGAAGGATGATCAACACGTTCACATAAAATAATTTGTCACATTACTAAGTAATTCAGTTAATATACGAATTTCACTTTCCTAAACTCGAATCATAGAAACAGAAAAATGATTTACCTGCAAGCAAGGCTGAAACAATAATATGACCGGCTGCCATTTTGTCTTCTAAGATGTAGACTGTAAAATATTTATAGTAATAGATAGATTAATATTTTTCTATTTTCTTGAAAGAGTACTTGCTGTAAAAAAACATTACTTGTATCTCTCAAAAACAACACCAGTTAGCAATGCTTACTACAACAATGGATATTAGAAATTAGAAGTAAATTTTTACTCTAAAAAATGAAAATGTTATTTTAGAATTTGTTGAAATTACAATGTCCTCAAACATTCTCACTACAAATTTGTCATTGTTTTTTCAGAGATAAAGTTTGTTTTATAATGTTAATATTAATGTGCACCATTTTTTTCTAATTCATTGCCAAATGATTTGAAAGCGTACCTACTTTAAATATAGAGAAAATCTTAAGACTCATTTTGCATTTTCTTGCGTAAGACCAAAGCAAAATCCTACAACGAGTTTCGTATTTCAGAATATTTCTATTGTCTTCATTTGTGTTTATTATTGATAGCTGACTCCTAAAGTTAGGTTTTGATTTTAAAATTGATTTACAAATTGGAAAATATTTAAAATTTAATCTTTATATGTTCTTAATAAAGCAAAATCAATGTATTCGAAGAATTGTTTATTGATTTTAGACTTAGAATTTAAAAGATATATGATTATACTTTGATTATTTTTGATAAATCCCGAATATATAGTCAAACAAATTGTTTGCTTTTGTTTTTTATGTGTTATTAAAATCTACTTCATGAACTTAAGTACACATTTAATTTAGTTTTTCAATAAAGACCTTTGTATAAATATTTTGTTTTTTTTTCATCTTTATGAACAATCTATATAAAATTGAATATTTTTCTTTGATTGATAACATTAAATAAATAAATTCGTTTGTCAATCGAAAATATTTAAAATCGTAAGCAAACATTATGATAGAACAGTATTCCTTATGAGCAAAAGCTACATGAAATTAATCAACGAGAAAATCTTACGGATTTATATCTTTAAATTTCCAAATGAAATGTGTAAGAGAAAAAGTTAATTGTGTTCTGGGAACTGCAAAGGAAATGTACAAACAACTTACCCGAAGACACTGATTAACGAGTGAGTCGGTGGAAACTGATGTTGCGTGGTCAACGGAACGCTTTTATACTGCAGCGTGAGCCTACGCACGGAGTGTGTTGAAAGAGAATAGTCGTCAGGCA
The DNA here is from genome assembly GCA_963556195.1 of Sepiola atlantica. Taxonomy (NCBI): domain Eukaryota; kingdom Metazoa; phylum Mollusca; class Cephalopoda; order Sepiida; family Sepiolidae; genus Sepiola; species Sepiola atlantica. Next base: position 111,799,623 of record OY744517.1, on the reverse strand, counting down.
GCTTTGATGTCTTTTTTTAGCCATTGCAACACTGACTCTCGATGAGAACCTGAAAAGACGATTTTAATTTTGGAACACAAGGTCCAATTACATATGAGAATTTTTTAAATGTTATTCTGGCAAATTAAATAGAATAAAGAGAATCGGATGAGTCAAGACAATTCTGGGAAGACGACAAAACTTGTTTGCGAAAGACAACATGCGACAATATCTAATGAATTATGTCAAATGTACGAGAGGCCTATACATATGTGCACGTACACATGTCTACGTAGATACGTATACAGACGTGTATGCACAAACATGTCACTAATTGATCACTTCACTTATGTATACGTGCATGTATGCGTGTGCGAAGTTGATTTATCAGCCTACCCATGCGTGCAAGTCTATAATCTTACACAAAACCTTTTAATATTTAACCTATTTCGATTCTCATACTTGCCCTTTCGCAATCTTTTTATTAAAAAGTAAAACGGGTGATGCATCTTTAAAGTAAATGTTTAAATGCGAAATATTTTCTTCTGCTAAAAATTATTTCTCGTCACCTGTATATCGATGAAGATGTTAAGTTTTCGACGAATTCAATTATTTTATCTGAACAATAAATACACATAATTACAGATATTTAAAGAATATACAGTTTTAACGTGTCATAGTTTATGTTATTTGAATTCAATATATTACTTTACATTATGCATTTTCGAAAATGTTGTTTGAAGTAACCTTACGTAAAATGATTGCATCTATCTGTATTTTTACTTAAGTATGTAAAGAAGTGAAAACTGAAATAGATAAAAAAAATTAATTGCACCTGTGTCTATTAATTACGCAATGAAATATTCACTTTTGTCGCGCGTTCTAAAATCATTATTACAGGTTGCACCATTTTCAAATCATAAAATAATGATGTGTTCTTCAGAGAATGCAAACGTATTGATCTTAAGCAAATTAAAAAGATTATTTTAATTCAATCTATTATTACTTTAATATATAAAAGATGCATTTGTATGTAGGTGAGATGATCAAATACAAATTAATTGCATGAGAGATGATGCAAATATGTATGTTGTCTGAGAGATTATTACAAATGTAATCATATGATTACATCATCAATATATACAAACGTATGAGAGATTATCGAAGTGGATTAATGGGTTTAAGAGATAATCGAAAATGCATCAAAATGCTTGACAGAACACCAGAAAGGTGACTAAACATGAGAATTTTATTAAACGAGAGTGTTCAATGTTAATATCTCATCAGCAAATACAAACATCTGGATATTTTTGTGTATATGTATGGACGTAAGTTTTTAAAACTGAATATATATTAATGTGTGTGTTGATATATATGTACATGTATAGGTATATATCGGGGCATATATATATATATATATATATATATATATATATATATATATATATATATATATATATATATATTCGGAAATTAAACGTTCCAATGTGGCTAGCTTTTGTAATTATATTCTATAATATATATACATAATTATGATATCCTTTTTGCTACATTATTTATATATATAATATATTTTTTGATTTTAGAACAAAAATAAAATGTGTTTAATTAAATTATTCCAGCATAATATATGTATTACATATACTACATGATTTACATTCATCAATCAACTTCATGTGATATTCTCGCATCCAATGGACATGATTTCCCATACCTCGTGATACCAAATATGACTGCAAAGCATCATATATATATATATATATATATATATATATATATATATATATATATATATATAGTGAATGCTTTTATTCGAACATATACAAGGTCTGCTACACTGGCATGTCGAAGACCTCAGCTCTCGGTAGCTGTAGATCGATAACATCGACATGCCTGTGTAGCAGGCCTTGTACATGTTCGAATAAAAGCATTCACAATACAGCTCTATATCTTTATTGAGCACTCTTTTGTAAGCCCGGTTTGCTTGCCTTTGGATTTCTACCCTGTGGATTTTTACTCTACCTGGATTACTATATATATATATATATATATATATATCGTAAATTGAAAAATAGATTCAATGTTGTAACTTAGATAGTTGGAAAGAAACCATGCACACATTTAAAAGAAATCTAATCACAGAAATCAGATAAGTAAAATAATGAATAATTAAAGAAGTAATTAAAAGCATTGTGATAGATCATTTAATTTTTTGAGTGGTTTGTGAAATCCTATTTATATCACGTCCACTCTTCACACGGATGGTTTTCTAAGAGTCTACATTTAATTTACATTTAGTATTTTCACCTGACAAAGCTCTATCTTGTCTTAGACTTGAGATGAAACATATGTGCACATATCTTACCAGAGATGTTTCTATAAATAGAAATGTATCCTAAATAAATATACCGCTCTACTCATTGTTTTGAACTATTGTTTAAAAACAATAAGATTCATAAGATTTGTTATTCACATTCTATGAACAAACTAAACCTGGAATATATGTATATGAATGTATATATAGAGAGACGCTTACCAATAATCGAATGGAAAATAGTATGACATGTAGAAATTTAGACGACCCGTGTAGATTATGTCTGAATGAGACATTTGAAATTCTAAACTTTAAAGACCCTCAAAACTTATTAACCTGTAGAAGTAAAATAGCAAACAACTGCTTACACAGAATAAAATTTACTTTAAGTTAACAATACATGATAAATAAATAAATAAATAAATATAAAACTAAACTAACATCTAAAACTAGAAATACAAGCAAGCACGTGTTTAAATAAGGTCACCTATTAATTCGACACAACAAATAAACGGGGATCGGCCACTCTATAAAAAAACCAGAACAATAGAATAGGACGTAAAATCAACCAAACCTTTGTTTGTGAGAAGCCCAACTAATGGAAAAATTAACCCGTGGGAGTACTAATAAAGAATCTTTTTGGTTAACTAGCTAGACTAAACACCACGTATATATATAAAAACACCCGGCAACACAAACTCCATGCATTTTAGCCAGACGATTCCCAACGAAGATGAAACGCGGCAGCCTCTGTGTAGTATAATTGTCATGAATATATTTTCATAACCTAGTACCTAGCATTGAGCACTGTTCAAGTAAATACTTAAAAGTCTACTCATGAAAGATTAAATCTCATTATAACATTTTATTTGGATACATGAAATAATATATATATATATATATATATATATATATATATATATATATATATATATATATATATATATATATATTGAAAAGTCACACATTTGAAGCGTCGGCGGAATGGCAATAATAACGAGGATATTTTTTATAAAATATTTAGAAAACCTTGCACAACGCAAATAATTTGTTTTTAAAAATAAATTATTTATTCATCTTAAAAAAAATTTTTCTAAATATTTTATGAAAAATATCCTCGTTATTATATATATATATATATATATATATATATATATATATATATATATATATATATATATATAATTTATTTAGATACTGTATATTACATATTTCAGCAATGTACCGCGGTTTCATCCAAAAGGGAAGATTTAGACATCTTTAGTAAATCTCTGTGCCCAGTGGAATCATCGGCAAGCTGAAACAATTGTAGTCACGCCCGATAGGGAATGGTGTCAACAATGACAGAAAACGGTGTATCTCTGAGGGGGTCCCCGAGAAAATGCGGTGTGGGATAGTGATTAACTAAGACTTAAGGGAGATCGATGTTAGTTCATGTATGAATGGCCTTCATTTTATTCCCTAGCATGTTTTATTTATTTATTTATTTATTTGTTAGCAAGTTTTATTTATTTATTGATCTGTTCTTTTTGTAATGTTATTGTTATACATAGTCTGAAAAAATACGAAAGGGGCGGCTATATAGTTTGCCGTTTGAGTTTGTGAAATTAGGGCGCTTTTTTTATTGTCGTTTTTGGAAATAAAATTATGTATCGGATTAATTGTTCGATATAGTGCTTTAAAAGGATGATGCAATAATGTGTTTATGGACTTAACGTGTTTATTTATTTTTGTTTATTGAATTGGTGTTTTCGTATTCTCTAGATGTTAATCTTAATGGGAGGAAAGCGGTCTTTCGTTTATAACCAGTAGTGTTGAAAACAAAAAGGGTTATAAACGGAAAAATGGATGATATCTTTTATTTCCGTTTGAGGGGTATAAGTTTAGTCTCTTTATTGATGGTGTGTTAATAATATTAATATTTAGTGTATTTCATTAAATTCCTTATCTTGTTCCTTTATTTTATTTTTTCCTCGTACGCGTACCTGCGTCCATGCGCACCGGCAAAATACACCTATATACACATACGAGCATGGAACCACAAGCATGCCTATACACAACATCTGCACGTATATGCACATACGCGCACGTACACACATCTTCACTCACATGTACGGGGGTTATTAATTTTATATTTTTTATTATTTATGTTTTGTGTTTTTGTTATGTTATTAATTTAATCTTTTATTTATTTTATTAATATTATTTTCTATTGTCTATTCATTAATAACATGCTCCTATACATACACACGCGCACTCGCACACATGCTTGTACACACACACGGGCGTATATATACGCCTGTACACTTATCTTCATTTATACGGGGGTGATTTGAGAATCTATTATATGGATTGTATGAAGCAGGGGGTGGAGGGGGGGTTAGGGTTCAGGAAATCTTTCGTTCTGTGGTGTATCTGTATTCCTGGGAGTTTAAAGTGGTTTCATGTATTTACCGTGATAGGAGGGTCACGTGGAGATGGGGTATCTGCTGATAAATGTATAAGGCGCTGTGGATGGGGTTAGTTTTAGTATGGATGATGTGATTATCTGTGGTGAAAGGGTGGGGTGTTTATTGATGAATGTTTTATCTGTGGTTAGGACTAGGTTGTATCAGGGTAGGCGGGGTTTATATAGTCGCGCCCGTGGTGTGTTTAACATATTTCTTGGGGGGGGGGGGGTATTTTGTACGTAAATAGAAAGATAGGAATTTTTTTAAAGGTTTAGGGAGATTAGTTATTTTATATGTTTTTAAGAAATACTTTACTATCTTTTTAGAGGGGTATTTTGTTTAAAGGGATAATTGGTGGGTTATGCAATATTGTTATCAGACCATTGGGCTAGCAGGAATTTTCTTCTGTGGGGGCATTTTCTGAAGACCTCAGTTTTTTGTGCATGCAGTTTATGGAAGGGTGGTTGATAGCTTGTATAATTCTGAATTTCTCAGTAGTGCACAAAAAGCAGGTCCTGGAGGTGGGGCTGTAGGATTTAGGCTTGTCGGTAATTCTCCATTCTATTTTGTAGGAGGTGTTGGACTTCTTGAGATCTCATACGTGGGTTGCTAGTGTGGTTATGTGGTCTTTTTGGGGATATTTGAAAGTGTTGTTGTGGGCGAAGAGTCTTTGTTTAAAAGATCCTTGGGTCATTCCGATGTATATATCTTCCTTTTTGGTATCCACCCCGGATATAACCATGGCTTCGTAAACAACGGAGCTGACTGTGCATCCTCCGCCCAAGGGGCAGGTCTCACCTCTTTTGCAAGAGCAACGGGGGTTGGGTAAATTAGTTGGTCGTTTGGAGGTCAGAATTGATCCCACGGACTGAAAACATGAATAGCTAGTTTTTACTGTATTTCTGTTAAAAAGTTTATTGAGATTATTTGATGGCGGGAAGTGCCTGTCTATTAATTTGAGAAATTGCTTACCTACGCTATATTTGACGCTGATGGAATAAGGGTGGGCGAACCAGATAATATTTCTTTGTCTCTTGCGTCTGTGTTGACTGGTTGATTGGTTGGGTATGTAGGATATTTTTTCGTTATAACCGCTCTCAATGAGGGCATTATTGTAATACGGAGCGGCTTGTTGGAAATACTCAGGTGTGGATGAAAGGCTTGAAATTCTTTAACTAATATTGGGTATAAGGTTCTTAAATATGAGAGTGGGTGGCAGGATTTGGTGTGAATGTACCGGAGTTGTTCGGTGGGTTTGTGGTATGGCCTAGTTGAATTGTTGGGCAGGTCTAGGGATACGTCTAAAAAATCTACGCTAGTCAGGTTTGTGTCTAAGGTGATGTTAAAACCGATTTCTTTTAGGAAAGCGGTTAAATGTTTCCTGAATCTGTCGAGTTCTTGCGCGTTGTTGTTGCGGGATAGGCATAGGCCGTCGTCTCGGTAGAGGCCGAACTCTTGGTCAGGGAATTTATTTTGTAAGGAGTGTAGGATGAAAAGCCCAATCAGGTCGCATATATCTGCGCTGTCGTAGGCCCATGGGAACATCAAAAGGGTCTTCAGGGTTGGATTTTTTAACCCATGATTGATTGTTGAAGAAAAAGAGTGAGCTTCTCGCATGGAGGATGGTGTTAATTCCGAGCTCACTTATATCCACGAATGTTTTGGCAAATGATAGGGCCTGTCGAGGAGTTCCCTATTAATGGAGGGGTAGAAGTCAGCGATATCAAATTGTGTGATACGGCATTGTTTTTTATCTGGGATGGCCTTGAACCAATCAATGGTTGTTTGTGAATTGGTCCAAAGGCGAAAGTCTGTATGTTTTTTTAATATAATCATTAATATTTCTAAGTATACATTTACTGACTAAGCCCATTTCGCTTTTTGCTGGGTTTATGAGTCTGCACGTGGGTCTGTTGTTGATGTTTGGTTTGTGGTCTTTTAAGGTAAGGAAGGCCCCATTTTAGGTTAACTGGTTGGCTCTGTAATCAATTTTGAGATTTGCTGCTAGGGTCATTGCTTCTTTGTTGATGGCGTTGTGTGTGAGATTTGATGCTAATTGGTATTTGTTGGTGACGCGATCTACTGCTAGTTGTTTATATTTATCGTTTTTGACTTTATGAAGGTTTTTGGTTTTATCTGAAAATACTAATGTGTGGTCATTTGATTTAAGGTTTTTTTAGTCGGCAGATGAGATTTTTTTTTAAAGAGTTCTTTTGTTGTGACAATTGGATTTTTGGAATTATGTCAAGCAAGTCTCTTTCGAAGGCGTCCATTTCGTCGACTTTTGTGGGATACTTGCTAGTATCCACACCAAATCCTGCCACCCCCTCTCATATTTAAGAACCTTATACCCAATTTTAGTAAAAATCCTTCAAGCCTTTCATCCACACCAGCGATTTTCCAACAATAATGCCCTCAGCGTTTATAACGAAAAAATATCCTACATACCCAACCAATCAACCAGTCAACACAGACGAAAGAGACAAAGAAATATTATCTGGTTCGCCCACCCCCCTTATTCCCTCAGCGTCAAATATAGCGTAGGTAAGCAATTTCTTAAATTAATAGACAAGCACTTCCCGCCATCAAATAATCTCAATAAACTTTTTAACAGAAATACAGTAAAAACTAGCTATTCATGTTTTCAGTCCGTGGGATCAATTCTGACCTCCAAACCACCAACTAATTCACCCAACTCCCGTTGCTCTTGCAAAAGAGGTGAGACCTGCCCCTTGGGTGGAGGATGCACAGTCAGCTCTGTTATTTACGAAGCCATGGTTATATCCGGGGTGGATACCAAAAAGGAGGATATATACATCGGAATGACCCAAGGATCTTTTAAACAAAGACTCTTCGCCCACAACAACACTTTCAAATATCCCCAAAAAGACCACATAACCACACTAGCAACCCACGTATGGGATCTCAAGAAGTCCAACACCTCCTACAAAATTGAATGGAGAATTACCGATAAGCCTAAATCCTACAGCCCCACCTCCAGGACCTGCTCTTTGTGCACTACTGAGAAATTCAGAATTATACAAGTATAAACAACCCTTCCATAAACTGCATGAACAAAAAACCGAGGTCTTCAGAAAATGCCCCCACAGAAAGAAAATTTCTGCTAGCCCAATGGTCTGATAACAATATTACATAACCCACTAATTATTCCTTTAAACCAAATGCCCCTCTAAAAAGATAGTAAAGTATTTCTTAAAAACATATAAAATAACTAATCTCCCCAAGACCTCCCTAAACCTATTACAAAATTCCTATCTTTCTATTTACGTACAAAATACCTCCCCCCTCAAGATATATGTTAAACACACCACGGGCGCGACTACATAAACCCCGCATACCCTGATACAACCTAGTCCTAACCACAGATAAAACATTCATTAATAAACACCGCACCCTTTCACCACAGATAATCACATCATCCATACTAAAACTAACCCCATCCACAGCGCCTTATACATTTATCAGCAGATACCCCATCTCCACGTGACCCTCCTATCACGGTAAATACATGAAACCACTTTAAACTCCCAGGAATACAGATACACCACAGTACGAAAGATTTCCTGAACCCTAAGAACCCCCCCCCCCCAACCCCCTGCTTCATACAATCCATATAATAGATTCTCAAAGCACCCGCCCACCCCTGTATAAATGAAGATGAGTGTACAGGCGTATATATACGCCCGTGTGTGTGTGTACAAGCATGTGTGCGAGTGCGCGTGTGTATGTATAGGAGCATGTTATTAATGAATAGACAATAGAAAATAATATTAATAAAATAAATAAAAGATAAAATTAATAACATAACAAAAACACAAAAAATAAATAATAAAAAATATAAAATTAATAACCCCCGTACATGTGAGTGAAGATGTGTGTACGTGCGCGTATGTGCATATGCGTGCAGATGTTGTGTATAGGCATGCTTGTGGTTCCATGCTCGTATGTGTATATAGGTGTATTTTGCCGGTGCGCATGGACGTAGGTACGCGTACGAGGGGAAAAAATAAAAGAAAACGAAAAAAATAAAATAACAAGATAAGGAATTTAATGAAATACACTAAATATTAATATTATTAACACACCACTAATAAAGAGACTAAACTTATACCCCTCAAACAGAAATAACAGATAGCATCCATCATTCCGTTTATAACCATTTTTTTGTTTTCAACACTACTGGTTATAAACGGGACATATCAACGAAACACCGCTTTCCTCCCATTAAGATTAACATCTAGAGAATACGAAAACACCAATTCAATAAATAAAAATATAAAAACACGTTAAGTCCATAAAAACATATTTGCATCATCTCTTTCAGCACTATATCGAACAATTAATCCGATACATAATTTTATTCCCAAAAACGACAACAACAAAAAGCACCCTAATTTCACAAACCCAAACGGCAAACTATATGGCCGCCTCTTTCGTATTTTTCAGACTATGTATAACAATAACATTACAAAAAGAACAGATAAATAAATAAATAAATAAAACTTGCTAACAGATAAATAAATAAATAAATAAATAAAACTTGCTAGGGAATAAAATGAAGGCCATTCATACACGAACTAACATCGATCTCCCTTAAGTCTTAGTTAATCACTATCCCACAGCGGATTTTTTCGGGGTTCCCCTCAGAGATACACCGTTTTCTGTCATTGTTGACGCTATTCCCTATCGGGCGTGACTACAATCGTTTCAGCTTGCCGATGATTCCACTGGGCACGGAGATTTACTAAAGATGTCTAAATCTTCCCTTTTGGATGAAACCGCGGTACATTGCTGAAATATGTAATATACAGTATCTAAATAAATTATATTAGTTCTCTTATATGATCGAGCACTTTATTTGATTTCTTTTCATATACAACCTGACACACACTATATATATATATATATATATATATATATATATATATATATGTTTATATATTTATATGTGTATGTTTATGTACTTGTGTATGTAAAGGTATGTATGCCCTTATGGATATGTATCTATATTTATGTATGTTTAAATATGTTTCGGAATTTTTTAGATGAGGGTTAATAATTTGTAGAATTTTATCTATTCGGACTACTGTTCTCATCTTGGGTGTTTTTATCACAACGTTTCGGCCGATGTAACCTCCAACCTTCTTCAGGTGCACCTAGTATAACTGTCGAACTCTGGAATCTGGACGGAATTTCGAATGGAACCCTTACGGGGGTAGCATGCTCTCGTTCACTCTGCCATGACTGGGGAGAAGTCTTCAGTAATTCGCAATTGAACCTTCAACTTTTAGATGACTGTCACTTAAAACTGAATTTTTCTTAGTACTATATCCACTGCGCCACGAGCCCTTGCGGACAATTCTTATATGAATTGATTTTGAAGTAATTACTTATCACTATAGATCACTACTTATCTATTATTTATAATTATAGGTTCCCATATTGTATTAAATTCTATACTACGTACGCTTAGTAAGTCATTGTCGTGAATATGGTATTAAGTAAAATTCAGTTCTAATGACAGTCATCTAGAGATTGAAGGTTCAATCCTCAGTGCGGGCGATACGAAGAATTGCGAATTACTGAAGACTTCTTCCCAGTCATGGCAGATGGAACGAGAGCATGCTACGCCCGTGTATTTAATAAAACGTTACGTTCGAAATTCCGTCCAGATTACCGAGTTCGACAGAAAGATTCCCGAGTTATACAAGGTACACCTGAAGAAGGTCGGGGGTTACATCAGCCAAAACGTTGTGATAAAAACACCAAAGATGAGAACAGTAGTCCGAATATACCATATTCTACATGTTTAAATATGTATATGTAACAATATGTGTCGATATATTTTATTTGTGTAGATGTGTATGCGTATATGTTGCAAGATCTAATGTTATATAGTCGTTCGTTTGACGTTTGTATGCTATCATTATGCACACAGCGGCTGACACCCTGTGTTCGTTGTAATTCTTTTCTTAATCAATTCACACTGACAGATTAGACTTATTTTCAATGGAGGATTAATTAGCTTAAGAATAGAGTAACAATACGGTTATTAAGCGAGAGACATACGTGCGCATTAAGAGATTGCACACTGTGGTATATATATATTTATATATATATATATATATATATATATATATATATATATATATATATATATATATATATATAGCCGCACTGATGAGCTGATGAGCTGATGAGCTGTAAAACAGCGAAACAGTCTGTATGTGAATGACTATATAAAGCTCCCTCCCTAGGTAGAGCTTATTTTGTAAGGATATCGCCAACTGCCATTAGCTTTAAAGCATAGCTCATTAGGTAAAACTAATTCGAGCTCCAGGCACTTGCTATGTTTACATTGAAATATTTCTTACATTCAGTCAGTGTCGTATGATAGCGCAGGGGTAAGCAGCGCCGACTGTCAGCTCGACAGTTTTAATCCCGGCTTGAGGCACTAACTGGTCGAGCCGCACTTATGAGCCGTGAAACAGCGAAACAGTCTGTATGTGGATGACTTATATATATATATATATATATATATATATATATATATATATATATATATATATATATATTACTATATATATATATATATGTTTGTGTTTATATATTTATATGTGCATGTATGCGTATGTCTATGTACTTGTGTATGTAAAGATATGTATGCGCTCATAGATATTTATTATATTTATGCATGTTTAAATATGTATATGTAACAATATTCCACACATCTTGTCTCTCACCACATTTCATTTCTATGATATATCGTGCATGTTGTCCTCATATATATATATATATATATATATATATATATATATATATATATATATATATATATATATATATATGTTGTGGGGGTGTAATAACAGAAGATTACGACAACATAGGTGCTGTCAGTTTCAAATCCCAACAAAGGGGACCTACAGTTGGCCTCCTATGCCGGGCTCTTTTCAGCATCTGTGTATGCCTGTCTCCTAAATAACAGGAGACAGACATGAAACCGACAGTATTGATGTTGTCTTAATCTTCTGTAATTACATATGTAAATAAATATTACGCTCTTATTTTTGGATTTTTTCTTAATAATCGAGCACTCTGCATGGGTCCTCTCCCACTAACTTTACATGTGGGACACAAATCAAAACTATGGCAGATTCATCGGCCAATTCCCCCACCCCACCCCCTCTAAAACAAAGATTCTGATTCGGAGTATTGAAAAGATCTACCAAAGGATATCCAGACATAAGTTGTCTGTCATATTCTACAACACTTGCCTGCAAGAGAAGATGCTGCCTAGATATATATATATATATATATATAGAGAGAGAGAGAGAGAGAGAGAGAGAGAGAGAGAGAGAGAGAGAGAGATAGAAAGACAGACAGACAGGCAGATGGAAATAGATAGATAGATAGATAGATAGATAGATAGATAGATAGATAGATAGATAGATAGATAGATAGATAGATAGATAGTTTCGTGGACGAGTAATCTTTTGTGGCCGCTAGACTCGAAGGACTGTCAGGAACGAGAGCTTAAATCACTTTTCCGGAAGTGACGTCATATTCTTAATACCGCTTACCCACTGCGGTTACCATTCGACCTCTGGTCTATCAATCATTCCAATAGCTATATCGCTCATTCAATCCACACAAACTGATATAAATAATCAAAATATAAGGCTACTAAAACTTATGTCTCGAACTTTTATTCCAATTTTGATCAATACTTATTACACTATTTTGATTCTAGAAAATGTCTGACATTCAGCGAATCTTTCTTAAATGGTGTCGAATGACTATGGACAGAATCTAATACAAATGTGATATACTTGAATTTTCAAATGGGACTTTGTAATCCATATTATACTCCCTAAAATAGTTTAAAATCCGCCAAAGGAAACTGGAATGTAGGAATATTAATTAATTGATCTCTAATACCTATTGAATTTCCACAAAGGGCTTCTAACCCGTCATATGAAATAAAATCACTAAAACATGGAGCAGTTTACAAGCAATAAGGTGTTAATTGTAGCATTATCTGAGAGTACACTGTACAACTAATTTGCGATTTGTGTGTGTACCCTTGGAATTTGACGGTAGCACCAGTGAAGACGAAAGGGATACATTGCTAAGCAACAAAAACCTACTGAATTCCAATAGTCTCTACTATCTAATGATACTAGAAAGAGATTGAACACATGAATAATAGTATTTCGTATATATGATTAAGGAATGGACGCACAACAGAATCTTAGATACCTCGTATCAGAAATTGAAAAATAATAGCATAAATGATTACTGCTAGGGTGTCCACCATAATTGTAATATATTTTTTATTCTAATTGTATGTAAAATGAACACTCAGCTCATGAGATCAACAATGTTTTAGTCAAACAGTATTATTTTATTTGAAATCATCTTGAAAATGTGCAAGCGGTAAGGATCCCAAAATTAGTTAAAAAGTGGAAATAATTTCAAATAAGAAAAGCGTGTGAACACACGATATTATAACATAAATGTTCATTACAATTTTTACTGTTTATTATTAAGAAAGAAGACCAGTTTAATCGGCAAGTTTAATGTAATATGATCACATATTATCATTTCGATAAGAGGTATACAAATGCAAATGTTTGCTATATACCGTCGATTAATCAAATAAGGGGAACATTTTATGTTAAAAGTCAATATAAATTGAAAGTAAAGCTAAAAACTGAAAGTTTTACTGTATTCTTTTACTGATTTAGAATTATTATTAGCGTACCAGTGTTGGTTCCACCTTGAAATTTAGATTCTTCATTTTATGCGATTACATGCAAACAGTGTGGAAAATATCTGCAAAACAATTTAAACAAAAAATTGTAAAATTTAGACTTTAGACTTTAAAGTAGGGGAACAGTTTAACGTAGAAGGATTGCTACTTCCTGATCACTAAACGTTAATAATAAATCACTTCTAGACCGGATACTTAAAAAAAAAAAAGATAATAATTACAAAAAATAAAATTCTCTTAAAAAACTGGTCAAATTTAAAAATTTTATTTAAAATAAAACGATATTTTTTCTTTCTCCGAAAGACACACACAAAAAATTACCCACGAAGACGCCCCCCCCCCCCTCACACGAAAATTTACAAAATCAAAATTTAAATGACCAGAAAAAAAATTTTCGGGGTGAAAATATTAAAATGTTCTCATTATAAAAATAGCGTCGCTGTCGAAAAATACTATATTTCTATTTTGTTAGGTACACAAATAATGAACTTGTTTGATATTGGAAATTTATTTGCAACAGTATCTTATGTATTAAGCCGATTATTTAGTCCGCGGGGTTGGAAATAAGAAAATAATACGACAAAGTAAAATAAAAGGAGACTCGTACAGGATTTAACTATGTGCCTCAGAAGAGGAAACGCCTAACATGGGCGTCGTCTTGGACCACTTGTCTTTTTATTTGCTTATTTCCAGCCCCGCTGGCTAAATAATTGCTTTGTTAGTAATAATTTCTGCGCAAACAATAGCATCAATTAAAAATGCAGCTTAATACATAACATATTGAAAAATGAACTATAATACATGTAGACTTTATCTCTTTTCAGAAACTCGTTTTGCTCTGTCAATTTAATGATTTCCAAATTACTTTCGACTGTTGTAAGTTACAAAGTAAACAGCAATACCAATTCGGACAGTCAGAGACATTTCTCTGTGACATGCGAAATTTTGAAAATATTTTTAAGATTTAAAATTGTTTTAATTTACTTAAATACGAGGTTTTGTTTTCATGTGGGAAATATCCAGACCGTTAGAATGTGTATTCTGGATGGCAACAAAAATCCTGTATACTCGCGTCGGCATTTTATCACCAATGATAAAGCATTCTGCTATAGACAATAATCGCATCACTACAGAGAAAAGCGACAGTTCATGAGATAAAATTCGCGTTTTATGATATTTAAACGAAACGATAGTAACTGAGATATAGATAATCCGCAGTAAATTATAGAAACGATTCTTATATAGTAAATTTAAACTTTCATTTGAGCTTAATTAAATGAAAGTTTTAATTTGAGTTGTTTTTCAATTGTTGGGGTTATTATTTTCCGGATACTTTGTTAAAGCAAACAACCTCTTACATTTGACCTACTTAAACTTACTTATAATTAAGTGGGTCAAATAATGTTATTTGATGTCTACCGTCAATTTATTAAAATTTAATAATTTTTCGACTCTTAGTAGCTTCATTAGACTTTCATTAATCTTTCATATAATGTTATTAAACAATTTATATAAACTGCGATTATTATTAGTGAAACATCCTTCCAGTCAGCCAGTTAAGGACAAAGTGCAAAATTTATAAACGGCTGTATATTGTTAAAGTTAAGAAGCGTATATTAAATAAATTTTCTCGGTTAAAATATTTAAGGAATTGGGATAACGCGATGCATATATTATGTTTATGTAGCCAATATCGAGGTTAGTTCACATTTTATTCAAAGGGAATTATGTGTAATCGACTCATGGTTAATTATTCTATATACGACAGAACAACACTCATAAATGTTTATATACATATATGTATTATAAAATAGATAGAATCGGTGATCTACAAATTCACAATTAAGAGTTTTAAATATTTTATTTATTCTCCATTAGAATCTTTGGTTTTTTAATGCTGTAATTATAGCATTAACTTAATCGGTGTATTCCTGATGTTATTAGTACGTTTTAATGTATAAAGACATTCGGGTGCTTGTTGCTTAAAAGTCCGAAAAAAAGTTTTTTTTGTCTTTTACTGTTTAAGAGTTAAATAAGGGGCAGTAACTCTTAATTGTAATTTTGAGCCAGAGTTTGTCTTTAATATCTAACAACTTTGATTTTCTCTAAAAGTGCGATCATGGATCTGAACTTGTTCCAGTTTGAAGACGTACTTTATTTTACTTCCGAGAAAGCAAAACAGATCGATTTCTTGCAAGCTCATGGACTTATTTCTGGCGAAGAAACCTGCAATTGTGGGCAAAACATGCGACTTGTGCCATCACTAGTGAAAACTGATGGGTTTCATTGGCGTTGCCCGAGCAGTTAATGTGCAAGTAAAACGGCGATTAAATTTTCCATGCTGAATTTCATTCAGTACAAAACTCAAATTTAAACACAATAAATTCTTAAATTTTCCATTGTTGTATACTTTTTTGTTCATTTATTAATAATTAATTTTCAGTAAATTGCTTTAGAATTAATAACAACAGTTGATAAGAGTTACTGCCCCTTATTTAACTCTTAAACAGTAAAAGACCC
Source organism: Sepiola atlantica (assembly GCA_963556195.1). Classification (NCBI taxonomy): domain Eukaryota; kingdom Metazoa; phylum Mollusca; class Cephalopoda; order Sepiida; family Sepiolidae; genus Sepiola; species Sepiola atlantica. Next base: position 111,783,566 of record OY744517.1, on the reverse strand, counting down.
CAAAAAATCTTTTTTCGGACTTTAAAGCAACAAGCACCGACATTCGTTCATATAACTTTTCGACTAAATATATGTTTTATAAGTTTTCTTGGTCCAAATATTCTAGGTCAGTTTTATAATACTAATCTATATAATATAGTTTTAGATTATAAAATATATTTTTGAAAAAGTAACTTAACGACAAACGTTAGTAAATGCATTAGGGAGACAAAACGAAAAAAAAGAGTGAGTGTCGAGAAGAAGCTATCATGAGAATGAACGAAGAATAAAACAATTCAATTGTAAAAATGCACGGAAGACATTTAAATTATACATATAATAGCTCATTGTCACTTCTGGTTTACTGTGATGAAATTGGGGAAGTCTTCAACAGAGCCAAAGAAACTACAAGATGATAGGTTATTAAAACTTTCTGAAACTTAAAGAATGCGTTTTACATAATAGAACTAAGTGTATTTATATAAATACATTAATGGAAAGGTATTCCATCGGTAACAACTAAAACTCAAATTTGAACAAAAGCATTATAATACACACATGGATTTCTTTTTACGTTTTACACATACACGCACATATATTTCCGCTTGTTGAATAACATTCCATGCATATAATCTGCATACATCTTTTACACACACGAACACACACATATATATGCATATATATATATATATATATATATATATATATATATATATATATATATATATATAATAGAGTTTCATTTCTAAAAATAACAATTCATTCATATGATGTCTTTCTATATATTTTTTTTTTCTTTACACTTCTCGATTACTTATACATATATATATATATATATATATATATATATATTAATTATTTATTACCTACAGACATCGATGTTTCATGCTTACGCAATCTTCAGTGCTGGAAGCTAATTCCCGACGGGCGACGGGTGCGAACTCCGATCACAAATCCATTTAGTTGCTGAATAAAATGTATTCATAAACAAATATTCATTCACAGAATTTGATATTTAAACATTTTATAAAATTAAATTATATGAAAAAAATAATAAAGAACAAAGCGTGAAATTATGTAAATATGTAAATAATTCGCATGTCTAGCCAATTTTCATTATTCAAACAATTTTGTAAGCGTAAAGTAAACACAGATTTTATTTGGTTGAAATATATTGATCTTTTTTTAAATAGAGTTGCATTTTAGTAAATTTCCCGTTTCACTGCTTAAGTAAAAATGAAAATATCTTTCGTGGAAAAGATATAGATTTAGTCGAATTAACAATCTTTTAAAACATTTTAGTTGGTGATTTTATAAAATTTCATAGTAATTGAGATCAATTATATTATTAAATATATATTAGGTACCTCCAGTTTGTTTCAACTTGCGTTATCATTTTTATTTAAAAACAGCGAACCGAGAAAATGAAAAATATTGTGAAGTTTTTATTAAATTTTGGAAAATTGACAATTGTAATTTTAATATATAATCTGAAGAAATGGCTGATATTTTAAATCATTACACTAATAACATTATTGTGATTATTTGGACTACTGTTCTCATGTTAGATGTTATTCTCACAACCTTTCTGTCGATGTAGGCTTCGACCGTCGTTAGATAAATCTGGTCGTACTCGGAAATCTTTATGTCAAACGTGGAAATCTTTACGTCGAACTCGGGAATCTATACGGAATTTCGAACTGAACCATAAGACACTATTTTTTTTCAACCGAGTAATTCAAAGTCGAAAGCACTATACTGAAGATCAAATTGAAAGCTGAATCTTATAACCATGTGATGATCTTCTTCCGGGATAGTACCTTACTGGTTTCTCTTTTTACAAATCGAGATATTTTACTTTTTGTTTTTGCTTATGGCATTGATTTTATTCCACGAAAACCATGAATCGGCCGATTCTGATCTTTAACAGCAGATTCTTGTAAGTTTAAGCTGGTCGGGATGGTCCAGTTCCGAGTGGGATTTACGCGGTTTCCGATTCACAAGTAATTTCTGGAGTTCATAGCTGCCCTGTATCACTGATGCGCTCTGTGTATGGATCTTGGCCGAGAATGTACTGGAAAGAACGGCCGCAGACTAAGCTTGTTTTCTTAAAGTACTCTAAGTACATCGAGAAAAGAAAACCCTAGCAATTCATGTTCGTCAGGATAATGGCTGACAACATCCCACAAAAGAAAACTATATTTGATTCGTTTCCGCCAGACATCGAATCCTCTAAAAGCCGAGACAGTGGAAAAAAGTAGGCTCGTGGAAAAGACAAGAGAGCGCCGCTAGTGCATGACCAGAAAATACTTTATGCGAATCTATATATTTGGAAGATCAAGTCCCTGAGCAGACGAAACCATATAGAGATTTGCGAGAGTACTTCAGCGAACTACCAGATCTCAACCTGCAACGAATTACTTAATCGCTTTGGGGTACTGGGGTGGCTAGTTGCAAGTGGCAGGTTTCAGAGTGTGGTGTCTTTGCAACGTTGCAGCAGGTCGGATACAAGTGCCCTAAAACTGTTCTTAAGAATGTCGCACATATTTATTCTTAATTTAATGGATGTATGCCCCAATTGAGTTGATCAGCGAGATGTGCCGGGTCAGCTGACCAAGGGTGTATTCACATTACGGAACACGCGAGAAAACTTTGGTGGGGGAACTAGATAATTCCATGTTCATAACTCATTTAAACTCAGAGATAAACATTTTGTTCCGGGTCTTATTAGAAGAATTCCTACGAATTAAAGATCTCTCCAGCACATTTTGCATCTGTTTAGTTCGATTATAGAGCAAATAGAATATGAGATGGAGCTGATTAATTTAGATCAGTCCATGATGTTGGCCGCATCGTAGCTTGTGTTGTACAGACTATCCAGTGATTCTCTCCTACTTCAATGGTGCAGGTGAATGAAAAGTGATTGAAATCGTATATAATGTCTACGTCGGTTAGGCCGTGTCTCTGACTGTCGCCCCTATATACGTACTTGCTTTGGAACCGCTTCTTCGTAAGCAAAAAAAAACGAGGCGGAAATGTTGCTCCTGTACGGAATTGCTTTTCCTGACATTGCTCGAGTCTAACTTTCTGCGTTTACTGATGATATCAATGTATTGCGTCAATACGTCCAGGCAGTAAAGGCGTTTTGACGTCATACGGACGTTACGGTGACCAACATGAAATCTAGTAAGTCTGCGATTAGGTGTGGGAAAGTTTCTTTTCCATGTCCGTTTTGTTGGACGAATAGGTCGGTAAGCATACTTGGTGTGTAGTTCTGGTCGGATGTTCAGATAGAGACAAATTGGTTGCAGGTACAGGCAAAGGTCAGATACTTTGAAATTTTCCATGAAGCGACAGTATCGACTTGTGGGTGTAGATCATCCCACTTTTTCTTTAGCGATTGGTTATATTTTAGCGACGGATATTATACTAGAAGCGCATTTTTCTAGATTCTGGATTTTCTAGATTCAATGGTCGGCAGACAAGTCTGTAATCATTATACAGGCGGGAGGTGCTTATAAATACCTGGTCTTACGAGTCATCGACATACAGAAAGACTAGTTGGTTGAGGAATAATCTTCCAACAATTACCTGTTATTTATTCTATTATACTTAATTTGTTCGAATTTATACCATAACTACGAATATTGCTGTAAAGATTATAGAACATGGACGTCTTTAAAAATTATTTTATCGAATTCATATTCTAATAAAAGCTTCATAGTTATATTATGCAAAATGAAAGTATTTCTTGCGTGTTAGCACAATTTGACTATTTCAAGACCCTCGAATAAAAGATGAAAAGTTCTCTATGGAATTCACTTTTGTCATGTTAGCTCTATTAATAGGTAGTTTCGGAACTAGGCGTGGGTTTTAAATTGGTTGAAAATATTTTGAAGTTTAATGTTCTGCACCGTTTAAACAGCTCGACTGAATCTTGTTTACCTAGAATTAATCTTTATTTTACAAAAAATATGCATAATTATTCATTTAAAATGTTTCAATCATTGAAATATTAAATTGAATAAATGAAACGTTTTCAAATCCCATAACTTCAGTTGTATAATCTCAATTTTTAAATACTTTGCCATAGCACAATATTTGAGATAGCTTTGATGTTCTGATAGTTAGCACTTAATCAAGATCCCGGTGGTGAATTCTTTTATGAATATCTATTGCAGGGGGGGTATCACATTTAGTATCAAGTATAAGTGTTATGTATATATATATATATATATATATATATATATATATATATATATATATATATACTTCACAAACGGAAAAGTTTAATTTCATATGATACTCGTTTATATAATTATTTTCTTTATGAGTATTATGCGGTATTTACTTCTTATCTGAATTATAACATTATATCTACTTCAAAATTAGACGGATATTATATGCAATATTAATCTTGCGTCTGGAATATAATAGTGAGAGCGCCTTGAGACAGGATTTCGGAATCAATTGTTTTGTCCATTAATATGAAGTCCAATTTATAACAAGTGTTCTTTGTTTCATACATTAAGCATAGATACCTCGACAGAATTTGATTCCAATTGAAAAGTATTGCTTCTGTCTACAGACGAAATCACTTCAATTTAAAAAAATAACACTTCTTAGATATAATAACATGAAATAAAATCATGATATTACTTTTAATCATGAAATAAAAGAAATTTGAGCTTTCACGGAAAGATTCTTAATAGCATATAACAGTATAATAGAATAAATAACCGAATAATAGAATCACATGTTTGTAAAGTTTCCGGTGACTAACGAATCACTTTTTCTTTGCACTTCTCGATTACTTATATATATATATATATATATATATATATATATATATATATATATATATAATTTAAATAATATCTCATGTACATCAATCGAACGAAATAAGTGAATATTATTTAACAATAAATTATATCTCTATTTGAACAAAGTCAGGTATGTGTATGTGCATATATATTTATATATCTAAGATTAACTCATAAACTAATTAATCGATCATTACGAATTTTGGAACACAACTGCTAGATGTGAGGCGTCGTAATATATACTATATTTAGTTTCCTTGGTTGTATGCAAAGGGCATAAAACGGGGATGAAATTTGAACATTATGTATTATGCATCAATTAATAAATATTCCTTAGAAAGCATAATATGAGGCGGACCTCACATTTGAAATTTCAAATATTTCAGATTTGCATTGAATTTGATCCATAGTCATAGAAATCAGTTAAGCAAAATACTCTGCATTTCATTTTTTTCTTGAGATCCTTAAGCTTAAGCCTTAAATTTTAGACATTTTCTAGAATAAAAATCGTGGAATGTATTTTAATCAAAATTGGAATAAATATTCAAGACATAAGATTTAAAAGTTTAATATCATTATTGATTTTAATATTCTTAAAACTACATTTCTTTGCGTTACATTTCCGATCATAACGGTTTTTAACGTGTGATATTTTTTGGTAGGATTAATATCTGAGATAAGAGTGAAGAACGTACGAATGGAAGTCGTCAATCTAATGGGTGAGAAATGACTGACAATAATCAGAAATATCCTCTCAACATACTTTTAATAATAAGAGTTATAACAGTACCGAACTAATAGAATAAGTACCGACAATTGCATCGGAATCAGTTAATTCTATGATTTTCAAATACAGTATTGTTTTTTATATTTCCAATTACAAATCAGTTGTCTTATTTGGAGATACTTGCTTTCAGTACTTAAAATTGTTTTTACATTTAGTTTACATGAATTAAAAAGCCTACTGAATTAAATATCAATTTCTAGTGTATCTCTCACAAATCCTGCTATAGTTCCTTATTGGTAAGCTTAAGATAGGTTTTTCCAGCTTCAATATAGAAGTTAATCTGTGTGTATGAAATGTTGTAATAGGATAAGTAATATTTTGCATTGAACAACATTCAACAAAGATTGTAATGCATATTAAATAGGTTTAGGTTTCAAAATTATTTAGCTGACGATTGATTTTTATTATTTGGATTAATCGAACTAGTATTCTTGTCATATTTACAACGTTTCAGCCGACCTTCTTCCGGTGCATGGTTTCGAACTAATTAAGGAACTTGAAAAATTGTATGTCGAAATTTTGAACCTATATGGAATTTAGCTTTTCATGTGCAATATTTAGAATTTGGAAGTCTTTATGTCGAACTATAGGGAATTTCGAACTGAACCTCCACGGGAATAGATTGTTCTCGGCCAGGACCGGGTAGAAGTGTTATCTATATGTTATTCTTTGTTATTATCTATCGCCTGTAAAAAAAACTGACCATTCTACTACTAGAAAAAATGTCGCTTATTGTAAATCACTTGTTACCGTTATGTGACCCTGAGGAGAATTCTCGTATGGACGTTGGGAGCATTCAACATAATTTTCTCTATTTGTGTAGTATAAAATAATTTTACGGTGCTTATTTAGATTAGGACCCGAGATGACTTTGATTCCATCGTTAGAGTGGAGGTTAGGGTTAGCATTAGAGTAAAGGTTAGGACTAAGGTCGGGGTCAGGTTTGGGGTCAAAGTTAGCTCGAGTCCTAATCTGATAAAGTACCCATTTTACTAGTGTTGTTGTTTACTATTTAGATTATTGTATTCTATATTGATATTTAATTTTATACAAACTAGGTGTACTTCAGAGGTCAGTTTTTAGTTCATAATTTGGCTTCGTTCTACAAGAAAATGCGATTATCCTTTCCACTTTATATCTGACTTTGCAATATTTCTACGATGTTATTTACGATGGCCGTTACTTTTAATGGTCAGGGCATGTCTCTCCTTTGTATTTTTTTCTGGATTATGTGAAATCGAATCAACGGAAATCTTGGTCATGATGTTATCTGTAGGAAGCTTGATTCGGGCGCGATGTTTCCAGGGAGGTGAATCGCTCCTGGATATTGGGATATTTTTTTGATGTCATATGGATTACATATCATCTGATTTTTTTCATATGTTAGATAAACTGTGATGAGTTTCCAGTTAGTGTCATCTGAGATGAAGATATGTCGTAGATTCTGTCACGCCCTCTAGGTAGTTATTTCGGTGGAGGCGTTGTCCATCTGCTGTTGATATTAATTGGTGTTACTAAATATTTAGACTACGGACGATTCCTTTGAGTACAGTGTATGGATGGTAGGAGTTGAAGTTGGGGTATTGTCCTATGAAGGGTTGCTTTAGATGTACGGATGCCCTGAAAATAATACCTCTGTTATGTCATGACTGACGGAATGAGAAGAATCTGTTTCAGAATTTGACATAAAGTCTCCCAAGTTCGAAAAGTTGCGCCTGGAGAAGGTTGTAGTTACATTGACTGTATCGTGAATTTAACAACCAATATGAGACAAGTAGACAGTATTCAAATAATACAAATATTTTTAACATTAAAACAATCGATTCCGTTATCAATCGTTTATTTTTTTATTGTTATAAAAACTATATATTATTACCGGTTATATTTCTCTAAAATGTAATATTGTCTAAATGTTATGTTTACTATATTAATACTTTATCATAATAACATAAACTTAGCAATAACTCAGTCTAATAATACTTAACATGCAGTTATAATGACACAAACGAATATTCTAATTCTGTTTTATATTTTCTTTTTTTCACTCGCTCTCTTGTGTACTATTCTTTACTTTGTTCCTTTTCATATACAGATGCCTTTCTGTGAACATTCCTTATTTTCTTTCTCTTAATGTCTTCACGCATTCATATTGATTCAACGCTAGTTTTATGTGCTAAAATTAAAAACAGCATTAATCTTTTAAGACGTTTATAACAGTCTGATTTTCATAATGAAATTAGTGTAGAGTGTATATTACTAGTGATAAATTGTTCATTAACTACTCAATGCAATCATACTTAACCACTCATGAACATGGTGTTCAATGCACAATAGTACTTTAATCTATTAAAACAAAATTTTAATAGCAGAAGTAGAAATAACTATTTAATTGTAACAATCTATTTTAAGCTAGCCAATAGTAAACACTGAGATATAGACGCTAATTTGATATTTCTTGAATATTATTAATTTTTTGTAATTTATGATTCTCCTTTAACCCTTGCGAAGTTTATTTCATGGTCTTACTAATGTTTTCATTGTCATTATTCATTAAATACGTTTTTTTTCTTATTTTATTTGATTGAGCAACTTGATATATTTTTTATTTTTGTCTGTGTCAGATTGACCATCGGTTTCGACAAGATATATTTTCCTTTCATTCTTTACAAAATAACGCTATTATAACGGAATTTAAAGTCAACAATACTTACATCGCCAAGAATAGCTTCTATCATTCTTCTCTCATCAATAGTCATAAGATAAATTTAAATGTTTTAAGGAGAATTAGCATTATTTCTATTGATTGACAACTCCTACTCAATTGAATTTACTTTTTGTATTTATGTTCCGTTAGTTAATTTATTTCACGCATATTTTATTCCTAGTTTTCATTATGTTCCGCTATTGAATAATAAAGACTTCGCTACCTATGTAGGTAGCGAAGTCTTTATTATTCAAATTATCATCTGATTTGTTTAGTACATATTTTGGGGAGCACACAAACTCTTCAGTCTATTGATCGAATAGTTTGTGTACACTTTTCAACCCATTTATGCAAAGTATTAACAAAGATTAAATATGAGATTAATTTAGGTGCTTCTAATTTAATAAAAGTATTTAAATTGGAAAGGTGGTACTTCTTCAGATTAGGACCCGAGCTAATTTAAACTTCGACCCTGACCCTGACCCTGACCCTGACCCTAACGACGGGGTCAAAGTTAGCTCGTGTTCTAATCTGAAGAAGAACCGGAAAGGTTAAGAACATTGTTGAATTTTAAACATTTATTTGATTTCAACAAAATTCTTTGAATCTATTCTATTAGTCTGTTTCTTTTTATACCGAGTAAGTTGTGTTCTTATTAAAAATATTTCGACAATATAATTATTGGTTATATTCATTCGCCACTCACTTATTTACGTGAACAAATACTTCCAGAAATCGTTCGATAAATTCTTCACGCAATAACAAAAATCCAACACATAAATAATGTGCCTTCAATTAGTAATATTTTTCTTGAAAAAACAACAATTTTATATTGTAGATCTTCGAAGTTGACATTATGGAAATATGATTTTTCCTTTAGATATTTTATTATTCTCTCTGGTTGTTAAATAAATGTACTTATTTATTGTGAGGTTTAAACTAGTTATTGATGGTGAATGTATATAAAATGTAAATAAGTTAACATCTATGTAATTATTCATGCAAAAGTTGTGTAATAAATGTCATGAATAAAATTTCATCAAAGAAGGAAAAGTGATTTTTATCGCCTGATATTTTACAAGAAAATATTTTTATTCGCTGGGAAACATAGTCGAGAGAAAATAAATCTACCTAATTGCAGTTCAATTTCATATACTTCCGTCTAAATAATTGTTTTCATCTTCAAAGAATATATGATTTAAAAATATGTTGTATAGTTGAAAGATAAATGAAAAGGCTGATAAAGTCGGAGTTATCTAACGTAGATCTATTTCAAATAATGTTGACAGTAAAATAAAGTGGTAAAATGTGTTACTGTTTCTTCTTACAACGATGTATGACTAGTGTGTAATTCTATTACGATTTCACAAGCATAGATATAACACTCCACAACACGTGGGAAATTATCGCTTGTCTCTACAGATTTTCTTAGGGCGGCAAGAAAACTTTGAGATAGCATCCTTCGTAGTTCTGTATATGGTGTGATGTTATATCTTTTAACATTCATAGATAACTGACTTCAGAAACAAATTCCCAGGATGATAAAGGGTTTCCGAAAGACAGGAAATATATAACATTTCAAACTATTTGAAAACCATTTTCGTACATTATTCTAGAATACAATAGCTCTATTATTTACAGCTGTAAATGGTGCTTTTTTTCAAAAATAATCGTGTTTTCACTGTTTTATGTTATCTTATGGTGATCAACACAGGAACACAGTGACAGACTGGTACAATAGATTATGATCAGTGTTCACACCCAACACTTAATTTATCTAGTAGCCTATGTAGGGTAGACTGCTCGTACTTTACTAGTTGTACTTGTGTATAATTTGCTAAATTCAAACCAGTTAAAATGTTTTGGTAGACAATATAAATTATAGTAAAACTTCATTAGATTTTGCTAAGATTTCATAAACCCATAATGTTTCGGTTTCATTGTATGTAATATCTTACAATGCCAAAAAGGTTGAGACAGGAAACAATGTAGCAATGAGAACGTTGCTCTATTTAGCTTACTTAAAGAGCATTAAAATATAATTGTGTATAAACAGTAAAAAGTGTATTTCGGCATTATATATGAAGTCCCTCACACTCTCTGTAAATCAAGTAACACGCTGCCTTTATTCTTCAGAAAATACTTTAAAGAAATGTAAGAGAAATATAACATGGAAATAGTAAGCAGACTCTGACCCCCCAAAAAACAGAAGTTTGTGAGAAAAATGTGGTATTATAAAATACAAATTTCAGAAAATAATGATATTAATGTCTCTATTATTGAGGAAATTTATCCACCATACTCTTGTCAATATCTATTGATGCGCACAGTAAACGGTTTGCTTTAAAAACCACATTTTACTCTGTCATGTAATCATATTATTTGATTGTGAGTTGGAGATGTTTCCATAGCGCGAAAATATTATTGATAAAGTTTGATGCCACCCAGTAGACATCAGAAATGAATCAACTTAATTGAAATTGTTATTAAGCTGAACATTGTCTTAATTGATGTCGACAAAACCATCTCAAAGAGAATATAATTCTTTTGTACTAAGATGTAATTGAGATATATCAATTGCTACAGACATAGATAAAATGTGTAATCGATGCAAAATAGTTTTGAGCTGACATCGCTAAATATAAAATGGCCTATTGAAATGAATGTATTCATCACATATGCAGACATTGATAAGCTACTTTGGTTCAACTTAGAAATACTTTATTTAATCCTAAAATAGTGTATTTCATGTGTGTTCGACGAATAGAATGATATGCTAAGTATTTTTTAATTACAGTCAATGAAATGTATGTGAAACCATCGGCACAATTTCAAATTGATGAAATTCTCGGCTTTCCGATTTAAATGTGTGGAGAAAAGCTGTCTTTTGATACTCAGTAACTTTTTCAATGTTTAGAACATGATTTCTTGAAGAATCCACTAGAAAAGCTTATGAAAAATAACTTTGAATTTAGTGGATTGGTATTCGTTATTACTACGGAAAGGTGCACAGTTTATTAGGAAAATTTTCAACTGTTATCACCATCACAATGCTAGAAAATAGATCTATTCACTGGAAACCGGCATGAAAACGCGGCATTGGAAAACTATTTCCGTTCTATGATTGGCGCATTGCTTAAAAAACATTAAAATAGTCGGGTTACAAAAAAACTGCGGTGTATGGATTTGGATCCGCATGTTCTCTGCTAAACCAATTTTAGTAATAACATTAGTGTTTTCAATGAGGACGCATGAAAAGAGATAAACTATTATAATTAGCATTTAACTACAATCATTTTAGAAAATGTGAAGTTTACGTGTGATATTTTAATGAATGAAATGTTGCAGCTCTTGAAATGAAAGATTTAGAGTTAGCACAGCATTTTCTTAACGTTGTTGTTAACCCCAAACAAATAATATTGTCACTGAACTCTACTGTGATTGAGGCCATACTCATAAGTAGGAAACCATAATCTAATGTTTGTCTATATTACATGTACATTTCTGCGTTTTGGTAGCATCGGGGAAACAGAGAGCAGGAAAGGAAATCCAAAGGCAAGCGTGGTAGTCTGCTAACGGGATATTTGTTAATTTACAGTGTAGTTCGCTAAATGAATGTTTGTTAGCATATGGTGTAGTACGCTGACTTGGTATTTATGAGCATATAGTGTATTTCTTTCATTGGGTGTTTGTTGGCGTATGATGCATTACCCTAATTAGATATTTCTTAGCATAAGGTGTAGCATGTCGTATAGATATTTGTTAGTGAAGGTGAAGTATGCTGGGAGGGTGTTTACCGGTGTATGGTGTAGTATGCTGAGTGGGTGATGTAAGCATATGGTGTAGTTCGCGTACTGGATGTTTGTAAGCGTATGGGGCTGTTCGCTGACTGTCTGTTAAGGTATGATGTAGTAAGCCTACGAATATACTTACCATTTTTCATCTATTTGGCTCTCGGAATCATTGTGTTTTCATAAATTAAACAATCGTCGTGTATTACTTTTTTCTTAGAATTTTTACAAAGAACAAAATGGCCGCTCTTTAATAATTGTAATTAAAATGTATTACTACTTGTTTTGATATAAGTTTCTACTTTCTAATAGGTCACGGATTACAAATATATATGTTATCTAGGTAATTCTGATGTTATAAGTGAATATTCCGTATTTTAACTATTAATTAGTTATCAGTGGTTTGTTACTAATCTACCAGAGTTTTAGTTGTGGATTTAAATATCGATCGACGACGGATCTATTAATGAGGCATCCGTGAGTGTTTTTTTAATGTACCTCGAATAGCCTCAGAAATGAGGGATTAACTAAAACGGCTATCAACACAATAGTTAAAGATAAAGCGGGAACGAAAAGCTATGACATTCAAGAGAAGTAAATCTCAAAACAAGAGATCGTATATAATACCTAAGTTAGAAGAATGGAATCGTCTTTGTTTTTCTATGAAAGAAAAAGATCTAACGAGATCTAACTGGAGTTCACAGATTGCTAAATTACTTTGTTTACCTTGTATTTTTTGTATAATAGACATTCTTTTCTATCCTTTATACTTCTTGGAGTGTTTCCTTATTATTTTCTGTTAACCTTTTCTAGTTTGAATGATTCCAATATAAAAGTGAATTCGTTTTTATCGGCATGATTCAGTTGCTGCCATTGGTTTCCCCGATTATTACTAGAAATAATCAGGTACGTTCAGGAGGACCACATGAGGATTGCTAACATCTCTAAGTGAAAGTATAGTAATGGAATAAACTCTATTCGAACTTGGTACACGCAAGTCGTGAGTCCACTTAATCACCGACACCTTTAAATTATCTTGGTATTGTGGAAGATGAAGTCAGAAAATCAGTTAAAATAAAAGAAACACAAGAAATGAATCATATTATGTACATGGATGATATTTGGTTGTATTGTAAGGATAACATTGTCCATTACTGATAGAAATACGAAACTCGAACTAAATAGACCTGTTGCTACAATTCTATAAAAAAAAATGCACATTCACCGCAATAGAGATAATTACGTACCTGAAAAGTAATAAAACTGATAGGAAATGAAATCTATAACTATGGCAGCATATGATAGTTCAATTAAATTATGAAGAATGGAAATAAATCAACAGTTTAATAAAGAGTAGTATACTACAATTGCCGCTCTGCTCAAAATTGAATCAAGGGAATACATTTCGAACAGTGAATCATTGCCGATAGCTAAACTGAATATGTGGGGCTGTGACATAAATTTGCAATACAATGCCTCTGGATAGTAAGACACGGGAATTATTGACAATTAACGAAACAAGAATTACAACATTTTAGGGTTACATGTAACAAATGTCATTAAAACAATGGTGATTCTTATTAAGATGTCGGGTATCATTAAAACTAAGAATTGTGTTTAGAAAAATATCGGCGGAAAAAACTGGTGCGAAATGGAAATAAACCGTTTTGACAGATCTTAACATATGTTATGGCAACGCCGATCTAGAAGGTCGATTTTTATGAAAGAAAATTTAAAAGAAACAGGTCACTTAATGATACAATTTTTTTTCAGAATCCGGGAACAAATCTATTTGTATTTTGTCTTTGATTTAAGTGCAATTACTGCGCCCATTTAGTACTCTTAATTATGTATACTAACTTCAATCTACAACTCTCCATGTGTTATTTTGTAAATATATAGATGTGAAACTGTATTACCATTAACCTATCTGGTTTTTTTTAATTTTCTTTATATTTGAAAGCATGCATATGTATGAGTAACCTGAAGACAATAACATAATCACTTCAGCGGCACAAGAACAATCAGTGAAGTCAAATTTTGTGAAGTGTGAAATCGATCAAACAAAAAAAGTGGCGAATATATGCTGCAAAATATGTGTTGGTTTGCTGGTAAGACTGTCACAACGCTAATACAAATATAGGTATGATAATGTGACAAGAATAATTCATTGGGAGCGGTGTTGTAATCATGGCATGAAATATGAAAAATGACATATGAACAAACGCCAGAAATAGTTATGTAAATCAAAAGGACAAACAATACAGAATGCAATGACTCATCAATATCATCAGATTAAACCTGGAAAGATTAAAAGTGTTGTTGTGGACGAGAATGAAAAAAGACATTTCAGATTATTGGAATTACGTTTCTAAAGTGAAGAAACAAATAAAAATAGTGAATAACTACAACGGATTGTCCTGCTTTTTTCATGCTTCCTCAGTCGAGTGAGGCGTTAACCTGGATTCTTCAGCGTGAAGTGTTCACGTTGTTCTTCTGTCAAAAGATCGTTAAGCTTAGCTGGTGTTTGTACTTTTACTTGATGCGTTACAGACATTCAGCAGACATGAGGATTCATGTTCTTCCAGACGCTCTGCATTTTAGCAGCAGGCGTTTGGCATTTTTACTGCTACTTCCACTGCACCTTTTCCTTGCTTTTTCCCGGCAAGATAGTTTCGGGTTTAAATAACCATGTCCTCGCAAACTTTGTGAAAACCTGTGATGAGTATTGAGGCTAATTGTCGGAAGTCAGTTTCTCTTGTATCTCATGACATATAATGTGTTCTTGATACATGCAATTATTGCTTGTAAATATATAGTGTACACTCTTTTGCAGAGTGGGATACTTTATTTTCACCAAAACCTTGTTTTGTATTCTGTTTGAAGGAACCTTTCAGACTTTGGTTCAATGAAGTCAGCCACTGCATCTGACACAGAATGTGCGACTATTTATAGAACTTGTAAGTAACTTATACAGCATCAAATGCTTAATTTTCCTCCTGACAGAACGCAAATCTTACGTACGTCTTATTGAGGATTCCGATCGCGTATAACTCCTGAGGTTGCAATGTGTCCTTATAGTACTGTCAGCCTCCGCGGCGTCAAACAAAATACCTTTCTTCTCTCAAGCATAGCAACTTGGATTTCTTGTGACGTGTGGTCCAATCTGACCAGTAGCGAGTAATCAGACCATCGTTCAAATAATTGATAAGATTTGCTCTTGTACCCACTGAACACTTGATCTAATATTTAAGTCGGTCGTGTCGCTGGCCACGGTGATAGGAGTAGAAGATGTTGATGTCTTCATCGACGTGGCCGTGTTAGTACGATAACTAGTAGTGTGAAATCACGTAAAAGATTTACTCCAATGAAAGTGAACAGAGAACAACGATTATGAGTTAATAGCAAGTAGCAAGTAACGGAATCAAAAGCAGTGGAACTGCAACAAATTTGTTTCACTGTCGCGTATATTATAATAAAACACACGATACGTACATGTGACTGATAGAGTCGAAGCAAAATTAATACGAAAAAGGAAACGTAACGAGGAAAGTCTCAGTAATTGACGACTTCTCGTTCTTTGAAAATACTAGAGGCGTTTATTTTACTAAGATGTCACCATGTTACGTTCATACTGTTGATATATCAACGAGAACAACACGGAGCTAAATAAAACAAATCACTTTATTGAGGAATCACAAATGCAGATAGTCATGTCTTTCATTCAGAGTAGAGCTATTCAATAGAGAAAAAAAGGAGAGCTATTCAATAGAGAAAAAAAGGAGAGCTATTCAATAGAGAAAAAAAGGAGAGAATGTTGGTGAAAGGTTTGTATATATACATCGTTAACTGTTTAATAGATCTGGCCTTTTTCAAAATATTAAAATATGAAATGATCAGATGAGTTTGTGTGGGTTTTATTCAACCGAACAAATAGACAAATATGTTAGACACCGTTTTCATTCTGTCATCTTATGTTTTGTCTTCAATACGAGAGGGTCATTCTAAGTAATACATCGTCTCTTTCATACGAACTGAATATTCTACGAATTGTGTGTGGGATTACTATTCTTAATATATTAAACATCACTTCAAAGGCATATTAACAGAATATAAGAGCGCATACGGTTAAATATAATGCAGTATAAACCGCTTTCTGCTTATCGAAGCGTTTCTACGGTCATGTAATGACTAATAATAATTTTCCATATATCTATACGGACAATATTTTTTTAATATACTTGACCTGTCTATGTCAAGATACTAAGATATTTCCATCTAAGAATCGGGCAGCGATATTTTAAAAAACAAAAACATAGATAGTTTCCCGTTTTTTCGTCACATTTTATCAATAGTTTCTTTTCACGCATAAAATGTAACGCTGTGAACTTTATTTAAAACTGAAACAATGCGTATTTTGACTTGATCCCATTTTCAGATTCGACTGATTATTAAAAGTAATCTGCTGCGGTGAAGGTAGAATTACGTGCTTAAACATTTTTCTCAAATGTCGTTTTTGTTCAAATTCAATTTTTAAAATGGTTCGATTAAATATATCATAAGAATAGCATACTGATTTTTTTATTTGATGTGGTCATTTCAACATTGTGGTCAATCTGTACACACATCCTACACAAAAACAAAACTATAACTTTGATGATCACTTAATTGGATTTTTCATACGGAAACCGCATATTCATTTAATTCAAAACTGGTTTGGTAACTTTGTTTACGCAAATGATTATATATTTTCATTTGGTTTAAAATTATTTTTCTCGCACGTCGGTGAGGCAATCGACTATTTCGGGTTCACCCAGAAAACTATTGTCTAGCCGTGGTAATATCAATCAAGAAAACACATCAAATAGAATTTCCTATGAGCTAAATACTCCATAAAAGTTAAGGTTATTACTAGACGACACGGACTCAATCTTTTGTAGTTCTCTTTCTACATATTATCTCTCTCTTTCTTTCTCTTTCTTTCTCTTTCCGTATCTCCCTATCTCTCCCTCTCTTCTGATTTCACTTTCATCTTTTATCCTTTCATATTTTTTATGCCTGTTTGTCTATTTACGTAGTTGTTTATTCTGTCTATTTACGTATGTGTAACTAAGTGACTTCAGATGCATCTTATTCAAATCAATGACGAAAATTCTTAAAGGGTTATTGTTTGATTACGGTATATACTGAAAACACCCAATGATTACTATAAATCCCCATTTGTACAAAACGCAAGTATATATATATATATGGACATACATTAGATAAACAGGTATTTAAACGCATTTATCTATAAGATAACGCTTCATTTTAGTTAAGCAATCCCTAATAACATAAAGCAGTGTACGGTTTCCCATACTCAAGAACGACTAATCCTGTATAATCAGACTAAATCCTGTATAATCAGACTAAATTGCCAAAGACATATATTCTAAATGTTCGAGCTTATTTTGTCACTCCTTACTTTTCGCGTTGTTTTATTCATTCCGTCTTCTACGGGCTTCTTTTCGACACTCATTCTTTTTATTTAACACATTTATGTCTGGTGATACCAGATCAGGCTGCCTTGTGGCTCCCTGAGACGAAATTCACCTACATTGACGTTTTTTTTTTTTTTTTTTTTTTTTTTTTTTTGTAAAACTTCATTATGTTCTACAAAACCAAAAACCAAAACAACAGCCCCTCTCCCTTTCTCCCTCCCCTTTTTTATTTTTATTTTTCCTACCCTACTCCCGGTCCTGGATATGACCTTAAACTACATCCGATGGTGAGATCCGGCTTACAGACTTTGGGGAATGTGGAGCCTCCTCTTAATTACCATTGCTCCCAGGTCCACCCTGACCCGGAGTGGTAGTACCTGTTAGGGTCCCAACTATGGGTTAAATAGAAACAGATATTAAAAGGGGAAAGAAACAAAAAAGAGAAGAAAACAAGACCAGATTCGGCATTAAATAACCCAAAAAGGGTTGATATGCCGTAAAACAAAACTACCAAACCATACCAAACCACATTTATGTATACCACTTATTGCAATCTTTATTTTATAGTTGCTCCCCTAGTTACTTCTAGTCAAGTATTTTAAGACTTGATTATTCAGCCGATGTTCTTGATTTAATCTAGAATGCTCTCGTTCCGTAAACCATGACTGGTAAAAGTATTAAGTAATTCTTAATTATATTCTTAGTCTCGCTTGTACTGATTGAACTTTTAACATCCAGAAAATTTCACTTAGAACCCATTATACCTAGCGATTCATCCGTCGCGCCAAAGATCCACGTCAAAATAACATCCAAGAATAGAACAGTTACCTGAGTAATAGTACATATCATAATTAAGTTTATTAAATCCAACATCCCAAATCTGGTGCGATTCTAAACAAATGTTGGACTTATTTGTAATACTACTACTATTGATTGTAGTACAATTTGTAAACTGTCTAACACGTGTTTATCCAAGATGGCTTCACCTCCAATCTTAAATATTTTAATGGGTAAAGAATATATAACCACTTATTATTAATGGCATTATTATTATTATTAGTAGTAGTAGTAGTAGTAGTAATATTATTATTATCATTATGTTCATCCTCCAGTAAAATATCCACAATATCAATGTTTATTGCTATTACTATTATTAGATATGATAGTATTAGTAATAGCGACAGTCCTAGTATTATGATATGACCATTTTATGAAGAATCTGCTTTGTTTTGAGCCATTTATGCCACATTTTATGAAGATTTGCCAACTGCTTTTGACCCTATAAGAGTGCATATCGTCATCATCATCATCAACAGCAGCATCATAATCATTATTATAATCATCATAATCTTCATAAATTGTAGTAGTAATAGTAATAGTATTAATAATAATATCAATAGTAGTTGTAGAAATGCTAGTATTAGTATGTTTATTCATCTATTTCATCTGTGAAGCTTTACACCAATTTTAGTTAATATTTACCAATAGTTTGAACGCATGTGTTTATTATTAATATTTGTATAACATATGATTCCGCCAAATTTAGTGCAGTTAAACTTTATAGATTTGGTGCATATAAGTTATTATTATGATTATCATGATTATCATGATTATTATTATTATTATTATTATTATTATTATTATTATTATTATTAATAATAATAGTAATAATATTTACTATGAGCAGTATGAGTAGCACTGGCAGTAGGAATCGACGTATTAACATTGTTAGCTTTTTACACTTTAGCATCTCAAAGATTCGTTATATCAACTCTGGTGTTATTCTGTTGATTAGCTTTTTTTTAAGATATTTCACCCCAAACAAGGCAGGACGCCACTGTATATGTAAAGGGCTACTGAGAATTAGGGAGTAGGTTTAGGGTGTCATCCTAAGTTGGGAGCCGTGCAGCGAGATGTCTGTTTACATTAGTTTTAAACCTCTGCATGTCGGTACATAGGAGTAGAAGGCTTTCCGGCATCTGGATACCTCCACAGTGAATAGATGGGATTTAGCTGATTGTCGGGTTGTTCTAGTGTATTTAGGTCGAGGAGGCACTAGAGCAGCTAGTCCATCGGAGCACAATCCATTGAATTATTTGTAAAAGAAGCACAAGGATGCAACATTGCGGCGATGGGAAAATGGCTGGAGCTTGATTGATAGTGATGGACCTATTAAGTTGGGGACTCTTTTTTGGACCTTGTCTAAGAGGGAGAGACTAGTGGATGATGCACCAGCCCAGATGTAACAACAATACTCCATACATGGGCGAATGGTGGCTGTGTAGAGATACAGGATAATGTCAGGTGCGAGGAGTTTACTAGCACGGTAGAGGGAGCCCACTTTCTTTGCAGTAGCCTTAGCAATGTCTACAATGTATTTGTTCCAATTCATGTTACCTGTGAATGTTAGGCCGAGTAGTTTTAATGATGAACTCTCAGGTAGGGTGTTATTTGCCATGACAATCGGTGGTTGAAGAGGTTTCTCGTAGTTATTGAAGGAAAGTAGCTTTGTCTTCGCGGTATTAAAAGTTACCAACCATATATGACCCCAATCCACTACAGTCTGGAGCTCACTTTCTAAGGATTCAGCCATTGATATGACGAGAGTACAGCGTGGTGTCGTCAGCAAATATACCCATCTCAGACTCGATGTCATCAGAGAGGGCGTTTATGAAAATCAGGAACAACAAAGGTCCGAGGATGGATCCCTGGGGTACACCTGCATTTATGTCATGTTGCTTAGATGAACGGCCATCGTGGACAACCTGGATCTTTCTTTTGGTTAGGAAGGATCTAATTATATTAAATATTCGTCCAGTAATATGATATGAGTGAATTTTTAGGAGGAGCCCTTTAGGCCATACTTTGTCAAAGGCCTTGGATATATTAAGCGCCACTACACTAGCTTCACCTGCTACCTTGTCCAGTGTATGATATATGCGTTCAGAGATAACCGTCAAGATTTCCGCAGTAGATCGTGTTTGTCTGAATCCATACTGGCGGTCAGAAAAAAGTTTAACATTAACTAGGTGCCGGAGTAGGCTGATTTGGCGATAGTTCTTAGGATATGTTGTATCCCCAGAATTCTTGAAGACTGGTACCACAGAGGCAATTTTCCAGCTATCAGAGAAGCAAGATTCAGCAAGGCATTTGTTGTAGAGTTTGAAGAGGACATGGGCCAGTTCTGCAGAGCATTTCTTTATTACTATTACCGATATAAGATCAGGTCCACATGCTTTGGAGGTGTCGAGGATTTTTATGATGACCTTGACCTGAGATGGGGTGATAACCAGGTTTTCAAGTGTGGCTTCAGTCTGCAGTGGGAATTTAGGGACATTGCGGTTTGCCGAGTCCAAAGTTGAGTTAATGGCGAAACGCTGGGCAAGTAGTTCAGCCTGATCAGCTGCCGTTCAAAAGACATCATTGTAGTTTGATAGCGGTGGAATCGTTTATTGTCCATTGTTCACCACACTATTATAGATTTTCCAGAAATCATGAGTGCCTAGTTTCTGTGACAATACGTTTTTTTGTTATCTCTGTATACCTTCTCT
The DNA here is from genome assembly GCA_963556195.1 of Sepiola atlantica. Taxonomy (NCBI): domain Eukaryota; kingdom Metazoa; phylum Mollusca; class Cephalopoda; order Sepiida; family Sepiolidae; genus Sepiola; species Sepiola atlantica. The sequence continues at coordinate 111,762,451 of OY744517.1, read as the reverse complement.
TTACTTCACCTATCAATGCCTTACAATTATTTCTTGATTTTATAAATTTCTGACTATTCGCAGTTGACTTATGGCGAACGGAATTTCAGAATGCTTGCTGTCTCTCAGCAATGGCAGCTGTACATTCCGAGGTGAACCATTGAGGGGAGCGGTGTTTGCTGAAGAATTTTCACATGGGAACATAGGCTTCAATGTCTGCTTTGACCTATTCGGTTAACTTATTTGCACACTGATCAGCAGGGAGTGAGAATGTTTCAGTCCATGGAGCATCGCTGATGTTATCTCTGATGAACTTAACATAAGCCTGCTCGTAGTATCTCGTTGTTTTAGCAATAGATCATCAGCTTTTGAACGAGTTTTTACGGTGATAGCAATCATAACCATGACGTGATCAGCGTTCCCGAGCGGGCTATGGGCTTCAGTCACACAAGCCTCGGGCAGTGAGGTCAGGAACAGGTCGAGAAGTGAGGCTTTCTGGTCTACTTGATCGGGGTTGCGGGTTGGGAAAGCGACAGTCTGTGAGAGGGAGTGAGATAAGGATAAATTATACGTAGAGTTATCGGCTGCGTCAGTAAAACAGGAGAATCCCAGCCAGTCACGGTGGTGTGCATTAAAACACCAAATACATGTAATTGGGCATTCGAGTCGAGTGAGAGTGCTCCATCTATGCTTTCAGAAACAAAGTTTAACAAGGTACAGTTCTGGGTTGAAGGTGAACGGTATAAGAAATATAAGTAACTAACGCTGTGGTGTAAAGTCAATCTAAAGCACATGTAGGATTGGTCATCTAATTCTAACCTCTGTTCTCTAGTCAGGGGGCGGAGTGTTCCGAACATAAACTCCTAGCCCGTGCATATATTTGTCAGAGTCTTACGGTAGAGAGGAAGGTAGTCAGTCATCTCAAAGAGGTGAGAGGATGTTTAGAATTGAAGGTTCGTTTCACTTAGTGCTAGGATATCCGGGGAGTTTGTCAGGAGAAAAGTTTCTACGTCGTTGATGTTGGTTCTAAGTCCCCGGAGATTAGTGAATGCGAGCCTCAAAGGCAGAGGCAAAAATGTTTTGTGTCTGGTTTAGGTTTTATTTTTTTATTTTGCAATGTCATGTTTGTTTTGTTATAGAGTGGGGGTGGACAAAGTGAGTTCATGTTAGATGCCAATAAGCTCACACAACCAGTCCATTAGTTGCGACCTGGTCCATGGGGTCGTGGCCTCGGGAAAGCCCACCGGAGATAAATGTAGGGTTTGGGCTCCTCCCCTGTCAGTCGGAAACAGAAGCCATACAAGTTGTCTAACCTGTACCCTCAACCTGTTGGAACAAGAAAGACTCAGACCGGTTATGTAAGACCTAGTGACGAAAAAACTTTCCCCAGGTTGCCCAGATAGAGAGAAAAAGAGACGGCATTCATTGTCCTAGTCAGAAAACAAGGGCCGGCACTGGGTGCCTTTGAGGCGTACCAGCGCTGGTACCTCTGCGCCTGGCTAGTAGACAGAGAAGGAGTTCAAAGGCCGGGCGATAGCCAGAGCCCATCTACTCCTTAAGCGATTTTCGGTTTGCAAACCGGATATTTTGTTCGAGATTCCAACGGTTTGCTTCCAAGACGTAAGTGGTTAGTAGCAAGGTTTTATTTTCAGAGTTTTCCTTCTCTTAGTTGGATGGCCTGACAAGGTCTACAGGTCCAACACTTCGAGAGGGTATATCCTGCGCCCGTGTACTATATATATATATATATATATATATATATATATATATATATATATATATATATATATGTATATATGTATATATATATGTATGTATATATATGTAGATAGAGTAAGTCTACTAGCCACCGCCTTCTACAGATAATGAAGGGCTAAAATAAGTTCCCCTCTCACTCTATTATAAGCATAATTTATTGTGGGGACATTTCACCTGCCATTATAGTGTGTGGAAGGGTTTAATCTACTACTGATTACGTCAAACTAGGGTGCACTTTACCTATGACGTTACAGTATAAAAGGCAATTTTGTGGTTGCACTACCTGGGAAAAATATTGTTTAACTAAGTAGTCATAGCAACGTAAGTACATGGATTTTTAAGACAGAGATATTTCAGAATTAAGAAATTAATAACTTAGCTGTTTTTTATTTCTTTAATTTTGCCTATAAACTAACTAAATAATTTTAGGTCTCCATTGTTTGTCGGTGGTCGATATAAATGTCTCAACCCGTGGCTCTTTACTAACGTCAGGCTAGTGGGTTTGGGTGGTACTGTCCCTTTTTTAACTACGTTTGACAGTGGATTCCTTCCCCCTTTTAACATCGAACGCGTTAATCCCTCTAAAACCTCGCAGAATATTAGCAAGAAAATAAAAAGGCAGATAGATCAAGAATCGTGCACAAGAAAAAAGAAACGAAAACTTAGAAAAACAAATATTGTTAAACTAAATTAGTCATCGCAACGTAAATACATGGATATTTTAAGACAGACAGTTTAGAAATAAGAAATTAAGAACTTAGTTGTTGTTTTTTAAATGTTGCATGCAAGCTTTAGTTGAATTTGAGGTCTCCATTCTTTGTCGGTGGTCGATATAAATTAGAGCATATGAATGCTTAATAGACATAGATATAATCAAACATATATTTTACACGTGGTAAAGTGCTATTCCATACTTCTTATTGTACTGATGCTTGCAGTAAAATTGTTAATTCTTAATATTACAATTTAATACAGTCTTTTGGGTAATAATTATCTTATTGATGATGGAAATAATTAGTCATGTGGTATTATTATTGTTTCCTAGTAGGTGTGTCAAACTTTCCCAAAATAATATCAATAATGTAGGAATACATTTAAATATGTTTTTTGGAAAAATAATGGATTACAAATGAAATAGATATCTAATCCTCAATGCAAACATTTCTATCTCTTTCTCTCTCGATTACACACATATATATATATATATATATATATATATCAGATATTTATACACGAACAGGGCCGATTTATAACAGGTCCCCCAAAAATAGAGCTATCGATCTACTTCACGAGCTTGCTAGCTATAGAATATCTGGAAATGTTCTCTCAAATATAAAGTTATTTTTCTCACATAGGTTTATAAAAGTAGTTGTTGATGGACAGAAGTCTGAAGCACATAGTATCAACGCCGGCGTGCCTCAAGTATTCATTCTGGGGCCAACACTCTTCTTGATTGTCATCAATAGTCTCCCAAATCACATTGTAAGAATATTCGTCAACATTTATGCAGATAACACAACCATCTACGGCTACACGTCGAAGAGCATTAATGATCAAGATCTTTATGATTCTCTCATCCGACCTGGTGCAATGGGGGAAAATAGTGACTTTTTACTTTTAATACGTCTAAAACCAAGCTTCTCTCCTTCCACCAATAACGCCCAGATCCTCGATTTGCCCTAATTGAAACGAATGGCTATCTCTTTGATGAAGCCCTCTACTTTGATAAACGTCTGGGACTAATCCTCACCTCAGACTTGAAATAGAAGACTTACATCAAATCCGTTGCTAAGGTCGCTGGTTGGATTATTCTACCACTTAAGAAGGTATCTCACTCCTGACACAATCTTCTCCCTGTATAAGATTTAAATACGTCCTAAGATGAGGTATCGTTGCCATATCTGTGGAGGTGCCGCTCTGAGCAGACTTTACTGTCTTAACAGCGTACAAAACCGACTTCGAAATTTAGTGGGAGATGTTTTCTTCTCTTCCATGTAGCCTTTTTCTCACAGAACAGGCATTACTAGTTTTTCTTTGCTCTATCATTATTTTCATGGTAGATGCCCAACTGAGTTCATATCTATGGTTCGCCCCCTTTAAAATATCCATAACAAAATCTCATCTATCTACAACCGCTGTCAATAATCATCATTTCTCAATCTGTGTACCTAAAACTAAACGTAACTTCCGTGAGCAAAGTTTCTTCCATAAAACTACCAGTCTGTGGAACACAGTACTACGCGGCTTCTCTTCGGCCGAGTACAACATAGTGGTTTTCAAGTCTAATGTAAACAAATACTTGTTGGGCCGTCCCATTAATTAATCAAATCCTAACAAGTTACAACTATCGTTACTAATCTCTACGATGTTGTCGTACCATCCGCCTGACAAACTCATTAACCATTATCCTCGTGTGGTCTTTCGGCCTTGATAAGCGGTGTTTTGTTAGTAAAATGTGTTTTCAAATATTCAACATAAATAATAAAATAATAAATGATAATAAAATTAACTTAGCTTCACACGCGGTATCATCAGTAAGCAGAAATGCTCCTAATTCTCCATCAATCGAAAAAAAATGATGCCAAAATGGGATACTTCTGACAAACTACATATTCAAGTACACCATATATATATATATATATATATATATATATATATATATATATATATATATATATATATATATATATACAGGGTGGGCAAAAATAAGGGTCCTATTTTTAAAAATTCATAACTTTTTTATTTATTGATTTTAAAAAAAATTTTTTTTTTAGAATAAGTAAAGGACCCCTTCCGAAGCAAGCATGAGCCGTATTAGCCCTAAGGAACGTACCCTCATTTAGAAAACATTATTTTTGCTTAAAAAACTCAAAACAGTGTAAAAAACAATACTTTAGTTTTTGTAAGTTTTAAGAAGTGTTTTTCGGCTAAAATTTGTTTTGTTTATTTCAAAAAATCTCGGAAGGGTCAGTCTACACACACATAAAGTTTGGTGAGTTTAACTTTTATTTTGTGGAAGTAATTCAAATTCAAGTTATTCAAATTTAAAGATATGACCCTTATTTTGGCCCACCCTGTATATATATATATATATATATATATATATATATATATATATATATATATATATATATATATATATATATATATATATATATATATTGTAATAAGAAGTAAAGAAAGTAAAATTGCACCCCACTTCCACTTTGTAGACTTCTACGCGGCTTCTCACATAATGTGGCGAAAGGCACCATTAAAAATGCTACGGGTGAATAGAATTAGAGTTGATAGCCAAATCGTAAACATTGTTTAAAATGTATGCAAAGACACAGAATGTGCAGTCGTAATTTAAGGACATGTCACAAATGGGTCTGAATTAAGTATAGGGGTACGCCAAGGTTATCTCTTATCTTCTGTCCTCTTCAAAGTTTTACTTGGAATTTGTGATGAAAGAACTTGAATGTCTGTAATTAACACTGGTGCTTAGCAATGAGCTCTCTACTAATATGTGTTATTGTGATGACATCGCGCGTGTTGCCTATGTCTTCGATAAGTTGAAGTTCTCTACTTCTGAGTTTGACGCCTTTTGTGAGAAATGAGGGGAATAAAGTGAACCCAGGCAAATGCAAAATATTTCCCTCTTCTGGAGATAACATTTCAATTGACAAGTAAACGTTTGAAAACTCCAAGGATTTTGTGTTTCTTGGCTCAGTGGTTCATGGATCCTCATCTGACATTAGCAGAAGAATAGGAATAGCAACTTCGGATATCGAATAGGAAGAACATAGCAACTCCTCTGAATTGATAGTTCCTATTGCTGTGTATGCAAGTGAAACATTGGCTTACAGAGCATAGGAGGTAGCTCAACATCTTTGAAATTAAATGTTTAAAAACTATCATTGGAGTAACTTTGTAGGATAGATAAAGAAATGCATATATGAAACAAAGGCTTAATATTAACAGATCCATCAACAGCGTTATTGGAAAATGAGATTAACGTTGTTTGGACATTTTCCTGGCTATCAGACTCCAGTTATATAAAGAAATCATATCACGACAATTTCATACAAGATCAATAGAGATAGGCTGACCATATCAGATTTGAGACTTGCATGCCGCTCTTGACGGCTGAAAATCTGACACAAGACTGTGATAAGTGGCGGAATTTTGTTTTTAAGCATGTGGCGAAGCTCTCTGAAATACGCCAATAAAGCAAGTACGTCAAGTCAATTAAAAATAAGGTTTTTTATTTATTTATAAACGAAGAAAATTTTTTAAAAAATAAATAAAATAAAAAATAATTTAAAAAATTATTTTAATTCTTAAATCCGCATATTGCAGACGTAGAACTTGTATAAAGAGACTTACCGCTTGAAAATTGTCGAATACCAACAGAACTCAGCAATACTGGTAGTCAAACATCAATATATCATATATTTAATATACTGGTAGTCAAACATCAATATATCATATATTTAATATACTGGTAGTCAAACATCAATATATCATATATTTAATATACTGGTAGTCAAACATCAATATATCATATATTTAATATACTGGTAGTCAAACATCAATATATCATATATTTAATATACTGGTAGTCAAACATCAATATATCATATATTTAATATACTGGTAGTCAAACATCAATATATCATATATTTAATATACTGGTAGTCAAACATCAATATATCATATATTTAATATACTGGTAGTCAAACATCAATATATCATATATTTAATATACTGGTAGTCAAACATCAATATATCATATATTTAATATACTGGTAGTCAAACATCAATATATCATATATTTAATATACTGGTAGTCAAACATCAATATATCATATATTTAATATACTGGTAGTCAAACATCAATATATCATATATTTAATATACTGGTAGTCAAACATCAATATATCATATATTTAATATACTGGTAGTCAAACATCAATATATCATATATTTAATATACTGGTAGTCAAACATCAATATATCATATATTTAATATACTGGTAGTCAAACATCAATATATCATATATTTAATATACTGGTAGTCAAACATCAATATATCATATATTTAATATACTGGTAGTCAAACATCAATATATCATATATTTAATATACTGGTAGTCAAACATCAATATATCATATATTTAATATACTGGTAGTCAAACATCAATATATCATATATTTAAAATACTGGTAGTCAAACATCAATATATCATATATTTAATATACTGGTAGTCAAACATCAATATATCATATATTTAATATACTGGTAGTCAAACATCAATATATCATATATTTAATATACTGGTAGTCAAACATCAATATATCATATATTTAATATACTGGTAGTCAAACATCAATATATCATATATTTAATATACTGGTAGTCAAACATCAATATATCATATATTTAATATACTGGTAGTCAAACATCAATATATCATATATTTAAAATACTGGTAGTCAAACATCAATATATCATATATTTAATATACTGGTAGTCAAACATCAATATATCATATATTTAATATACTGGTAGTCAAACATCAATATATCATATATTTAATATACTGGTAGTCAAACATCAATATATCTACTAAAAGAATACCCGCCGCAGGAAGGGTAAAATTAATTTACCTACTAGAATAGTTTTGCACGAATTTTATGTAGCCTAACGAAAATTCAAATTATAATATAATGTTAGTTAACCAGTAAATTCTTATTCCAATTTTGATAAAAAAAAAGTAGATGATTTTGATTCGGGAAAATGTCTAAAAATTTACAGTCAAGCTTAAATGGTCTTAAGAAGTAATTGAAATTCAAGGCACCTAATTACTAGCAATCAAATTTATTACAAATCTGAAGTATTTGAATTTTACAATGAGGGGTCTTTACCTTATTATGCCCCTAAATATTCTTTTCTTTGCTCTATAAAATTAACTTTGGGGGATATTTAATAATGTATGTCTAATACCTTTTGTTATAATTTCACAAAGTCAGATTATCATAATTTTAACAAAGGGCTTCCATCTCCTCTTTACCTCCTTTGTCTAAAATTTATTTTAACTAAATATAGCCTACATTATCCACAATTATGGCTAAACGTGTTCCAAATCTCATAATGATCTGTTAACCAGTTTAGGAGTAAACCTATACATAAGACTATAAAAATATATACACATACCTAATTTCATATGAATTGAGATTTCTGTTGTATATACTATATAAATATTATATGCGAATGTATTTATATTTGTTTCAGTATTTATTTGAACAGTTCCTAATATATTAGTAGAGCATAGTAGTAGTATAAAATGTCCTTGCAATGCAAGCTATACATAAACGTTTGTGTTTTACTCCAAATATATAGTTCGCCATGAACTAAATTAATTGACTACTTAAGGTAAGTGCAGATTATTTATTAAGCTGTCCTTACTAAAACATTATCAAACCACAATTATATTTGGCTGGGATTTATATGACTTTAATTTGTCTTAATTTTTAGCTGAGAATGATTTGTGACGCATGCATCCGAGTCAAAGACAGCGAACGAAAAGAATTCCACCTTGGCCTTTTGGCTGAGATCAGAGTGTAGTATCTGTTCTGATGGATGTTACACTCTCTAGATCGATGCCGTATTGAGCTTCGGGTCTTGATTTCGCCGGTTTGAGGTATTCTCCTGTACAGTTCTAGGAGCTCCACCCTCCCAGGCTTTACCTTCTCTTTGAGAAAGGGTTAGTTTATTGCTAATCACCTGAGCCGCCACTACCAATGAATGTCGACGGGACTGCCCAGGTAATTTTTTGTAAATCAGAGTGCGTTTCATCTAGGGCGCTGGCTTTTCACTCCCACTTTCCCGATCTTGTGTCACATCCTACCGCTGTGGGAGGTAGATTAATACAAAAATGATAAGAAAAAAAAAGCGAACGCAAATTAAGACGAAAGAAATAATATTTGAACATGTTTTTAAGTGGTAAACCTTACTTTGAAAATGTGAGAGACAGTTTAATAGCGAATTTTCTAGGCATGGTGTATTTTCGGTTGACTCTTTTCCTTCTATATATATTTTCGGTTGACTCTTTTCCTTATATATATATATATATATATATATATATATATATATATATATATATATATATATATATATATATATATATATATATATATAAGTGTATGTATGTATGTATGTATGTATGGAAGTTGAGATGTGGAGCACATGATGGAGAAGGTATATACGAAATCCTTTTCCTTCTATTGCCTTCTTTTCTATTTCTCCGTATACACACAAACATATATATATATATATATATATATATATATATATATATATATATGGATAAATAAAAAGGAAGACAGTAGAAGGAAAAGGATTTCGTGTTTTTATAACCGAACAAAAACATTACATAGAACAGGACAGAAATCCGTACGTATCTTCGTTAAACCATGTTCTCAATTGATTTATTCATGAATTGAAAAATAAAAGTCTTATATCAACGATGCGCATTGAGTGATCAAAATGGTATTTAAAACATAAGCATGTAAGACAAACCGATAATTTATTTCAAACCCTGCAGACCTACGTAACGACTTTTCCAAACTGACAATGCTCCGTCAAACTCAAGTGTGACAGACCAACAAAAATGTAGTTTAAGATGAAACGTAACAGACCGACGGGCCGAAAAAGCTCATTATATAGATGAGAGTACAGCTCTAAAAATGTCTCATATTATTCGATAATGTGTGCGCAAGGAAGGGATGGCATTGGAGATGAAAGCAACTTCGACTCATTCGTCCACATGTTTTAAAACTAATTCTTGCTAGTATAACAAAGAGTCAACCGAAAATACATCCTGCCTAGAAAATTCGCTATGAAACTGTCTCTCACACTTTCAAAGTAAGGTTTACCACTTATATAATTGTTAAATTATTATTTATTTCGTCTTAGTTGAGATGCGGAGCACCTGGTGGAGATGGTATACATGTATTAGTCCTTCGCTGTGGTGGAAGACTAATGGCAGTTCAAATTAAAGGGTATGTTGATAACATCTTGATTAACAGACATGTTTATAAAGATGTCATTATGGTCTTATTGTACAAGGGAGAAAAGATGAGTGCAGCTATCATAGAGGCATCGCTCTTTGAAATGGGACAGTATAGGTATATACTAGAATCCTGTTGAATCGCCTGAGTGCCTACATCTTTTATTTTAGATCTTCCTGAGATTAAGTGTGGCTTTAGAATAAGTAGGGATACAACTGATATGATGTTTACGGAGCATTTAATGCAAAAAAGGTGCATTGAACATCATCTAGACCTGTATCAGGTCTTTGTTGATCTGACAAAAACGTACAATACCGATGTGCCGCGGTAGGTATTGGGTAAGTTGGAATGTCCTCCTAACTTTGTTAGACTTCTTTGTGAGCTGCACGACAATATGAAAGCCAGTGTCAACTGAAATTGTTGTCTCGCAGAACCCGTTGCAGTGAACAATTGTGTTAAACAGTGCGATATACCTACACCTACTTTGTTTTCCATCTATTTTGCTATAACACTGTCATTAGCTTTCAATAACTGTGACAAAGGTGGGTATCTTCGATATCTCACATCGGGTCGGTTGTATAACTTACAACGTTTAAAGATTTCGTCAGGGACATTATCCACTGTTGTCCAAGACTTGCTCTATGCAGATGACGTGGATCTCGTAACTCACTTGCAGGATGATATGCAGGATATCATTGATCGTTTTACATGGGCGTGAAAAATGGTCAATAAAAAGGCTATGTTTGCCTCGGTTCCTGGCAACCCGAATTAGGAACCGAATATTTTTGTTGAAGGCCACAGACTATCTGTAGTGAATCTGTTTATGTATCTGAGTAGTGCTATTTCAAGGAACGGGTTGTTGAATGCTCAGATAAGTAAATTTATAGAACAAGCTTGTGTGTTTTTGGTAATTTGGAAAAAGCGGGTGTGGGCACCACGTAATATAAGGCTGGAAACTAAGATCTGTGTGTATGAGGCCTATGTTGTATCAACTTTCTTATATGCTTGTCAAACTATAGACCACTTAGCTCATATTCGCCTGCTAAAGCGTTTCCATCAATATTGCCTTAGGCACTTGCTTAACATCTGTTGGGATAGCTTTATCCCTGATACCGAAGTGTTGGAGCGAGCGGCTGTTCCAAGCATCGAATCTCGTAAAAGTAAACACAGACTTCGTTGGGCTAACAATATTTTTCGTCTTACTAATGACAGACTGCCTAAGACGGTAATTTGTGGGGAACTATCTGGGAATACTCGCCCACGGCATAAACTGCGTAAGCGATTCAAGGATTGTCCCAAAGACGATCAGAAAGGCTTTTGAATTGATGTTGGGAGACTGGAGGGGTGACTGTAGATGTATCAACCTGGGGAAAAGCGATTTTCGAAGGCAGCAAGCTTTTTGAAAAGAATAGGATGAAACACCAGCAGCTGAAGAGAGCAGCGAGGAAGAGACGGGACGTTACATGTGCAGCACATGGGGGAAATATGGAACAGCTAACATGCCAAACTTTCAATTTGGTAACTATGTGATGTGCCGGTTTGTTGAATCACCAATGAGAGCATGTGCTGCAGAATCAAGCACGGACGAGAGGTTGCATCAATTATGGCATCCCTTCAGATCATCACTACACCTACCACTTCTGTGGTATTGTCTGTAAAAGTCTAGCCGGCCTGGAAGGTTTCACACTAATATCACATCGATACTCAAAAAGTGCTCATACACAAAATCGAATATACAGTCGCCATATATATATATATATATATATATATATATATATATATAGAGAGAGAGAGAGAGAGAGAGAGAGAGAGAGAGAGAGAGAGATAGAGAGAGAGAGGGGGGAGGAAAGTAAGGGAAGATGTTATAAACATGTAAATATTAATTCGTTTTGTCTTCAATCCTCTCTTCTTGTTGGAATAGATTCCTTTAAGATAAACATTTTTCTTTCTGTTTCCTTTGAGCTCTTCTTTCTCATATGTTGAACTCTCATCTTAAATAATGGTAAAGTATGCATTCTAATCAATTACAGTAATATTTTAATAATTAACATGATACCTAAACATTTAAATAGGTTTATGTCATCAGAATTCATCACGTCCAAGCGATAGTTTTGTCCGGTTTTTTTTTTCAGACTTAATTAAACAAAAGGAAATGCAATATCCGATGTATTAAATCATCATTCTTCTCTGCACGTAGCACTAAAACGATCAGTGACACATTCAAAAGCCATCCTACAAAATAGTTGTGACTACATTACACCAGATATTATTTATGTGATTGTACTTGAGATCGCGGTTTCTGACGAATACAGGAGGAAAATATTACATCATTCAAACAAACCAATAATAAAATATATTCATATTCAAACAATGCACTATTTATTATCAGTTTTTTCTCTGTTTAATTCAGTAAAATATATTTGTGTGTGCGATTTAAAAAAAACGAAAATGCTCTTCTCGGTATAAGGATTGAACTCACAGCCTGCTGATTATGGAAATTTTGTAAGTTACTCTCCATTTTACAAATCTCCCAGACGTTCTCGTCCGATTTGAACCTGATGCAGGGTAATCGGGCAGTGATTAGACAGTCGGAATCACATAAAGACACATACACACGTCTCGTTTATGCTTATAGATTTATTCTTCAAAACAAACATACCTTCCGTTACAACCTGTTCGAAATGATTGTTTTCTACATATGACCCGATTCTCGGATAAAAGTCAGTGGACACAACAATTTCACGAATGTATTTTGCTTTGAATCATTTATTAATGCGGTAAGTTGTATAGCAGGTTGATGTAGACATTTAATAGAAATCAGGTTCACTCTTCAGATGACATTGAGAATTCAGAAACAATTCCGATATTGTTATGTTTGCTTCGTCTTTAGTTCGCTTTTCTCACGATTCTATTTTAGACATTTCCTCAGCCGTCCTCACATTAAGCAATAACATTGCTCGATTTTTATGAGTCTGATGTCAGCCTACAAATTGTATAAAACTTTAGGCGGTAGCTCGCGCTACCAGCTCGAGGGAAATATTTGACAACTATGGGGGTTAATATATTTCACCTTTTTAGCAAAACCCGTGGCTTAACACTTTACAGTTTTTTTCTCTTTCTTTGATGCAGAGAAATTGGGGCTAAGCAACGGCTACTAGGCGTATCTACATGTACAGGCATTTCCCATATAGAAATACTTAACCTTAATTATCCGAACAGAGCTACATGACAGAAGAGTGAGATCAAAGCCAACAGCAGGCCTACTATATTTTGTAAAAATGCATAAATAAAATGAAATAGTAAAATGTTCCATATGAGTATGAAGCAACACTCCGCCGGATAGAAGGTTAAAAGAAAGTATTATCTAAAATGCGTTCATCTTCATCTCGTACTTCATATCGCATCATTTCCAGTTAGCATGAGAAGAAAACCCCTACATGAAAAAACCCTAGAAAGGTCCATTCTTTCCTATTTATGTCGTGATATGAATGTGTTCATAGATACTGTATCGTTTATTAATGACTATGATATCAGTATGTTCAATGAATATACATGTTTGTATATTAAAAGATATCGTTTATCAAAATTTCCTCAAGCGTATTAACGAATGGTTTGGTAAGTAGAATATTATGCCACATCACATCTTACTCGCGATATTAATGTTAGTCTCAACCTTCTCTGTAGACCGTAGAAACATTTCAATTCCTCTTCGGGTTTAGTTTTTTTTTTCTGTCCTAGATAATACAAGTAATGCCGCTGTTTTCCGACTTAAATCGCCTTTAACGAACCAATCCAAATATTCCTGTTTTCAGTTTAGTCATTGTGTGTCAAGACTGTTCAAGCAATGAATGTCATTGCGTCTCTAAACTCTAGCTTCTCTTTCAATAATTTATTTTTGTGCTTCTTTTTCTGCATATTTCCTCCATTCGGTTAGTTCTTTTCTTTTTCAGTATTCGTTTTGATTTTGCTAGAGGGTTAGAAACTGTTGCAAGCTCTCAATACATTCACATATTAGAATACAACCTTCTCAGAGTGTTCGCAGTGTATTTTATTTGTATAAGTTTGCCCCTATCTGCGGCATATGAAACTGTACTTACATGTTCTTGTGAATCTATCAAATTCTTATTGTAATTGTTTAGTACTTTACAATAAAGCCGCATTGTACAACACACTTCTACTACCCGGATGTTAATCTTTTCATATTGATTTTGACTTGAAATAAAAAACATCATATACACAAATAAGCATCTTTAACTGTATATCTTCTTTGTCTTTTTAGAAGTTTTTGCGGCTCAAGCACAACGATTGGTCAGCAATTGTTTCGCAAGTGGTTAGTGCTGTCCGCAAGTTAACGTTTGATATTATCGGAAGATTAGTAAAACACGTCAATGTTATTCCAAAATCAATGCCAACATATGTTCAACTGTGACTGACAGACTGGATAAGCTATTCAATGTTTTATTTTTGCCAACCGTTTAAGAGGGTGATGTATTACTAACTTCTGTTCAAGGGGGTGGAGTATTCTGTATGTGATACTGGCAGATCATTTTAAATGCATTAACACTTTCTAGGATCAGTTAATGATACCAAAATAATAAGAAATGAGAAAATATGTATTTTCTAATGAGAAATTTTCATTTTTATAACATTTTCTGACTGGTTCTCTGATCTTGCATTTTGTTATGACAACTTTTCTGACGTTTGAGTGTTCCGAATCATTCAGATTCAGACGAAACCGTAATAGAATTTTAAGAACAACCCATTATTAGAGCCCTGGACGTACACTGTTCCAATTCCATTCTGCAAGGCTTCTAACATTCTGTCAGTTTACTTGTTAAATCGTCTTGCTGCCTTTGAACACGCTTAAACCAGAATATTGAGAGCACCTACATACTTGAACCAACGTCGTTGTGGCCTTAACCATGACTTTGTTATCATCTCTCAATTCATGGTTACAGATGAATTAATACTCAATACCAAAATACATATATATGATTTAAGAATCAAACAATTTAACATATGTAAATTTACTAACAAATATATAAATATTTTACTAGTTGAACTAAGCTACAGAACAAATAGAATTTACAGTAAATAATAATTTAAACTCATATTTCACAATCAAATATTGCTTTAGGTACAATGTAGAAAACAGAAGCTGTAAATTTTCTTCGATATTAGCGTCAATATTTTTGTTTAATGATTATATTAAATCAAATTAAATATTTCTCTTAAAGAATTGATGATATACAATAGAATTAAAAGTTTGTCTTCACCCCCTATTTCCGTAACTTCTTTTTAAATATCTTATGATTGCTATTTATTAATGATGGAAAAGTTAAAATATTAAATATTTGTGTGAGGGGATAGTTTTCTATGTATATATCACTTAAAATGATATCATTGGAGTTGATATTTTCAAGAATAATTCTTCATCACACTCTAAAATGTTTATTTAATCTTTTAACTCGCTTAATTATACATCTTTAGAAAGTGGATTAATGTAAGTATAATCCGAAAGTAGTCCCTCTGTTCGAAATTCCTTAAAGGAGTTTTTAAATTGAATGTTAGGGCAAAATATTCGTCCTGAATCCAAGGAGAAAGCTGTGATCATTTTACGTTATTATTTCATAAATTGATATCATTCAGAATAATTTAATTAGTTTTTTTTAATCTTAAATATCTTTCTTCATACAAATAATGAAAATAACTTTGAATTTCTTACATCAACTAATAGAAAGCGATGATCACAACGACAAAACAAAAGAAATGTCTTGCATATGTATCAACTGAAATACACTGAGAGATGAGCATTTTGTTAGATACTGGAAGACGTCAGCTTTGTTTGTTCTTTGTGGCGTTTTAAGTTCAGATTTCGGAGCTTATCTTCACATATGTTATAAACCTATCTCCTATAATAATCTGCAAAAAAGAAAATAAAGTCCTTCTGGAAACATATTTATATAATTTTATTTATATGGCATACACAATCGAGTGTAAGTTGTCAAAAATTTCGACAGTGAATTTAAATTAATTAAACTTAAGTAATCGGGTGCCGAAAATTCTTTCTTGGAGCAGTATATTTTCAAGCAAAGATAGCCGTGCTCAGAGTGTCGAGACGATGGGTGTCAGGAGAGACTGTCTACGTCTTTTTGCATGGCTGCTTGGAAGTTCTGTGATGGCTCTGCAAACAACTAAAGGGTTCTGAATCGAGTCTTCAAAAGAGCCGGTCGAAATTACCACGGTCTGGTTCCTGATTGATTTCGTGTGACAAAACAAGTTTACTAGTGCTGGTCTCCGCCAGACGAAACAAATGGCATTTTTTTATTACTGCTACAAATTAAACTGTTAATTTTAACAGGCTCGTATTTACTTTCAGCAAATAAATGATAACTTAGTTCTACATCTTGTTTAGTTTTCTTTCTAAAATTAAGAACATTTCTTGTGTTAGTAGGTGAAGTTAGATACAAAAGCATAATTGATCGAACAAGAGGGACCTCAGACGGTTAATAGCGTCATGAGACCATTAAGTATCAGGTCTTTATCCAAGTATAACAAGAATAAGGGTATTATACGACTATCTATAGGCCTGTGCAGCTCTCACCAGTATCTTTTACTGGACTGACTTTTTAGTCAGTGACAACTATTTGTTGTCATTGGATTTGAAGACGAGCATGACGTATTCTACAGGGAGAAAATCTATTGGAAAGAGACCATGTTAATGAAAATTCCATTATATGTTAGGCACATCGATGAAGAAAGAAAATATCGTTGCAGTTGTGCTAGTAAATCGAGTTCTTGTTGAGAATGTCTTACAATGAGTAAGCAGAAGTTGAAGCTAAGGCAAGCACCATTTCATGGAAATAGTAATAGAATAGAGAAAGACGAGCGACGTCTGTTGGGTGAATAAAGGGTTATAGAGAACAGAATGTATCATCCCCACTAAATTGCGAAGTCGATTTTGTACTTTGTCAAGGCACAAAAACGTGCTCTGAGCGGTACCTACCGAAATTTGGCAGCAGTACCCCATCTTAGGGCGTATCTGACCCTTATATAGGTGGAGATTATATCAGGATTCAGGTATTTTTCGGCGCCGTGAATTATCCACTTCCTTTTACTGTAGAAACAGATTAGGTAGTAGTCTTCCATTTTAGATTTGGAAGGAAAGTCGGTCTTAGGAACTTATCGAAGCAAGGGACTTACTCAAGTGGAAAGCGATTAATTTTAACTGGGGAAAACAAGCATATGAGTGTTTTTGGTGAAAGTAGAGAAGCTTGATTTTAGAGCTGTTGAAAGTACCGAGCGACCTTGGCCCTATTGCACAACGTTCTCCATGTCGGAAGAGACAAAATAAGGAAGGTATTGATCGCCAACGTGCTTCTATAGTATCGTCTGCGTAGATATCAACAACTGGTTTCAGAATATTAGTTGGTAGATTATTAGTGAAAATCAAGGAGAAAGTTGAGCCCAGAAAAGATTATTGAGATGCGCCGGCGTTAATTCCATGTGCTTAAGAGTCCTGCCCATCAACAACTACTTTAGGGAAGGGGGCGGATGGTTGAAAAGACATTGCCAGATATTCTATATCTAGCAAGTTTATGAAACAACTATTTTTAAATCCTGGGCAGACTAACGATATTTCATGGAGATGGGAAGCATTTCTCTCTTAAGAAACGATTGATTGCTTTGTAAAGATAGAAGTTCCAACAGCAAATTATTAAGTACAATGAACAGTTGTCTTGCTGGCATTATTGTTCATGATAAGTTTGGCGATATCGCGGACAGATATATTAATATCACTTCGAGTATTTTCTGTCATAAAGGGAAAATTCTCGAAGTAGATGACCCTGATCGGAAAGTGTGGAATTTCAAGCAAAGTTCATTGTAAAATATTTTATCTTGTGCGATGCTGAGAAAATCACTTCTGGTTCATTAATAATAATTGGAATAGAAGTCTTACATCTGTTAAATACCATGTATGTTATTATCCTAAACTCTTGAGAATCATGAACCTGTGCACGAACTCTGAATTTATCAGATTGGGCATAGGACCTTTTTGCGTTTCGTATAACCCATTCGCAGCGGATACGTTTTGTTAATGTACCATGGCCACCTGTTTGGTCTCTGTCGGAATTTCCTAGAGAGTATAAGTAACTTAAAACCAGCAATTAACCTATTAAATATTAGACACATTCTAGTTTTAAATGGAATCCAGTGGAATTGCAGAGATAAAAGATATAAAGCTATCCCAATCAGCCCTCGAGTATCGATACACTCTGCGATAGAAAGGGACATCTGAGATTTCACTGAACCTAAATTTGATTTTAATAGAGATAACTGAATGATCTGAAGCTCAGAAAGGAGATAGAAGAGTAGATGTGAACTGTTCAATGCATTTTGGCAGGTCAGGATCAAGTAGGCTTACAAAATGCCCGTCATCATCAGGTATGCGAGTGGGGTTGTCAACAATCTAAGTCAGCTCATAACTAAGAGCAAATCATGAAATATATTTGTTCTTCATCAGTCTTCATGTAGTAGACTAGCCATTTCATATTGATTGATTCCTTTACATCTTCACAATTGTTCCCCATTTATATTTTTATTATCCTTGCTACAATGAACGCTTTTATTCTAGCTTATCGAGATGTGCTCTCTAGAACTTTATTTCGTGAAAACTATAATTTTGTTCGAATTTCGATAGGCTACGAGTGACTCCGTCTACTTTGTCATAGCTAGTTTGGTATCCTTATGAAGAAGAGGACGACGCATTAGGTTTCAACTTTAATAATATTTTATTTTATTAACTAATAGATTTGCATTCATTAACCTCGGTGACGTTTAATCGACCGTACCAACCGACTTTACCACAACGTGTATTTTCACTAAACTCCAATCAGCAACTGAAATCCAACTTCAAATATATCCTATAGAACATGATGCAACTAACCAATCAGCTATCTTCACCAATTTAAGGCCGGAGCTTATTGCAATGCTTACCTCGTTAAACATATTTAATAACTTGTTATACTTACTGACATTTAAAAGTATATTACTGCTAAATAACAGTGAAGACGTAGCCACATCCCAGTTAGATGAATAATCTGAGTTCCTTTGTGCGTTTCTATGTCTTCCAATTCTTGTTTTCTTTGTATTTGTATTACGCTGCCAAACACAACATAAACTATATTATATAATTCTACTCTATCAGCTCGATTCCCGCGTCGAATAAATGTGTAATGCCCACGAATTGTTTTCTTTTATCTTTTCTTTCATTTATAATCTATCTATTATTCTTTCTCATATAAACGGCTTTCTCACAAATTTCTTTTTCTGGGGGTTAAAAGTGTTTAGAGGTAATAAAACTGATAGGCTTGTATTTCTTTATCAAATGATTTACCATAGAGTACTAAAAATCCTCGATACTGTCAATGTTGTTTTTCTGCTTATTATCATTTGTGGTATTAGTAGTAGTAGCAGCAGCAAAGTATTATCAGTAGTAGTAGTAGTAGTAGTAGTAGTAGTAGTATATGAGAAAATACCAGAAGCGTAATAAAAATACAATGATAAAAATAATATCTTGTTAATTTTATGACTTCTTTTTAGGAAAAAGAAATCAACATAAGCCAATTGATGCTTGCCTTTTCCGACAAGGATTTACAAGCTGGTTTGGTGGGTTGACCAATATATCCTGCTCGTCTTATACTCTTCATGGTAATCAATGCCGTGGGAGGTTGTTTTCAGATGATCAAAATTGTCTGCTTTTATAGGATCCGCGATCTACATACCTAATGTCAAGGTCATGCTTGCTACAACAAAACACATGTACAGAACACATCTCGCTAACAAATAATAATCTCAGATTCGTTTTTTTAAGTGGCTCAATTCGAAGTAATCCCTTACAATAGCAAATAGATCGTATTTGATACATTCTACCATCGAAAATAACAAAAAAGACTGGGATAATACCCTACAAATACTATTATTGTTATGGATGGTACAAATAACGTAGAAGCTTTCTCTATATTTCCTCAAGACTAGCTTAGCCCAATATGATTATATCATACGTAAGAATGGGCTTAGAATAGGAACTATTTTTTTTTAAATAAGTGACATAAGACATTACCGCCGCCATAACTAGATCAAAAATTATAAATAATTGTTTTATGGACGTTCATAAACGAATTATATTTAATTACTAAGAAGGAAATTCGACAGCATTGCAAATAGTTTTCTTCTGAATATTCTAGATAATGAAAATAGACATTTTTTTAAATGCTGATATGTTGACATTAGAGAGTGAAGTCTTTATGGCTGGTAATTAATTACTCAAAATAGTGTAAAGAACTGTATAAATAAGCAAATTCCCTCAGCTATTGGCAAAGTAGCAACATGCGTTCACTTAATCATATACACTATTTTACAGTCGGTATTTGCTTTGATATTAAATAACCTAAAAGCGTTAATAACGCTTTTAGGTTATTTAATGTTAAAGCAAATACCACATATCAAATCAAACCTTTCGTTTCAATAATTTCAGTTTATCGAAAATACTTTTATGAATAATACTTTTCGAAACAAGTATTTATATATTAAGATAACGTGTTTGGCTTGACGTTGATTCACTTACAACCAATTTAAAAAAATTAATAACCATTTAATGGGGAATTACAGAAGGAATCAACAGAAAATACGTTTTCGAAGACGAAAAATTGGATATGATATCTATGTTAAATGAGGGTCTTTCAAATAAAATTCCCAAGCAAGAATAACCGAGAACGCTTTATCTTAGACCGTTAACGTCAACAACCAACCGGTCTTATAGTTTTGAACTAACATGCAGTGTTCTGTTGCTTTTTATTTGTTTTTTTAATTTCCTTTTTTCTCCAGCTTTTTATTCATTGTTTTTGTCGCCGATTAAAACGATTTGACGAAGAATAGAAAGTACTCGAGATACATATGTAACATTTTTTTCCTTAACCAAAATGCTTATTAGAAAAATTGAAAAACTAAAGAAAAGGGATAATTTAACAAAATAATATCGTTGTGTTTAACAATGTTTGAATAAATAAAAGTATGCTGTCTAAATTGAATATATATATACATATATATATATATATATATATATATATATATATATATATATATATGTGTGTGTGTGTGTGTGTATGTATGTATGTATGTGTATATATATATATATATATATATATATATATATATATATATGTATATGTGTGTGTGTGTGTAGATATATATATATATTATTGTTATTTCATGTATCCACATAAAATGTTATAAGGAGATATATTTTATGTATCAATTTTCAGTATTTATTTCAACAGTGCTCAATACATGAGCAGAGCTAGGTAGTAAGTTATGAAAATATATTTATGGCAATTAAGCTACACATAGGCTTTTGCGTTTCATCACCGTAGTGAATCGTCAGGCTAAAATGTATGGAGTGTGTGTTGCCGGGTGTTTTTTTATATACACGTGGTGTTTAGTCTAGCTAGTTAACCAATAAGATTCTTTGTTATTCTCTCTCATGGGTTAATGTTGCCGTTAGCCAATCGTTGGGTTTCCCACAAACAAGGGTTCGGTTGATTTTACTTCCTATTCTATTGTTCTGTTTTCTATAGGGTGAGCCATCCCTGTTTCTTTGTTGTAGCAAAATAATGGATGACTTTATATTAACACGTGGTTGCTTGTATTTCTATTTTAGGTTTTAGTTTAATTTAGTTTTTAATTTATTTATTTGTTCATTTATTTATTTATTATATATTGTTAACCTGAGATGAATTTTATTCTGTGTAAGCATTTGTTTCCTATTTCACTTCTACAGTTTAATAGGTTTGCGCGGTTTTAAAGTTTAGGATTTCAAATTTCTCATTCAGACATAATCTACGCGAGTCGTCTAAATTTCTACATTTACTGGCCTGTCGTATTATTTTTCATTTGATTATTGGTGAGCGTCCACTTTCTTTGAGCTCTCAATAATGGTTCGCTAGTGCTGTTTTAATTCGGCGTTTTTTATGTGGTCGTAATATCTGGTTTTAAAATCTAGAAAGGTCATACCTACGTAGTACTTCTTGTTATTCGGTCTTTCTTTGGCAAATACTGTGGCTTGGTAAAGCATGCTTTTGGTTTGGCATTTATTTTGTAGTGGACAAAGTGTACGATTTATGCAGTTGCATCTTTTCTCTTCATTGCAAGTTTTCTCATTTCTATTTGGGTGATTGCTATTAGAGTTTGGGTTATTACTATTTGTAGTGCTTATATTTTTGTTCTTCTTAGTGTTTTTTTGTTATATTGGTCACTTTTTTACGCAATTTGTTATTTTTTTTCTCTACTGTTCTTTTTTAGTATTTTGCTATTGTGTGCCGTAACTATCATTTCTAAGCTTTTGCAGCAACGACAAAGTTAGTAAATTAAAACCTTACAAAGCTTATTCTTATTAAAGACCACAAAAGTAATTTTTTTTAAATAAGCTTAGCACTCGCTTGATTAATCCTACCAAACCAGAAATAGGAAGAATGTGTAAAACAATTATATCTAGAATTAACAAGCAAATAAAAGAGACATAGAATTAAACCAGTGCGTCAATACTGCCGAGGCAATCACTTAGTTTAATAATATCGAAAATATACTAAAGATAAACCCAAAGTCCAGTCATCCCCCATCAATCATAAAACATATCCCGAATTCTATCGAATGTAGGCATATCAATAATTCTAGCAACGAAAATGTATTTAAAAAAATCAAGCAACATTTACAATATAGCTCTAAAAATAGTGGGTACCATAATATCGAAATTAAATATAAGAAACAGGACACGAATAATTGTAATAAACTTAAAAAATAAAAGAAGAAGAAATATGATATGGTATACACCACCTTATAATCAGATGCTAAAAACTAAACTGGGCAAGAAATTCCTAAATCTCATTGAAAAACACTTCCTCGTAATCAATCCATTGCATGAAATATTTAATTAAAATAACCTATAACTATCCTACAGCTGCTGCGAAAACTTAAAAATGATAATTAAGGCATCTCTGTGCTTCAAATTTCATGCTAATCGGAGATATATGAACTTTAAGGGAGTCACTTTTATGAGCCTCAAAAGCATTAAAATATATGGAAAGTGTGACGTAAACATCCCGAGAAACTTGATGATTGCAAATATGACTTAAGTTTGCTAGATAACCTGTGGACATCTAATCGCAGGACAATCAGAGACATGTTCCATATATATATATATATATATATATATATATATATATATATATATATATATATATATATATATATATATATATATATGTATGTATATATATATATATATATATATATATATATATATATATATATATAAACATTAATTATTTATTACCTACAGACATCGCAATCTTCAGTCGAACTCCGATCACAAATCGCCACTGATTCGCAGTTGGCCACCGCAAATTAGCTAATAATTAAGGACGAATTTAACTTTAACTAGACAAAAGGAAAACAAAATAAACACAGGAAATAATCATAAAAAACGAAAGATTTACCGGTTTTGTTTGGATCAACGAACGTTATCTGAAGACGTTCGTTGATCCGAAGGAAACCAGTAAATCTCTCGCTTTCGGGGATTTCTTACCATGTTTAATTAGTTTTTTCTTTTGTCTTTCTTATACATCCTGTCTTCACGACATTTCATATTATATGATATATCGTGTTTTATCCGCATATATATATAGTCTAAAGAAGCTTGAAGTCATTTTAACAACAAAAAAAAGAAGTAAAATGTAGTTTAAATTCCCAGAGAAACAAACTAAATCCAAGATATTGCAGACTTAACATACGTTGGAAAATTCATTAATAAAAAAAAAATAAGTAAATAATTTTTTTTTTAAAGGGGGTGTTAAGTATCTAACAGTGAAACAAAAACAGGAGACCTTAAGCGTCTAATATTAACACGGGGATCATCAGCTGTTTACCATGTAACTGTTTCGGAGATTTAAAAACAGGACAGTTATAATATTCATGGCTCTCCAATGGTACTGATTAAACTACCATTTCCCCAATAATCAAGTGTCGAACTAATTCAGCTTAAAATTTCACTAATATATACATAAATAATAATAATAATAATAATAATAATAATAATAATAATAATAATAATAATAATAATAATAAAATAATAATAATAATAATATATTACCCTTAAGACTACCGTATGATATGGTAATTTGCATATCAAATAACATTAATAATAATAATAATAATAATAATAATAATAATAATAATAATAATAATAATAATAATAATAATAATAATAATAATAATAATAATAATAATAATAATAATAATAATAATAATAATAATAATAATAATAATAATAATAATAATACTATCTAAACACTACACCCAAGAACCATTCTGCAATATGGTAGCTAGCATTAAATTATATAGGAATTAAAGTTGCATTAAAAAATAAATAAATAAATAAAAAATAAAAAATAAAGCTTAAGTACCTTAGGTACCAGAAAGGTAAGTAGATAAGAGGAAGGAAACCTAGCCATACAGATATAAATACCCAATATATAGTCTAAAGAAGCTTTAAGTCATTTTAACAAACAAAAAAGATATAAAATGCAGTTTAAATTCCCAGAGAAACTAACTAAATCCAAGATATTGCAGACTTAACATACGTTGGAAGATTCATGAATAAAAAATAAATCAGTAAATAATTTTTTAAAAAAAAGGGGGTTAAGTATCTAACAGTGAAACAAAAACAGGAGACCTTAAGCGTCTAATATTAACACGGGGATCATCAGCCGTTTACCATGTAACTGTTTCGGAGATTTAAAAACAGGACAGTTATAATATTCATGGCTCTCCAATGGTACTGATTAAACTACCATTTCCCCAATAAGCAAGTGTCGAAATAATTCAGCTTAAAATTTCACTAATATATACATAAATAATAATAATAATAATAATAATAATAATAATAATAATAATAATAATAATAATAATAATAATAATAATAATAATAATAATAATAATATATTACCCTTAAGATTTGCGATATATATATATATATATATATATATATATATATAAACATATATATATACACACATATATATATATACATATAAAACATATATATAAAACACATATATATATATATATATATACATATATATATACATATATATATATATATATATATATATATATATATATATATATATATATTGTATGTGTGTTCGACACAAATTTAATAATCTTTTGATATTCTTCTATTTTGGAACGTTTGGGTGTATTTAATAGCGTTAACATGTAACGGATATTTCTGTGTGTTATTGGTGGTTTGAAGAGTTGGAGATCATGGGTGACTGGAAACCACAAAAAAAAACATGCAGAAAGTTACCTGTACTATGATTATTCGAATTAGATTAAAAATTCGGAAAACTTAGCTGCAGCTCTCTGAATATTTTGAAGGTGCGGAGGTTTAAGCTGGAGACATGGAATTAGTAGCTAGCATAAAGGATACTAGAATCTGGCTGTGTCCGCACAACGTACTTTATCGAGAAGCTGCCAAACTAGGATTGTTCTGTCTTCTTTTCTTCGCTTAGGATACATATAACATAGATCATGACACTACTATGTCTATTAATGATGTTTCAAATTTCAAAAAATCTGTCCAGAAAGTTTTGAATCAATTGGAACATTTATTCACAGTAGACTGTTCTGCAACTATTAGTTGTCTATGAAAATGAATCAAACGATCTATTATACTCCTTATTACACTCACTATATATACTCAAAATTTCATAAACATGTTCCAGCAGTTTTTGAATCTGTTATTTTTCATGGAGAATTCTGCTACTTTTTCTCCTTTAAAACATTAATTCAATAGAAGTCATAAAAAAATCTTACCAATAGCTTTTAAATCAATAGCTCAAACCGATCAGTCTTCTGTGCGTCATTATTAATATGTTGGTAACTGGCATGAATCAAGAAACGCAATCTACTTAGTGACAAACAATATGGATTTCGTCCTGCAATATCAGCTGCTGGCATGCTGCTGGTGATATCGCATAAGGTCAGAGTCGTTTGATTGAGGCTTTGTTTTAGGGAAATAGCTGTTGACGTATCAATAAGCTTTGATAGTGTCTGGTATAAAGGGTTACTTCATAAACTTGCAATAGCTGTTTAACAATAAAATCCTTTCTTTCTGATAGATCTATACTTCTTAAGAGACAGAAGTCTGAAGTACATAATAGCAACGCCGGCGTAACTCAACAGTCTACCCTGGGCTCACCTTCCAAATCATATTTGGAGATTATTTGTTGACATATATGCAAAAAAAAAATACAATAACAGCACTCCTAAGAGCATTGGTGATTAAAATCTTTCTCTCTTCTGATATTTCGCACGTTATGCAATGGAGAAAAGTTGCTTGTTAAATCAACTTTTCTCCTTTCGTCATCAACGTTTATATAAATGTTTTGCTCTCGTTGAAATGTATGGCTCTATCACCGAGAACCCCCTTTTTTGATCATTTTCTAGCCCTGATTTTCACTCCAGATCTAAAATAGAAGAATTATATACATTTTTCATAAGTTTTAAGTTTTCTATATAAATGTTTGGATCATTTTACCGCTCCATGGAGATAATCTTATTGATTTATTGTCTATATAGCAAATACACGTAGTAATGAGACGTTCATAACATGCGGCAAGCAGATGATACGTGTGACATGTAAATGAACTATACAAGACAACATTTGATACAACCAAAGATTTGTCAGTTTAGATTTTTGTAAAAATTGCCAGTTTTTGTCAATTTCGAAACAGTTTTAAACCTCTTTTCATTGTAGTAATCATTTAATATTTATTTTTGTTTGTTTTTTTACAGAATCATATTTTGCTTTGCATTTTCCAGTTCCATCTAAAACGTGAAGCAGTGTTGACTGACTTTCCTACTTATATAATTTTACGATGTTAATATTTAATACCGATATATAAGCCGTTACATTTATGTGTTTTAAAATTACTAAATACAAAGTAAAACAAAACCATTCAAGTATCCTGCTCAAAGTATAACCAGAAAATAACAAAATAACATTAAATAAATATGTTTTTCAAAATATTCTTAATTTGTTTATTTGTCGATATCGTAGAAAAAGCGAAAAGAGAAGAGAATACAAAACGTAGCAAGTGGCAGAAACATATACAGTTTAGTGTGATGATGTGAAGAATTAATACCGTAATATTCCAAATATGCTACATCGTTCTTGTCCATCAATTCATTAAGCGGAAAATCCTAGCTATGAAAAGGAAGATAACAATAAGATTGCTGGTGACACAGTTAACACATGTGGGGTTCGAATAAAAATACTAAGACGAACATGGAGCTACATTTCAATATTAGTTGTCAATTTTTGTATGGTTTTCGTAATGCGGTTCAATATAATTGAAGCTATGTATCCGATACTTTTCGGATAGTTCTCTCAAGAGAAATGTAATATTTTTTATAGTGAACTATTCCTTTCCTTCTGCACACGACCTCCCATGTATAAGTTGATAATATTTGTTATAATAAACACTATTATTCTAGGTTGGCATAAATGTATTTCGTGAGGACTCGCGGGCAATTTCAACTATATTTTATTTACTTAACAAATGGATATGCATTCCTTAACTACGACAGGGTTTAATCGACTCTATCAACCGGGACTTTACATTACATGTATTTTCACTAAACTCCAGTCAGCAACATAAATCCAACTTCAAATATTTTTCAATCACATGACGCAGCTAACCAATCAGTTAGCTTCACAAATTTGAAGTTCGATCTTATAGCAATACTTACCTCGTTTAACATAGTTAATAATCCGTTATACATGATCAACTAAATAACATTTAAAAGTATATTACTGTAAAATGATATAAAGTGAAGAATATGTGTTTCTTTGCGGGTTTCTTTCCCTATCGATTCTCAGTATTTGTTTTCTAATTCTCCATTGATCACTTTGTATTTGTATTCATTTTCTAACCAAAATATCAACTCGTTCTCAAATAATTCGACCTCTATTAGCGTATAATTTGCGTCGACTAAATATCCAATGTTCATCAATGGTTATCTTTTATCTTTTCATTTTATGCATAATCTATCAGTAGTTTTACTGTTTTCGATTACACTTTTTTTTCTTCTAAAAGTGTTTATGTTAAAGGAGCCAGACACATTTTGTTAATAAAATATATTACCGCAAAGTACTCAACATTCTCAATTTGTGTCAATTTGTCTCATTATTATCATTATTGGTTTTGCTAGTAGTAGTAGTAGTAGTAGTAGTAGTAGTAGTAGTAGTAGTAGTAGTATATGAGAAAATGCTACAATCGTAATAAAAATACAATGATAAAAATAATATTTTTTTAATTTTATGACCTCTCTTTAGGAAAAAGAAATCAACATAAGCCAATTGATGCTCGCATTTTCCGACAAGGATTTACAAGCTGGTTTGGTGGGTTGAACAATATATCCTGCTCGTCTTATACTCTTTATGGTAATCAATGCCGTGGGACGTTGTTTTCAGATGATCAAAATTGTCTGCTTTTATAGGATCCGCGATCTACATACCTAATGTCAAGGTCATGCTTGCTACAACAAAACACATCTACAGAACACATCTTGTTAACAAGCAATGATATCGGATTCGTTGTTGTAAAAGTGACTCCATTCGAAGTAATCCCTTTGTATACCACATAGATTTCCAGTGAAAACAAAAAAGACTGGATTGCCAATACCATTATATTTGATTCCAAATAGCGTATAATGTCTCTATAAATATCTTTTTAATACTAGCTAAGTCTACACCAGCATTGACAACGGACGTAGAATATAAACAATACATTTAAATAAGTGACAATAAAATAACTGAATCAAAGTCATAAAAATGTGTTTGCGTCCGTTCATGAAAGCGTGTTATCTAATTACTAAGAGAAAAAGTCGAATGCATTGCAAATAATTTCTTTCTGAATATTGTATAGGGTGAGGTTCACTAACTGTATCATAGTTCAATGAAAATGTAATTCAATTACGATTCAATATTAAAATAGAAAATCTATAGACTGAAAAATCAAAAGTTGAATAAAGTAATCCTTATAAATGGAACGTATGCAGACTCCTATGTTGTATCCTATAAAAAAACTAATGTTCTATTTTAATAATATATATATGAATGAAAATGATAATAAAATGTACGTAGTTTTAAAATTTTACTGCAATTTCACGGTATCAGCGATCATCAGAAGGATCCACGACTTTCAAAAATCGCAAACTATATATAAATATATAAATATAATTATATATATATAATTATATATATATATATATATATATATATATATGTCTGTGTGTGTGTGTGTGTGTGTGTGTGTGTGTGTGTGTGTAAATACACATACGTATGCGTATGACCGTCTGAAATTATCTCTTCCCTACACTGAAGAGAGCAATTAGCTCGAAACGACGTTGTCTGTAGGTAAATAGAATTTAATAATATTTGTTTATAAATATTACTATTAAGCCCCCGTAAAATTAAAGTTGAGTACTGTTAGGAGACATTATAGGATAGAGACTGATCTCAATCCTATAAAGTTGACTGACCAACGACGTGGCGAAAAAAAACAAGCCAAGCCACAAATTCCAGCTGAAAACAAGATCAGAATTTTGTTTCCAAAAAGCAGATCCCAGCATCAACGCGGAAAATCACTAAAAAAAAAGTGTTTTCACGTGGCCTGCTCGCTACTACGTCCGTGCGACCATGCGTGATGAAATGTAAAACTTCCAAACTTCCTCTTTCTCTCCTTCGATGCTGTGTAGACAAAAGATGTTGAAGCATCAGTTGGAGATCTTTAATGATTTTAACCCACCATAACGTTGAGAGATTTACGTTTTTTTTGTTTTTTTTCTCTCAATCGTTTTCTCCAACTATAACAATTTCCCCCTCATATCTCATTCGATTTTCTTAGTTTTTAATTGATCATTCTGATGTTTCATCTCAGAGGGTCAAACGATAAAACGTTAAGGAAAATTTTAGCAATTTTCTTCTTTTTTTTTCACGTTTCATTGATTAAAAGAATGTTTCTTCTGAAATATATATATATATATATATATATATATATATATATATATATATATATATATATATATATATATATATATAACTTCTTTTGTAATATAAAATTAAAATTAAGAGCGTAATATTTATTTTTTGGGGTACAGAAAAATTAGTACAAAATTAGTACCGTCGGTTTCAAGCTCAGAAGGGCTTAGCCATCCGGCTCTCTTCAGCTTATGTTGTCATCTGTTTCAAAAATGTGAAGTCACGTGTCATTCTCGTTTGGACGCGTTATTTGCTTAGAGTGTTATGTATATTTGTTTAAATTTAGTGTAAGGGAGGTTTAATAAGGTTTGAAAAGGGGGGGGGGTAAAAGTAACAGTTGAGATTTAAAAATGGAAAAGATTTTAAAATATTAAAAAAAAAAAAGAAGAAATAAAAAAATATTTCTATATAAATCCCGTTACTGTTTTGAGGGTTAATAATGTGTCTTGTAGAGAAAATAAGGAGAGAAAATGGGGTTATACTTATGAAAAGATAAAAAGGTTTAAAAAAAACACACATTAAATTCAAGTTTAGGACCTGGATTAAATGACTTTAAATCAATCCAAAAGGAATTTAAATAAAGATTTAATCCGAGTCCGGTCCTGGCAGTTTGTTGATCGGTCTAAGAGCAGTAACTCTGCAGGGTTCTTGGATGATTTGCATTCGGGATTTAACATTATTAACTAAGATATAGTGAAGGCTTATGGGAGTAATAATATTGGTATACTGATTAAGATTGGTTTAGAGATAAGAGTAAAGATTGGGTCGGCAAGATTGAATCTGTTTGGGAGATATGGGAGGTTAGCATTTTAACTAAGATGTAGTAGGGACTTATGGGAGTAATAATAATGTGAAATGGGGGTGTTACCCTCTTAATGACTGGAAAAATTATTATTGGAAAAGTTATTATTTCATATTTACGTGGTGTAAATTATTGGTCTTGAGTAGTGGAGTGGATATGGGCCGATTAAGGTAGTTATTCCTATTTATATAGCCCACTTTTCCACTCTTCACACTAAACAGCTATGTTCTAAAATTCATAATGACGGTTAATAGCAGTGAAACCTGTTAAAACAAATGTATAAAAATATACAATACCTAATTTATATATATATATATATATATGAATTTTAGAGCATAGCGGTTTAGTGTGAAGAGTGAAAAAGTGGGCTATATTTAGTTTAATGTAGTCTTATGTGAAGTAAAATTGGGGTGCAAGCTCTTCGAGAAAATTCACGCACCTTCGATTTTTGTAGGAATTATAGTAAAAAGTATTATAATCAATAAAACCATATTTTCCAAATTTCAGTTTCTTTGGAGTATTGAGAAATATTTTAAAGGGCATGATGAGACCCCTTAAACTTAAGCCTTAAATGTTATACATTTTCTAGAATCAAAATCATGTAATCGATTTTGATCAAAATTAGTATAAAAATTTGAAACATGACGTTTAGTATAATTATATCTTGATTTTAATCTCCGTAAGGGACATAAAACTGTTGTGTTCTGAGCATTACTGCTAAGTTTTATTTATACAAATAGTTTGGTTATACATGTGCAGACATGTTTCGGCGATATGATTATCGAGATCAAACCTTCTCAAACTAGTCCGACGGTGATAAAGATAGAAAGACGAATCTTTATTTCTTTTGTTTCATTTTACTTCCGTTAAAGTTCTCAGAAATCAAGGGGCCCCTTCCTGGAACTAACACTTGATCTCTATATAAGATACATAGATATTCGAATATTCCATTAAAGTTCTCATTTACTGTCAAACGTTGGGTTAGTAAAGAAGTTAAGGACATTAATTTTTCTCTCCCCAATTGACCAATAAAACATAGTATATCTGTCTTGTAGTCTCTTGGTCTTACCGGATTCCAGAATAAGAATTCATCGAGTCTGGTGGAGTATCCAGCTAAGTGCTGTTACTTGAGGTGACATTACTTGGAGAATGTACACCATCCCTTGTGTAGGCAAGTATATAGTCGTGTTTCGAATACTGTGTTATTTTGAATATTTGTTCAGGGTTTATTTGTATGGTTATGTATTCTCATGTAAGGTTGCTCTGATAAACCCTCATACAGAGACCGAAGACACTCGAGGATGGTGTCTAGTAGGTAATTCAAACTCCCCACTAAGTAATTCAATGTGTGCAACGGTGTGTGTATGGATGGATTTCTGTATGTGTTAAAGTGCATATGAGGGTGTGCGTGTGCTCTTTTTTTACCACTGTTCGTCTAGCCTGAGAAGATTTGGCCTTGATAAGGCTATAGCCGAAATATGTATTCAAATATGTAGCCAAAATATTTGTATCAATAAATAAATATATATAGAGACATATACAAATATATATATATATATATATATATATATATATATATATATATATATATATATATATATATATATATATATATATAATTAGTACTTCATGTATCCACGTAAAATATTATAAGGAGCTATAATTTTTATGTGTCAGTTTTCAGTATTTACTTCAACAGTGCTCGATACGTAAGTAGAGCTAGGTAGTAAGCAATGAAAATATATATGGCAATCAAGCTACACAGAGGCTCCCGTGTTTCATCCCCGGGGGGAATCGTCAGGCATGTAGCTTGATTGCCATATATATTTTCATTGCTTACTATATATATATATATATATATATATATATATATATATATATATATATATGTGTGTGTGTGTGTGTGTGTGTGTGTGTGTGTGTGTGTGTGAAGGTGTCTTCGGGAAGCATTTTAATTACTTACATGTATCGTTATGTATAATCTTGCGAAGCAATCTATAGGACAGAAACTATATCTACACGGAAACGTTGAGGTAAACCTGTATAATTTCCATTACATTTTGACAATTAAAAATAATCGGAGCGAATCGTATAGATTCTTATCATTTCGTTGTTTTTCTGAAACATTTAGTCAACTAAAATAGAAATAACGACGTTTTTTTATGGTATTAACCAACCATTTGTTTTGGCATTTTTATGGACCACTTTTTTTCTTTTTTTCTCTGTACAATTACCCAAGCACGTAGTTAGCGAATTCCGTTTTTTTTTTGTTTTTTATTTATCAAATATTTTAGATTTTAGAGAGGGATCACTTTCCTATATAAATTTGACGTAAACTGATCTTTAATGTTATTATGTAGTAACCATTTTCTCAGCGGTGGGGGATCGGCCGCAGACATTTGTGTTTTCAGTTTGTTTGCGTAGTTTATAAATATTGTCCCTAGAGACTATACAACTCAGGTGGTGGCGTAAACGAGATGCTCTCGTGCGCCAGTTTCTGTTGAATGGGCAAACTAGTGCGTTCGGAGTTCATTTTGAGCATCGTTTCTGACGGTGCTCGAATGGGTTGGCAAAGGCATGGCCAGGGCGCATGCATTCAATTGATGAGTGGCTCCAAATCACAAAAAAAGGAAAATACACTGTGCAAAATAAATATTTTAATGTTATGTAGTGAATTCACTACTTTACGGAAATTGTGGAGCCAAAAACGAAATACTTATATATATATACTACTATGATATATAAAACTAAAAAAAAATACTTCTTATATCACTTGTGCGCTGTTCTCTACAAGCGCTTTGGAAATGTAGAAATTAAACAAAAAGAAAGAAAAACAACGAAAAAGCATTAATAAATGGTCGGTAAAAAACGACACCGGTTAAAAAAAATTATTACCGTAGTAAAATAAAAGACAGCATGAAGATAAAACAAAATGAAATTAGTTACACGTTTTTTCTACAATAAGTTTCCGGAAATTGGTGATGGTCAAGAAATGAGTGATGATTTTACGTTCAATTTATATAGCAACGCCATCCACACCAAATAGGTAAATGGGTAAAATCAAATTAAAAAATGAACGGAATTCTATAGCAACATAATAGGTAAGTGTACAAAGAAACATTTTTTAAATAATTTGTTCCGTAAAATTGCCAAAATAATTGATGAGTAAATACTGAAAAAGCGGGGAAATAACAATTACTACATATTATCACGATATATTCTATAGGTAAACGAATAAAAACGATGTATTTAACACATATCTTTAAGTTACGCAAGCTAACTAAGTTTAATTGTCTCTAATTAAGTATATTCCAATTCAAAGTAAGTTTAATTATATAATTTTAAGTTCCGCAAGCAAAACATGATTCGACCATATAATTCAGTATAATTCATTTATTCCAATCCACCTTTCTTTCTGTTATACTCAGTAAGTTGACCATCACCATTTTAGTAAAGGTGTAATTAAAGGGAGTTAACCTGATATACATTTTATGTAGTCAACAGAACTCACACATTCCTAATGTTTGATGAAAGGGAAACAACTAATAGTTCCCAGGTTTTCATACTCACCGATTCGACATGTGTTATTTATGCTTATTTTTAACGTTTTTTTAATAATAGTTTTGTTCGAGTTTTCCTCTATTTTTGTAATGTAACTCGACATTTAAAAATAAAATAGTATTTCACAAAGTGTGTATATACGATAGTATCTTATTAAAAAAGGAATGGAGCAATTCAAACAAAATAGATACATAAAACTGTAAAATGAAAAAAAAACATAAATCTCGACATGATTTAATTTGTAAAATCTTAATAAAAAAAATTTCAAACCCACTAAAGTACTTTACACATCATAGGTTTTTGCGATGCAGATTGGGCAAACTCACAGGATAGACGAAGCATAACTGGATATGGATATAAAATCTCAGACGACGGGCCATTAATTTCATGGAAAACACGAAAACAGTCCATAGTCGCGTTATCTACTTGCGAGGCTAAATATATGTCAATTAGTGCAGCCACACAGGAAGGAAAATACCTAAAAACACTAATGACAGATTTATTAAACGAGAAAATCCATACATTCTCATTATATTGCGATAATCCGAGCGCGATAACCTTAGCCACAAACCCCGTAAATCACCAAAGATCAAAACACATAGATATTAGATTTCATTTCATTAGAGACGAATTACAAAATAATACGCTTGAGTTAATTCACGTTGCAAGTGAAGAAAACATAGCCGATATATTTACCAAACCAGCAAATAGATTTAGAAATTAAAAATTCAGACACTTACTAATGCGACTCTGAAAACAAAAAACAAAAACAAGCTTTCCTTAATAGTTAAAACAAAAAAAATGTGTTTTAAGGCCTATAAATGTGAAAGGGTATTAAAAAAAACAAAAAACTTTTGAAAACTATTGATGACACAACAAATGTACAAACAAACTTTTGTGAACAAAAAAAATTGCTTTAAGGCCTATGAATGTGAAAAGTGTTAAAACAAAAAAAAACCATTACGAATATATATCAGTTGAAAGGGGGTATGTTGAATTGTCAACTGAATATAGTTCCACTCAACCAAGTGGTGATAAGGCCATCGACCTGATCGGATTATCGCAATATAATGAGAATGTATGGATTTTCTCGTTTAATAAATCTGTCATTAGTGTTTTTAGGTATTTTCCTTCCTGTGTGGCTGCACTAATTGACATATATTCAGCCTCGCAAGTAGATAACGCGACTATGGACTGTTTTCGTGTTTTCCATGAAATTAATGGCCCGTCGTCTGAGATTTTATATCCATATCCAGTTATGCTTCGTCTATCCTGTGAGTTTGCCCAATCTGCATCGCAAAAACCTATGATGTGTAAAGTACTTTAGTGGGTTTGAATATTAATTGTTGATTGATGGTGGCTTTTATATACCTTAGGGCGTGTTTAGCTAACATCATGTGATTTTCGTATGGTTTATTCATATATTGTGATAGCTTTGTTACTATGAAACATAAGTCTGGCCTGGTGGCTGTCATTGCATATTTTAAGCTTCCAACAATTTCTCTATATAGCTTTTTGTCTGCTAATTTCCTAGTTTCGTTACATAACTTGTTAATATTATTTTCGCTAGGTGTGTATTTAGGTTTACAATCTTTCATTCCAAATCTTTCTAATAATTTTTGAAGATATCGTTTTTGATGCATGTATATTGTTTTGTTTTCATATGTAAATTCTATGCCTAAAAAATATTTGATTTTGCCTTGATCTGTCATTTTAAATTTTTCTTTTAGAATAGTTTTCGTATTTATCATATTTTCGTTACATTTTGTCGCTATTAGTATGTCATCTACCTATACAATAATAATTGTATATTTGTCATTATATTGTGTATAAACACAAGCGTCTGCCAATGATTGACTAAATCCGTTTTCTATTAAATGTGTGTGTAACAAATTATTCCAATTTCTACCACTGTCTTAAACCATATAGTGATTTATTTAATTTATACACTAATCTACCGGTTTTGTTTTTATTTTCTATTTCAAATCCTTTTGCCTGTTCCATGTAAAGTTCCAAATTTATCGGTGCGTTTAGATTGACTGATTTTACGTCTAATTGATGTATTTTTAAATCGTATTGTGCCGCGATTTGCATCAACATTCTTATTGAAGTTAATTTTGCTGTTGGTGAGAATGTTTCTTCGTAATCTACGTATGGCTTTTGGGCATTACCTTTTGCCACTAGTCTTGTCTTAAATATCTCTCCCTGATTTTCATCAGTTTTGATAGTATACACCCATCGTGCTGGGATTAGGGTTTTATTCTGAGGTAATTCAGTTAATTCAAATGTTTTATTTTCTTTTAAAATGTCCATCTCCATTTTCATGGTTTTCTGCCAGTTTTCGGAACTATCTGAATTTATCGCTTCTTCGTAGGTATTTGGTACATTTCTTATGCGGTAACAATAATCTATCGTGTATTTTATTGCGTCATTATTTTCGTCTTCCACATAATAGTCATTAAGATATTTTGGGCGGGTTTTCGTTCTCCCAATATTTTCAGTTACTACTTCTGTTTCAGAACCTGAACTGTTTGAATATTTTCAGTTGTAGCACTTTCG
Organism: Sepiola atlantica; assembly: GCA_963556195.1. Taxonomy (NCBI): domain Eukaryota; kingdom Metazoa; phylum Mollusca; class Cephalopoda; order Sepiida; family Sepiolidae; genus Sepiola; species Sepiola atlantica. Next base: position 111,725,573 of record OY744517.1, on the reverse strand, counting down.
TCTGTTTTTTTTTATATTATCTTTAAATTTATCTGTAAATTTTACTATTCTGACAGTTTTTATTTCACCGGTTTCGGGAAAATATATTACGTAGGTCGGACTATCTCTGTCATATCCTACAAAAATTCCCTCCTTACTTCGGTCTTCCAATTTTTTTTGGGGGGGGGGTGTACGTATGCGTAACAGATGCTTCTAAATAAGTGCATATTTGATATATTTGGTTCATCGTCCATAAAAAATTCGTATGGCGTGCTGTTAATACGTTTGTTGTAACATCGGTTACGAATATACGTTGAGGACATAACAGCGTATGACCACATATATTTTGGAAGGTTAGCATATTTTAGCATGCACCTAGCCATTTCAAAAATTGTGCGCCATGCTCTTTCGATCGTACCATTTTGGTGGGGGGAGTAGGGCGCCGATTTTTGATGATGTAACTTATTCTTAATTAGTAGCGATTCGAAGATTTTAGAAGTAAATTATGTGCCTTGATCGCTCCTTACTGTTTTTTATATTTCCATACGGGGCTACGTCAGCTATAAATCTTTCAAAGTCTTCCACTGCGTCACTTTTACTTTTCAACATGTAGGTGACTATGAGACCGGAATAATCATCTATACACCCTAATACGTACTTAAAATCATCCTTTGCTATGGGGTCTATCGGTTCTGCTAGATCAATGTGTACTAGTTCGAGTATTTTTGTTGCTCGTTTGTCAGGTATTTTATTTTTGAATTAGGGCATTTTGCCTGTGGGCACACTTCACAATTAAATTGTTTTTTGTCACTAATTTGTATACCAGCAACGGTTTTTTCTAATTTAATTATATCGTCGATGTTGCAATGTCCCATTATGCTATGTCACTTTTCTAGCGAATGTTTTATTTTCTTCGGAGAAGTTACATTATTTAAGTAATATAGTTTACCTTTCTTATATATATTAAATTTAGTTCCATTGGTATTTAATGTTGCAGAGTTAGGTTTAAATTCAACGTAAGCACCCTTTTCTATCGCCGCTTGTACTGAAAAAGTATTATTATTAAAAGAAGGTATATATAAAGCGTTTTTTAAGATATTATTATGTATCCTTCCATTCGTATCAATCATTTTAATAGAAGCATCCCCCCTTTTTAGCGCCAAATTATTGTATCGGCTTCCATCGGCTAGCTCAACAATACGGCGGGAGGAATCAAATTCTTTATCGCAGTTAACGAACTTGGACTCGTCGTTTAAAATATGAGTTGTGGCTCCACAATCGACTAATAAATCAAGATATGAAGAGTCACTAGCGTTATTAACAGAAAAAATATAAGAAGCGTTCTTATCTGATACGTGTTTTATCGCATTCCCTTCGGTATTTGAGTGTCTATCTTGCCTTTTTCTGCAAAAATGTGTGTCATGTGTTCGTGTTTTGCAGTTTTTACACCAGCGTACGGGTTTTCTACAATTTTCGGATTTATGTCCATATCGCCCGCATAAGAAGCATGATCCATTGTATTCGTGTTTGTTATATTTATTTGGTCTGGAAATGGTTGCTGGTTGGCTGTTATATTTCTTTTCGCTAACACTCATTAATACGTTCGCGCTTTCCCCTTGAGTTTTTTTCAGTTTCTTCTTCGTGGTGAATGTCTTATATCCACTCGGTAATCCCTTTATAATCATTGCGATCAGTAATCCATCGCTTATCGTTTCTCCGGCATTTTTTAGGAATGTGGCGGCATTTTCCGCTTTTATTACATAGTCTGTAATATTTTCATTTGACTTGTTTTGCAACGATGTTAATTCCGTGTACAACGAAATTATTCTTGGCTTTTCACGTGACAGATAATGTTCTCTTAGGATATTTAATGCTTTTCTGCCATCGTTATTCGCGTCTCGTATGATCAACGAAAGACTTCGGTCATCGAGGTATTGTACTAGTTCACCAAAAGCTTTGGCGTTGTTGTTCTGATTTATTTCAGCTTCGCTCCCTGCTGTAATGGTGCTGTACAGTTTTTGAGTCCGCATGTAGCCAAGGAACTTCACTTCCCATAATTCATACTTTCTTTCATCTCCCTGAAACATTAGTTTGTAGTTTGCATAGCTGGGCACATAACCTGTTAAGCTTTGAGGGTAGAGCGTAACATCGTGGTAGACTATGAGTCACGAAGACATAGAAGAAAAGACAAGAATAGAATGGGGTAATAATAATACGTGCGTATTGCACAACTTTTATTCTCGGACTGAAGATACAATTTTGAAAGAAAAAATTTGGCGCCTAATTTTCATGTGACGTGATACCTCTGCAGCGCAGTAATTATCACGTAGTGCGGTGATCAGGTAGATGGCCTTATCACCACTTGGTTGAGTGGAACTATATTCAGTTGACAATGCAACACATGTCATCATCAGCGTAAAAAAAAAAATTTATAATCTTGAAAATAAACAAAAAAATGAAAAAAATAAGGATCAGGATCATTACGAAAAAAAGAATTTTAAAAGATAGACAATTTCTACTAACAATTAACTAGGATTGGTATGGTGGCCCTGTTTTGTAATAAACAGGTGGGATTGTTATTGTACTTAGTATTGTAGCTGAATAAATATTAGGGTTGAATACTCCTAATTTATTACTAAAACACAACAAACAATAGTCAAAATCTAGTGAATTATTCCTTTAATTTAAACTCAGTGTATCCGACGTAGATATAGTTTCTGTCCTGTATCATTTATCCGCTGGATAATACATAAAAACACATAAATGTACAGTCATATACATAATGAAAATACACCATACAGACATCTTCATAGATAGATATATGGATGTTAGGGACTATATTTATATATATATATATATATATATATATATATATATATATATATATATATATATATATAGAGAGAGAGAGAGAGAGAGAGAGAGAGAGAGAGAGAGAGAGAGAGATTTCATGTTTCTATATGCTGAGCTCTCTGGTAGAGGAAATAACGGACGGTTTTCCATTAGCGTAAAGCAATCATCTTCTGTAAAAAAAAATAGTCATGATTGTCCGGTCAATAAATGCAGCCATCAAACAGATTCCCTCTTTAACTCAACCGGCTTCCAGCAGAATCTGGTCAAAGAAATTCTTATCAAATAAATAAAATATTATTACGAAATGTCATAAACGCTCTCAGGCGAAGGTGACGATATGCGAATGAGACGATTACTATATAATTCTATCAAAACACATGCTCTATCAACGAAAAAGACAAGACGAGAACAAAATATATTGTGTCCGGTTGTCAAAGCTGCCGGTGGCGCCAAGGATCGCCATAGCAACTGAAAATGTGTTAGCACCCCTGGTTGGCGGCTGTGTAGGACGGGATACAGCATGTGCAATCGCACTTTGTATGAAGATAAAAAAAACGATGTCTCTTTTTATTCGAAAAGCGTACTAAAAATATATGTTAACAGCGAAACTACATATATAGCACTTGCATTTCCTCTACTGTTTGTTGGTACAGGAAGATAGGTACTAGCACTGTTTGGTCGCATTCGTATGTGACCGAGCTATCCGGTTTCAAATCTCGGCGTGAATACACTTGCTACTTCTAAATGACGAAACAGCTATTTATGGAGGACTATATCTCTATTCATATAATGTTAAGCATCTTTATATATTTTTAATATAGGATTCACTCCTATATTAACTGATCATTATTAATTTTGGAACACGGCTGCTAGACGTAAGGGAGAGTAATGTACGTTATATGTATTTTAATTTAGTTTGATGCAAACTAGGCAAAGAGGGGAGGGAAAAATTTTGAGAAGATTCAGAATTTTATGAAATGTTGACAATAGATATTAGACGTCAATTAATAAATATTTCTCCAACTTTCAGTTTCTTTGGAGTATTTTAAAGGTTTTTAGGAGGTATAATATAGACACACAACCGATTTGAAACTTTAAATACTTCAAATTTGCATTAAATTTGATACACAATCATAAGATACAAATTAAGCAAGATTATCTGAATTTCTTTTTAAGGGCCTTTAAGCGTAAGTCTTGACATTTAGTAATCAAAATCGTGCAATGGATTTTCGTTACTCACTTTGTAGCGGCCAACATCCGGGTTTTAATCCAACATCCGGGTTTTAATCTATAATTTAAAAAATTATTTGTCTTTAATTTTGCCTTTCTTTTCTCATGAATAATGCATGAAAGTTCATTTTTAATTCTTATCAAAAATTAACTTTCATGAATTATTTTCAAATCAGGCGGTGAAATGGCCATCTTTACTCTAAAATGATATTGAAGAAAAAAAACCGCTATCCTCGTGTCTTCGGAGCTTATGAATAAAAATTAATTCAGCGATTAAAATATCAGAATTCCAAAACTTTGAAAAACAGAGTAAAAATTGCCATGATATGATTTCTTAAAATAAGCTTAAAATATACAAAAAATAATGATCGTTTTTATAGTCATTCGCTGTAAAAATCGTTGATATAACAAGTTTAGGTGGAGGGAAATGTTGAATAGTGTATTCCACAATTAAATCACTGGTGTAAGTCGCTCCTGTGAACATAAGCCTCGCCCATCTTACAGGCAGTAAATGCATATTATGTACTTTGTGCCCAGTTATTTTTCATCGAATATCGCGGTTAAACAGTGAACAAAAGTTTGTCTAGAGCAATATTTATACTACGTTATTTCATAATTTTATTGCTGCATCGATATTCTGGTCGACTTCTGGTCATATTAACCTTACGGTAACTGCATTGTACTGTTTTGCAGTGTAGAATCTCTACGTTGACGGTGAATACACGTGTTGACAAACAAAAGGTTTTCATAACAATTTTTATCTATTATATTTTAAAACAGATACTACACTTTGATTTTAGCCAAAAGACAAAGGACGCATAAAAAATAATGTTTTTATGACTAGACATTTTTTTAATGAAATCCTCCCATACATTACTATCTTCTTTTTAGGGGGAAAGGGGTGTGATTCCGCCCAGGCTTTACCTCCTCTAATAGTATATTTTAATTGGCCATTATACATTTCTCCCATGCATTACCTCCTTTTTTGTGGGGGGAAGTATAGTATATGTTTGTTCCTCATGATACCATCCTCCCTGAATTATATCTTCGTTTTGGGACGCGTAGTGTAGTATATATTATGTTGTCATTATATAATCCTCCCACGCATTAACACCTCCTTTGGGGGTAGTTGACTACAAGTTCGTTCGGATCAGTCATTACCTCTACCTTTAGGGATCAGTGTAGTATATATTCAGTCACCATGATACCATGATAGGCTAGCAAAAATATGTGTATATTTGCTAGTTCAATCATAAAGTAACCTGAATATTTAATGACAAATTAAATAATAAAATAAAACAAGTATTTTATAAATAGAGGTTTTGTCCGTACGTACGTCTGTCGCTTACAATTTTTTAAATGTAATAAATACATTTGTTTCATTTCTAAATATCAGAGATCTTATGGAGAATATTACATTTATAGTTTATAGTAAACTAGTTGCCCGGTGTTGCCCGGGATTAATATAAAAAAAAGAATTAAACAGCCGACCGAACGCAAATAAGGCACATAGGATATTTTTAATGTTTACACAAAAGGTCGGCTTTTAATAGTTGAAAATGTATGTACCGATAAAAAGGAGCACTTGGTATTGAAACAAAAATATAAATTGCTCCAGTTTCCTAAAGATGTCTACGATATTTGTGTGGTCGAGTTTTAACTTCGGCGTTTCACCTGTATGCTGCAACTTGCTGTAAGTTATGTCTTTTCTACTTCTAACTAATTTAAACCAAATTGTTTTTGTATTACCCTAACCACTTTTGTAGAAGCGGTTTGCTTTAAGCCAAAAGTCACTCGAACCCTAACCTGAGTTTCATTTCATCAAAGGTCGGCTACTAACCAAGGCTAAAAGTGTAGTATCTGTTCTGATGGATACTGCACTCCATAGACTGGTATTGTCTTGGCCTTTGGGGCTTGATTTACGATGGTCTATGGGTCTGTCCTGTGCAGTTCTAGGAGGTCCACCCTCCCAGGCTTCGCCTCCGCTCTTTGGGGAGGAGTAAGTTTATTGCTTACTGCCTGAGGCGCCCCTACCGGGGAATGCCGACGGGGCTGCCCAGGCAATTTTTAAACCCCACTTTCCCGACCCGACCTTGGGTCACATCTTACTTGTGGGAGTAAGATAAAAACTGGCCTTGTGCCTAACTCCTGGAGAGGAGTAAATCAATACTAACCAAGGCTAAAAGTCACTGAAAGTCTAACGTAAGTTGTATATCGGCAAAAGTCAGTTATGTTACGATGGGCATGGTTAAGTCCGATTCAAATTCTATAGAAACACTTTTTTTTGTTTTGTGGATTTAATTTTGCAATTAAATTATTTTCAATAGGATTTTTTTTTAAATTTCGTGTTATTTTACGCGCTATTGTATTTTCTATGTCAATAAATATTCGATTACTAATACGAAATAGACAAAAATATAATGTAAATCACGTAAAGATTGTTAAATATTATTAAAAAAGAATATTTAGCTCTTTGGTACAATAGGGATGCGTTCGATAAATAATGTTTTTTTTTGTTTAAGAACCCAAATGAACCATAATAATAGTTAAAGTTAGATTCAAGCTAGATTATTTTGTGGGTTGGCACCCAGACTTAGGGTTAGAGGTGGTGGTAGTTATAATATAATGTTTTGCAATGCCAAAATCGTTATCAGGGCAATTGAAAAACGCTAAATTTGTAGATTAACACATTCAGCAAAACAACCCTACCCACCCCTGAAAAATAAGATTCTACTTCTTTTGTGACGATTACGCGTAAACACCCTAAAAAAATTAGTAGATAAGCAAAAACAAAAAAACAATAAGTTTCCAAATTATAGTGTGGCATCAATTTCGTATATAAATTTAACGTAAAATGATCCTCCCTAACTTTAACTTTTTAGGGCAGTAACTAAATGTTGTTACAATTCACCGTAATTGACAGTGTTGTAAAAACATACATAATCGCCCCCGCCGACCTTCTCCCAAACTGCACTGAATATATCTCCCATAGAAGAAAAAATAAAAGTAATAATGTTGATTAACTGACCTAAAACGCTGAAACGGGTCGGAAATTGATGGAGCATATTACGTAAAATTTATGCGTGAAGATGCTTTCCAATAATTTTCTTTATTATTATTGGTTCCCTTTCCGCCAATTTTAGCAGGGTGTTTACTGTGTACACGTAATCGTCCAAAAGTAGAATCTAATTATTTTTTTTTTTTGGGGGGGGGTTATATTTCTGAAGGTGTTACTCGAAAAACGCATGATACCACCCAAAAACCATATGATTGTAGACTGGTGTGATTTCGTAAAATTACCATTTTACATCACTTGAGGGGCCGTAGAAATAAATCGCGTATTTCGCTTTTTTCTACTGAGTAATAAAGAGGAGAATAAATTATTGAGTTCAATTTGTGTTAGAAAAATTCCCGGAAAAGAAATAAAACAAAACAAAAGTAGGTGTTTTACAATTGGAATATACGTATATACATGAATGAGAAGTAACGTAAATAAGTTGAGGTTTAATTTAACAATTTTTGTTTAAAATGTGAGGTAGTGTTATGACGAACGATTTGATACGTGTAGTGTCGTGCATTTGGAAACGACAACAATGTTTACACCTGAGAATCCAAACAGTATCCTAATTACCTCCCTTACATTCTGTAGTTATCTCCCTTGTATATTTCTCATGCTATATAAATAAATGCTTACGTGTAATCGATCTCTTACGAATTAAGCGATCGAAAGCGCACACATCAATGTTGTCTCTCTTATTTATATTCTTGTGTTCTTACTTGAATTGTTATATAGGTGAACCATTACGTCGCGAGTCGAATACTAATGGAAACACAATACAAAGTAGCAACGCTACAATACGTAATGTCTATATAAGCTTAGCTGTGATTGGATGTTTTACAAATTCTGAAACGGTTCAACTTGATTGCAGTTCCTTGTGAAATAATTGCCAAACGGTGTTTGAGGAGAGTAAGAGTTATTAATTCATAGAGAGAAAGTAGCGTGCTACCCTACCTTTGGTTGCATTAGTTGGGAGAGGCTTACAGAGGGGAATAAAAATAGTGTTTTTGTTTGGATTATAAAAATAATTGAAAGTTTCTGGAAACACTGTCGAAGATAGTAGGCGACTAAAGTGATGTGTTTCGATGCGTTTGATGCATTATTTTTACAGTCTACTCTAACTGATTTGGGAGGGGAAAATCAAGTCTACTTCATATAAAGGATAATAAATTTCCAACAAATGAACCGGATGGCATGACCGGAAATAGAAACCTTGAAATCTTTAGTCTGATATTCTACCAACTGAACTAATTGGAAAACACTATGAAAATCGTTGGTAATGATCTTAATACTCCAAAACATTTTTTTGCTTTAACTACGTATTGGCATTTAACAATTTAATATAAGATAATAAGAAATGTAAATTAAAATTATATGAGAAAACTTCATGAGAAAAATATCCATGTTTTTTTTTCGTTACAAAAATGTCGAGAACGAGAGTATTTTAAATCCTAAAGTCAGGAACGAGAGTATAGTATTTTTAATCTTGAAAAAAAGCGTTTTTACTTTGATTATATTGATGGTTTTTTTTTTGGAGAAAAGGGGTCAATTTCATTTTTTTTTACAATTTATTTATTCTGCTTTAACTACGTATTGACGATAAAAACAATTTAATATTTAGTATAATAAATAAATAATAAGTAAATGAAAGGGTAAACATTACAAATAGCGTTGGAAATTATTTTATTAGTCCAAAACAGTGTATTTTGCTTCAACTACGTATTGCCGTTAATATATAGTAAGAAATTTAATATATAGTAAGAAAATTAAAATTCTATCAGAAAACTTCAGGAGAAAAAGTTCGGAACGAGAGTATTTTTAATACTAAAAAAGGGAATGATATTGTAGGGCCTCCGTTCGCGCTTGACATCCATAAAAAATACATTTTACTTTTATTTTATTTATAACAATAAGATTGAGGGGGCGTTCGCGCTTGACTTCTATTAAACAAACGTTGTACTTTAATGTTATTTATATCAATAATAGTGTGAGGTCTACGTTCGCACTTTACATCAATGTAAATTAATAGTAAATAATAAATTCTCAACAAATAAGAGGGGGCATGACCGGAAATCGAAACTGAAACCTTGATCTTCAGTCTGACGTTCTAACAACTGCCCTCTTTCGACTTACTTATAAATAGAACTTTAAACATTATCTAAACAAATTAATTATAGCTTCGGTGTTACGTCATTAATTTATGATTCACGTCATGTTACAAAGCCTGAATTATAAACATCATAATAAAAATAAATGAATGGGTAAACATTATTAATACCAAAAAATGCGACCGAAGAAAGCATATAATTGCCAGTGATATTAAAATTTCATTTTAAAAATAAATGGCAGCGGTGTATGTTTCATCTTCATGCAGATAACACATCAAGTATATAAATTATTTTAAAAAATCACAGAGCAAGATGATACTATGCATTTCAGTTTTTAATTACAAAGTTCAGAATCTGTAAAATTGTAAACGTATACTGTACCGAAGAACATTTTTATTTTAATCTATTAATTATTCATTTATTTTCAGAAATAATTTACAATCCATTTTAAAATTTAATAAAGGGGGATAGTTTGTATAAAAAAATTTTCGTTGTGGCATTTTTATGTATTTATGAATCATTCTTATTTACAGGGCGTTACGGAGCCCTCCGAAAAGGAGCGCGCTCCAGGAGCACGCTCCTTTTTGCTGGAGCGGAGGAGGGGAGGGCTCATTTTATATTCAGCAGGAGTGGAGCGGAAGCAACTCCATTTAGGACTAAAGAGCGGTGATTTTATCGCTCCTCGCTCCAAAATTATTTGATTTTTTTTAAAACATTATTTTTTTTATTCAGCAATAAAAAGGAAAAGAAAAGAAAGTCTCAGAGTTTACTCTGAGTTAATTTTTTAAAATTATATCTGGTAAATGTATATGAGATAGGGAGAGAGAGAGGGGGGGAGGGAGAAGCAGGGAGAAAGAAGGAGAACCTTTGAAGTTCTCAGATGTTTACATCTACGTGTTAAATTTTTGATGGGACACTTTTCTTAAGGCAGAAGACAGACAATTTGGCACCAAATGTCTTTAAATGAGCCAGTGCGTCTATAGATGTCTTTGAAGTTATTTTCTCATAAATTTAAACTTTTTTTGTATTTATGATAGGATGTTTATTGTGATTGAATAAATAAGCCAATTTTTCTTTTAATTCGTGTTTTTAAATAAAGAATGTTAGGTTCAATTATACTATAGGGACCGTTGGATTTTCTCGCCCATTTCGCTCGGTATTCATGCAAATGTTTGATAAAATCAATTTTTGTCGTGACAACAGATTCTAATTTATTTTTTAGCATATATCAAATTGAACTTTTATGCCACATGTGTACCCGGCGTCTTATCGGCGACATTTTTTTTATTCTTAAATTCACGACTAGTATGTTTTAACCTTTTCATGTTTGCTTTTAAATTCGTTAAATTCCGTTAAAACTTGCTTTTGTAAATTGAATGTTCAAAGTTTTTTTGTGTGTGTGTTATAAAATGTTAAACCAGTAAAAATATCTTTAGTCCAAGGAAAAAATATATTTAATCCAAGGAAAAAAACAATAAAAACCAACATGGCCGCCAGCGATTAAAACCTGGAATTAAAGTTATACATTACAAAGGATGTAATTTTTATTTAATGTAGAAATAAATGTTCCCCAGGAATGTATTTGCCTAAATACATTCTCAACACTTTAAAAAAAATAAATGAGCAATCAGTTTCATTCAAAATTTGGACGAATACCAAGCGAAATGAGCGAAAGAAAACAGCGGTCCCTATTCTACAATTAAACGAATGTTTAAACTTAATTAAATTAAAGAAAATATCTTAAATTTTAATTTAAAAAAGCAAATAATTAGACTTTCTGACTAATTTGTGGTTTTAGAACCGAAAGTAGATTAGATATCTTTCTTTATCTTAAAAAGTCTATTATCGAATATTAAAATTGTAAACAGTTTGCTTTTGTTAGAGATTTCAAATATAGACGTTTCACCTCTTTTTTCAAATTTTTAATTTTAATAAATGCTTTTGCTCGACCTAGGAAAACTTGCTCCAGTTAATTTTTTTTTTGGGGGGGGGGGAATTTGACCCGATATTTTTCAACTCCCACTGTCTAAGCCAGATATTTTGTATAAAATTTTAAGACATTAAATGGATCTCTGAATTGTTTATTGACAATTTATTGATATTTTTGGGGTAACTTATGAAAAATATTTTTGTATTCAATCTTTAAAAAATAAACTTCATTGGGGGTTTTTTTCGCCCCAAATTGTACTGTAGAAAAAAATGGATAAATCGATTTGTTTGAAAGTACTTGCGCGTTTTTCTGTTATAAATAATAATATACATTATACAATATAGTTACGTTCGTAAAACAAACAAATATTAAACAACAAGAGAAATGTTTTCTTTAAAAAGAAAATAATCACTAATAATGTTTAAAAGTAAAACTTAATTTACTTAAAACAAATCTAAATTCCCTTCCAAAATAAATAGAAAAAATATCGGATCAAATTTTCCTTTCTTGAAAAAATAGGTTGTTGATGTAATGAAAATTAAAATTGTTTTAAAATACTCAGGGATTTTTCTATTTCTATTTTATACCCCAAGAAACGAAAATTTACGTATAATCCTATACTTCGTCCGACATGTTCTCCTATAACTCTGAAAATATTAGCGAGATGTTGTCAAATATTATCTTACGGTCTTACACTTAAAGTGGCATCCCAACCCATATTGACGAGATCCTTTGACGCCCACCCCTATCCTTCGATCATACATGAATTAGAATAGCGTTTAAGTAGATATGTAATATCAGAGATAAGAGTAACCTCCCTTGCTTCATATATTTTTAATTTTTATTTAATCCAGTTAGAGTTACGATAGCAGATCAATAGATCGATGAGACGAACGGGCATTGATAGTCGAGTCAATTTATCTGATTTTTTGGCTGAACCTAAAACAAATTGCTAACAAAGCTTTTTAACTTGAATAATCTCTCTTTCAGATAAAATAATGTTTACCAAAATTAGCCTTGCGGAAAAGGGGTCAACGGGTGCTATTTTAAAAAATTGTCGCCGATTCTAGCCTCCCCTCTCTCAACTCAATTTCTGTAAATTCATCTTCAAAAATACCAAATGTAGCAATGTGAAATTGGATAAAACCAACAGTTTTCATAAAGTTAAATATAATTATTACTTCTTATGCCTTATTTTTGTCTCTTTTGATGTATTACTGCAGGAGCTTAATATTCTGTCATATTCAAATTTCAGGTTGACCAAAGTGAAGTACCGATAATTATGGATGCTGACAAGTGTGCTATTTGCAACAATGAACTGTCCAGTAATGAGGAAACATTCATCGTCAGCCAGAAGGGCATCGATTCCATTAACAAAGCTTCTGAACAACGTGGAGAGAGGATCATAATTCAGATTGGTCAACGTCTTCACAAGAAATGCAGACAGCGTTGGATAAACCCAAATACATAGAAATTGACCGTTAAAACAGGTCCATCCATGATGAAATGCAATCCCGTGCAAGCCTCTTTGTGTGTGTTTAACTTAAAGGAACATTGTCTTTTTTTGTGATTCTGGAGCAAAATCTGATAGAAAGATAAAAGGTGTTGATGTTTCCCATTCAGAAACTATTGAGTTTAAGGACAGAGTGTAAAAAGTTTGTGAGAAAGTCCGAAAAAATGATGGCTGGGCATCCACTGTTAAAGGTAGAATAGGTTATGTAGCTGACATTGTTTCAGAAGAAGCACGTTATCACAGAACCTGTTTTGCAAACTTTGATTCCAATAAAAACATTCCTAAGGCATTCTCTTCTGCTGATTCTTCTAAGAAACAAAACCTTGGTAGACCAGAGGATTCAGAGAGAAAGCAGGCATTTCTGGAAGTTGCTAAATATTTGCAGCAAAATGACGTGAAGAAACTCACCATTGTCGATCTTGTTAAAAAATTGAGGAATTTCTCGAGGACACTGACTTTGAACCATACAGTCTCTCATACATGCAATCTCGATTGTTAGAACATTTCAAAGACAAAATCATTGTGACTGGAATAAATGGGAAACATAATGTTGTTACATTCTTAAGTACAGCAAAATGTATTCTCCATGAATTCTATGCATAGAACCGCTCAACAGACAATTCAGAATCAGAGGCCATTAGAATCATAGAGACGGCAGCCAAGCTTATCAAGAATAACATTAACGGTATCCACACAAGTTCAGAATATTACCAGTCTAAGAATGATCTTGAACCAGATGCGATTCTTGAATATGTCCCTGAAACATTGTTGATCTTTCTCAGAAAGATATTTGCAAGCAAAGACAATGATTTGAAACTTACATCAGTTGGTCAAGCGATAATGGAGGCTGCTAGACTCAGAGTTCTCCTTGCACCTTTGCAGTTTGGTTTAGCAGTGGAAATTCATGACCAATTTTGATCGGGGTTCTTAATTGACACTCTGAATAAGCATTGCTTCTCTTTATCTTACTCGGAAGTCCAATAATTCGAAAGAAGTGCTGCTCTTGTTCATGGCGCTGAACCTCTCTCCCCTGTTGAAACTGAATTTGTGCAGTTCGTAGCTGATAATGTGGACCATAATATAAGGAGTATTGATGGATTCAACACATTCCACGGTATGGGCATCATAGCATCTTTTACGCCCGGGAAAGTTAAAGCAAAACCAGTTCAAGTATTCAGGTCCTTTCAGAAGATATAATACAGGTTGGAAGGATCAACATCAAGTACCTAGATTCACAGCACACCAACAAACCACCAGTGACATTTAAAGAGCTCCAGCCCAAGAAAGTTGTCGATTCCACTGCTAATGTTGACATCCTTTGGGAGGTTTCATTAATTTCACATCCGTCCAGACCCGCATGGTCAGGCCTTATGCAGTCAGTGCACAAAGGAACATATCCTGGGAAATCATCCACAGTTTTTTTGCCAATGATCGACATGGACCCTGGTACCACAACCTGCGTGTACTCAACGTTATGTTACATTAGTGATTTAGCCAGGAAAAACAACATTACACCAATTCTAACATTCGATCAACCACTTTGGTACAAAGCAATGATGATATTCGAGTCACAGCCTAGTTCCAGTCCCCTGAAATTATTTGTCTTGCAACTTGTGAGCTCCATACACAGATAAGCTTTCTGGGGTCAATTGGTCATTTGATGACAGATTCTGGATTGCAAGGACTTTTTGAACTTGCGTATGCTGAAAACACAGTCAAACACATGTGAAGTGGCAAAGCAATTGCTAGAGCTATTCATGCTCACTTCTTAGTTGATGCTGCTCTGAATACTATTTTGTCAGCGAAAGTCTATGATTTGCCAGTTTCACATGTCACTGAGGATGATCAACCCAACACTGATGCAGAAGAGTCATTTTCTTCAAAATGAAAACCTGAAGAAAGCTCAGGGGCTATTGAAAGGTCTCCTTGATGGGACTGAGACATTGAATAATATTCTGTCATCAGAGTCTATGACCAGGATTGCTCAGAGAATCGACCATGTGAAGGATGCGATGGTTGACCAGCAAACAGAAAAATTGTGGATTCAATACCTTGATATGGTGAAGATCCTGCAATTGTTTATCAAGGCAGAGCACATTGGGAACTGGGAATCGCACTTTGACGCTGTAAGGAAAATGCTGCCAATATTCGTGCAGCAGGACACATCCTATATGCAAAGTCGGCCTACTTTGTATTTGCAGCAAATGGAGGGGCTGCCGAAAAGTCATCCTGAAGTGTACCAGTGGCAAAAGAATGGACAAAATTCAACGATTGGTTTGGACGCTATCACTGCCAGCGTGCACTGAAATTAAGTTTACAATGCAAGAACTAGCAGGCATTCGTTAT
This sequence comes from Sepiola atlantica, assembly GCA_963556195.1. Lineage (NCBI taxonomy): Eukaryota > Metazoa > Mollusca > Cephalopoda > Sepiida > Sepiolidae > Sepiola > Sepiola atlantica. The sequence goes on along the minus strand of OY744517.1, from coordinate 111,710,556 downwards.
GGCACTAGTGACCAGCACCACGAGGCTACTTCAGCAAGAAAAGGGCGAGATGTGACGGATACATGAAGCTCCTTACGTTTCTCCAGACATATGACCCTATCACAGAAGATCCGTCCATTCACAGCATTTCAAGTGGAGTAACTGGAGACAAAAAGGTGAATGTGGACACAGCAAACTCCATATAAGAGACAATCATAGCTTCAATGGTTGGAGAAAATGTCCACAAGTACACATTTAAAAGAAAAGATCAGGCAATTACACTTGGGTCTAAAGTTTCGCTCAGCAAAGATGAAGCAGTTGAGACTGATCCACAACTCATATTCCAGAGACTGCGTGTGCTATCTACCAATGAACTCAGCAGCAGCAAGAACATTTCCAGTATGAGCTTTGTGGTTACCCACCTGCACTTTTTTGATTCTTTCAGACTACCGAGAGGCAAAAAAAAACGGTTGTGGCAGACGCAATATGGGAACTGACTTCCCCTGTACAATCAGGTCCACAGTCTTCAGATCCACAGTATCTCTTAGATAGTGGAGAACTACTTCAACGCCTCCCATGGCAAAAAGGTCACACATTTGATGAGATCTGTCCTCTATACTGCAGATATGTCACAACTAGATATGGAAAAGCATGCATGGTCTTTAATGGGTATAAAAGTGTTCTATCTATTAAAGACGCAACTCACCGATGCTGAGCAGAGGGCTCTGTTGGTGTTAATGTGTCACTGACCCCTTTAATGGTGTTCAAATTAAAAAAGGATGTTTTCCTAGCTAATCAAGAAAACAAACAATTGTTCATCAACTTGCTGGGAAAGAGTTTGGAGGAAGCAGGTTGTAAAGTAGTCCATGCATCTGGAGACGTTTACGTATTGTTGTGAAGACTGCATTATAACTGGCACAGACAGAAGAAACCATTTTAATAACAGATGACACTGACCTATTGGTCCTTCTATGTTATCATGCCAATAGAGATGATGTTTACAACATCTTTTCATGCCACAACCAAAGGATAGTGCAAAAAGTGTGAAAGTCTGGAACATCAGAGAGATAAGGAAATTTTTGGGAGATGTGGTCTGTTCAAACATTCTTTTTATCCATGCAATACGGTATTTATGGAATTGGGAAGGCAGCATCCCTTCAAAAGGTGATGAACAATAAAAACTTCCTCAAACTGGCAGAAGTGTTTGGCAAGGATAGCAGTGCAGAAGAGGTTATTGAAGCTGTGGAGAAGGCTTTAGTGTGCCTGTACAATTGTAATGATGGGGAAAATATCAATCATCTCTGTCTGAGGCGCTTTAAGGCCAAGGTTGCAAAACCCTCAGATTGACGAGTGGGGATGGAAACTTTCAGATAGTAAATTACAACAAATCAAGACTGACTTGCCAGCTGGTCCTGTAAATTTGTTGGCTATAATTAGGTGTAACTGTACTTCAGGGTGTACTACAGCAAGATGCAGGAAACATGGCATTGACTGTTCAAACATGTGTGGTAATTGCAAAGGGCTCCACTGCAGCAACTCACCACAGCCAGATCTTGATGATGATGAAGTTACCTTTGACTAGTTCTTGAAAAAAAAAGTTCTTTGGTCCGTTCATGAACTTATTCTGTGGTGGTTATGCAAGAGCCTTGCCCCAGCATTCGACCAACTGACCATTCCTTTATTGTAAATTGTACTTATTTTATATCTATTTTTTATGAAATGTTAGGAATTAATGTGACAATTGTTTCCTTGAAAAAAGCTACTTAGTCTGTTTGTGTACCTTTTATATTCATATTTGTATAAGAAATAAATTAGAAAAACATGAAAACAATGACAGGGGCTAGTCATTTTCTGATGTTAGTTTATTATTAAGCATATAGATACCTATCCTTAGAATTTAAAACACCAAGAAAATGTCAAGCTGGCTTGGGGTGGGCCCTGTGTGGGTTTTCATGCAAAAAATATTTTTTTATTTCTAATTTAATAAAGGTTTTTGTCAGGAGGGAGAAAATAGGTTTATGTTTATAACTGCTACAAATCTACTCCTCCTCATATTTATGTTTGAGAAGAAGAAAGGCGCTTTTCAATTAAAATAACTACATCCATAGATTCAAAATCTGCTGTGAAATTTGGAATACAAATAGAACATCCGATAAAGGATTGTAATGAGGGGTGTTTGATTTAATTTTTAGGGTAGCAAAGGAGACAAACGCCCCCCTGAAAATAAATGTAGCCATAGATTCAATGTTTGTAACATTGATAATGGATATGAAAAAGTGTTTGATTTATTTTTAGGGAAACAAAAGGGACAAAACATTGAAAATAAATATTCCTATGAAAGTTACTCCTTACTCCTGACTATACTGTTGAATGTGATGTCATTCACACCCCAACCTGGGAAACGACTATGAACCTTGATATATATATATATATATATATATATATATATATATATATATATATGTCTGTCCATGCAAGAGTTGTCAATAATTGATCTGGCTGAGCAAAACTGATGGTATCGTTTGAATATGCAAATCTTGCTGATGTTTTATGCTGATCAGATCTTATTTTTCTCTTTGTTGGATTTTCTATGTTCTCTTAAAAACATATATATATATATGCGGTCTATATCTGGCAGCCATTTTGTTTTGTATTATTCTCTACACAGTCGGAGAAGAATAAAATATTATTCTTCTTCTGGTCTAATTATTTTTGAAAAAGGGATGTCTTTTCCCGAAATATC
>OY744517.1:111500334-111697834 GCA_963556195.1 Sepiola atlantica | reverse complement strand
ACACTATTCTGAGGTCCCATTTGGTAGCTGTATTCAAAAGTGTTGTTTCTGGTAACCATAACTTCTTCCCGGGTAGTGCTGTCGGTGTCTTCCGATAGTCGTTCCCTAGTTTGGTTTATGTGTCTCTTATGAGAGAACTGATAGCCTCTATCAAATTCACATCTGATATCTTCCAGTTTGTTTAATTCTAGACGTCTGAATTTTTTGCACATCTTTAAAATTAAAAAAAATGCTGTTTTTTCTCTGACATTTAACTTTAAGACTAGTCATCTTATCTTTCATAGTTTTTAGCTCTTCTAAAAACTCTTTGAATTGTAACTTTAGCGATTTCAGCTCTGGAACTATGAATTCCCGTTCTTTAACCTTCAACTGGTTATCCAAAGAATTTGACTTAATTTATTTCAGTTTGATGTTTGCTTTTCTCAGCGTGAATTTTGTTTTCTTCTGTGATTTAATTTCTGCAGAAAATTTATTTTGAGTCCATTTTATACGAGTTTTAATGGCTGAAACCAATTTCTGTTTTCGTTTTTCTGACCCGGCGTCAGATTTATTTTCTTCTGGCTAGAAATCTTAATTGATAATCCCCGTAGGTTGAATAGTTGAATTAAGCTGACGCCAAATAAATTATTTGCGTTTGTTAATATGTACATTTTTACTTTTTTCGTTGTTGTGTTAAAAGTAATGTCGGTAATTATTTTACCCTCAAAATCAAATATTTCACCAGTCACTGTTCTGGCAATTTGATTGGTCCTTAGCATGGTCGGTTTTCTCAACATTCTCCACGTATGCATATTGATGATTGATACGTCTGAACCCGAGTCCAATTGTAATTTTATGTTTTTATTTAAGATTTTTACCTGAACATATCTTCTTATAATACTGCTGCCATGTTTGTTCGTTTTCGTCAGTTAACCTGCGTTTTATTTCCTTTAATCGTTCTACAATGCGAACTCTTTTACAAGTCTGTCCAGAATAGTAGAATTTATAACTATTAGCTACCCTGCAGAGTAATTTTTAAAACAACAATGGGCAATCCATCGGCAACTACAAACGAAAGTTAATGAACGAATTGACTACAAGACAATTTATCCAAAACACGCCCTGCAATAGACAAGGTTAGCTCCATTATGAAGGCATCACGCATTGGTAGCTTGCCACACTGTTGTGCATTATGATCCTAAATACTGCTATTTATCTCCATTCTACCCAATTCTCTAAATAAATTCTATTTCGCCACCTCGTAGACAATACATTTTTTGGGGGGGGAATACCTCATTAGGAGTGTTTACATAACTATAATCCAGTCTAGAAAATGCAAATTCAATATCTTTATCTTTGCAGTCTTTATTGTTCAGGGTGATTCAGAAGTAATCGGCCAGTCAGAATAAAACCTAGTGTAGTATTCGTGGTATTGTAGTTGACGAATATATATGGTTATTATTTGAACTAAACTCACTCTGTATTTGAAAACACAAGAACTCACGCAGCACAACACCACGGTGCTTTAGTTTGGCATCCTTTCATGATATTCCAGAATGTAATAACAAACTATTGTACACTAATGTTGATATGTTCTTGCTTCAGTAAGCGAACACGTATCGATAAGCATTTAGACCTTTAATTAGCCCCCATGTTTTATATAATACAACAGTTGACTGTATTACCTTTTATACGGTTTTATTCAGTTAACAATATAAAGTTGACGCAAGTAAAATTTATACACTATTGAGGTTTGTAAGGCTGTATTAAGGTTGGGTGGAAGAACTAAAATTAATAGACTTTTTAATTACATGAAAGTTGCATGTTGTCGTTCTAACAATAAAAACTAAGATGGAATCATCAATTCGATTGAAAATAACAAAAATAAAACATTGTTTTTTTATGTTTCTATTTTTTAGGTGAAAGTCATCGATGTTGGACACATCCATCGTATTATAATTGGGCATGACAACAGCGAAGTGGGTGCTGGTTGGTACTTAAAATAGGTGAGCAACATCCTTATATACGCCATTCGTGCACGCTCTTCAATCTGGAAAAACACTCCTATTCACCTGGTTAATATTCGGATAGGTGAAGTTATATACAAAAGAAAGGATTTAATTTTTAAGATGATAGTATTTCAAATAAAGTGAGGAAATGTGTTACTTGAATATTCAATAAAGTTTTAAGGGTAAAGTACAGAATATTTAACAGTCGAGACCTCGTAAATAAAAAATAAAAATAATAATTTAAAGCAAACGCAGTAGAATTAAATTCTCTGGCGACCTGTATACTTTTAACGCGTGAAAACTGTTTGTAAGAGTTTTTATTTCAAAATTGTATTTTAATGTTCGTGTGTCTTATCAACACACGAAAACAAAATGGGTTCGTGGTTATGGCTTAACTCGTTCGACTTCAGCGATTAAGTGTGGTTTTACGGGAGTTTTGTTTGGGGGGATTGCCACTCGAAGTTAGGGTTAGTGATATGACAAGTAATGCTTTACTATCGTTTTAGTGTGAGGTGTACCGAAAGTTAAGCCATAACCTCGGCAGCCATCTTGTTTTCGTGTGTCATTAAACCCCACGAACATAATATTCTGAAATAAAAATCTTACAAACAGTTTCCACACGTTAAAAGTATACAGGTCGGTATAGAATTTAATTCTACTGCATTTGCTATCATTTTTTGTTGCTTTTATATTTTGTTTACGAGTTCTCGCCTGTGACTATTCTGGACTTTTACCAGTTTTGACATGTTTCTTTTTATATGAAATGATGTACAATGCGTTTGTAAGTACCTAGCAAAAAGTTAACTGAAAGCTTATTGAAATTGAGCTATTTTTTATTAGAATAATTTAGCTCAAATTTGAATTTAAAAAATAATTGATTTTAGAATTTCAATTGGTTAGAAAATATATATTTCAAATAATTATTTCAATCTTCCGCGGATAAAATGTTATTGACTTATTTGTGCATTTTAGCCCGGTTTCAATATATGTATATGTTATGTCTTGATGTTTATCCGTTTCGGTTCAATTACAACTCAGAAAAATGAAGGAAATGCGAAGTAGAACCTTTAACAGATTTATTTAACAAACACACTGATAAAATTAGAATGTAGAAAAACCGCTGAACGCGAGATGCTTGTTTGATTGTGAGACCGTTCTGTTTACTTTTCCCTGTTCGGCAGATGACTTTCCTTAATCCCAGGGGCGATAACTCTTACTTTGCTTCAAGGGAAATAACTCGATTTTGATTTGTTAGGTTGACCAAACACTATAAATATGTCTTCTTTTGTGTATCGCATATCTAATTACTAACATGCACTTGAAAGTTCTTCAGCGAATTTTGACTAGAACAATTTTTCAGAAAATCTGTATCCATTATATGTGTCATGTGTTTTACATATGTCAAATAAAATACTCATTTTAGATTTATAGACGATAGCGTTTTCTTTCAATACCAACGTATGATGTTATAACGTTATTCCACTGGTCCTACTCGGAATAACATACTAGTTAAGTCTTCAGGAAAGGGTCGTTATGCATTCAGAACATAGTTGTGATGAAACTATTTCAATAAAAGTAATGTTTCTGTACACATGTAAAATACACCATTTAGATTTACATAGGACAGCGGTTTCTTTAATTTCCTTAATACTTATATTTTTCTTGACTTTCAATACAAAGCTCTGGAATAAGTTACCATTGGAGTAAGTGGAGGGATCTTCTTGCATACAAACTTGTTGCATAGCAACAATGATAATACTTGTAAATCAGTAAACAATTTTAATCTTTTGCAGAAGAACTCCGCCAAAAATATACCCCCGCCATTCTGAGTACAGAAAAAATGCAATCTGTAATAAAATAACCTTTTATTGCTTACTCATGAAGATGGAGACCATCCTTGTCAATGTAATATTTGCATAAAAAGATATACATATCTTAATTTCCCTTAATTACGTGACAGTTTCCGTTGGCCGAGTGGATATGATTATGACAGAACAATTAGGACCGACGGAGATCCGGTACCTGGGGGCGCACTAGTATGCATCTTTGTGATGATGCTAGACCCTACGTAGAAACAAGATGGAGATCTAGGGCTAGTGCGTATATCAGCGCTGGGCGATCACCTAGGCAGGGAGAGGCAATGGCGACACGATGTCTAGGTTTTGTAAGAAAAGTCATGTACAATTGTCTATTGCAATTAAGTCTGCACGACGATGAGTTTGAACAGCTGGACAATTTTGGTCAAGAATCTCTTAGTCACTGATGAATGTCAGCACTTGGGGGGTCGCGCGCGAACGCCCTCCCAATAAAGACAGAGAAAGAGAATAAGTGTTTTGTGATAACAATAATATCTAAAAGAGAGGAATTTCAATTGCCATATCGCGCATACCACCCAACACCACCCAACTCCGGGAGAGGAAGAGGGACACGGAAAAAGGGATGGGAGAGAGAAAGAGAGTAAGTCCGTAGCGGGCACACCAACTACTCCCGAGAGAGGAAGAAAGATGTTTGAGAAGGAAAGGGTATGAAATACACCCTTTCGGTAAGAGAAGAGACTTTGGGTTTAGAACGAGAACACAGTTACACGAGGAGTCAGAGCCCGGACCCGGGACAGTCGAGACGTGTCTGGGCGCTCGGCTCGCATGCCGATTCCAGGCATGCGTGACTGACGAAATAAGACCCATCGTTTTAAGTAGACAAGTTAGTTCAACTTATGACTTAATTAAGAACTTTCAATCGTAAAGGGATCCGCAAACACGCACAGAGAGAGACGACGAAGTACCTTAGCTAAAAGATATTTAACATACAATAAACATAAATTCAATGTAAAATCAATTCTTTCCTCTAATTGCTAATAATTATTTTCATCCAAAAAGACCTCGCCGATGTTTGTTGAATTATTTCTATTGTTGATTTGTTCTGCTTGAATAACCTTGCCTTCACAGAGACGAGATCGACAAAGCCATCATCATCATCATCATCATCATCATCATCATCATCATCATCATCATCATCATCATCATCATCATTCCGACCTAGAGGAGATTCGACCGGCAATTCCCTTTTTGATTGCCACTACGACGATCATCGGCCAAAAGAGTGTTCACGGTCTGGCAAGATCTCTCTGTAGAGAACCAGAGGCGTGAGCACAGATACACAGACGGCGAGCGGGGTACATGTTTATAACAGGCTCCATGACACGGTGACGAACGAGAGTGGGGTACCTGTTACAATGAGAGCAATAAGCTTGAAACGCTAGCATCTGTAGGTATTAATAATTTAATATTTATTTATAAATATTATACTACTGTCAAAAGGCTCTAATGCAAACTTCCAAATACGTTTGTCGAACACTCTCGGCTAGTCTTCTATCTGTGCCCGCTTCTAGGTACATAAAGATTTTAATTTCCCTTAATTACGTCACAGTTTCCGGCTTGACGGTCATTGTAATCATTGCCTCTGCAACAAGTTCGCGTCTGTGTGCAACGAAATTCATGCGTGATCGCTAAAGCCAGATCATGTGGTCGACATGAATACGCCAGTTAGTGACTTTCCCCCCAATGAGACAAGATGCCAGGCTGATTGCAGAGAATCTACGAACTCCAGGAAATGATTATTTCGTCTTTTCAACTCATACTCAATCCAATGTATTATCTTTTGTATTGTTCCAGTGTTTCTCCTACATAGAACTACTACCTGTCTAAGCACTGTGTTGTTCAATTATATTACGCCTTAAAGAGAAGTGACACAAACCAATGCACCTATCCATGTCCAGTTTCCGTAAATTATCTCATCTAAAATTTGGCTTTCCTACAGCTAAAGCTTCTTTCCTCAGACCACTTGCCTTTGGAATTACCTGCCTGTTCCCTGTTTCTCCGACCGTATAAACATGCGGAAATTAAAATGTAATGTGAACAAACATATTACTTCCGAGCTTTCCACCAAAATATCTGATTCCTATCACAGGAGTCCGTTACAGTTCCATAGCAATATGCTTTGTTTGAAGTGAATAGAAGTTTTTACAAATGGAAAGAAAAGAAAGGCTGGTATAATAACGGCAACCGGAAATCCTCCAGCTGGCCATTAAAACCAGTATTTTATGAATAATTCCAAGTGGGGTATGAAACTAATGAACATTGATCGATGCCCTAATAGCATTCATTTATGAAAATCAGACGTTTATAGCTACGGATGACCATAATAACCTATTGTTTTCTTCATCTCTCCTGGCCACTCGTCGAATCTCATCATACTACAACCGCAGTGGAAATATATGTCTAGAATGTCGAAGCTGTATTTAAAGAAGTGATATTCATAGACAAGCGTCCTTAAATAAGAAAGATAGCAAAGCGAATAGAAAGTTTAGTATTGAGAAGAAGCCAACAGTAGAAGGAACGAAAAGGAAAAAAACAGTGCGAAAAGAAACGAGTGCAAAAGAGAGCGTAGAAAGGGGTGTCTCTTCTAATCTCACAGACATTGCTAGTCTTTCTCTATTATATCGTTATTTTCTATGGAGGGTGCTCGACTGAGCTCCGATCTCTGGTTCCACCTTGTAAGACATTCTCAGCAAGAATGCGTTTTCCTACCACAACAGAAAAGATGTTTCCTTTCTTCCTCTATGCCTAGCGTCGCTACTCTTTAATCCATAGATGAAGAGAGAAAACATGTGTATTCATATCTTTCCCAGCCTGTTAGTGAAGATTATGCAATTGTCCTGACAAAACCCAAACACCAAACTTACAGCGATAACAACTACATCATCATTTTCCATATCCCACCTGGCATTAATTCATAAAATAATTACTTTTTTACGGGTAGTAAGATAGACTGGGCTTAAAAAGCTTGACAAGACAATTAGTCTATGAGAAAAACGCGAAAGCTATTCTCTCATTTTCTGCTTAATCTGGCATTCATTTTGGTCATCTTCAATTTCTCCTTGCCATTTAAGAAATGCCGGCTGAGTGAGGAGTACAATTAGTGATTGTGGAACCCATGATCTTTATCTATTTAGAGTTAAATATGTTTATATGTTTATATATGTGTATGTATCGGATTCACTGCTAAACTTATTAACCGATCATTATGAATTTTGGAATATAATTTAGCTTATACAAATGGGATAAAAAAGAGAGTGGACGCTCTTCGTGAAGATTTAGATACCTCCGAGTCTTGTGAAATTTTAAGAATAGCCATAAATTAATAAATATTTTAGTTTCCAAATTTCAGTTTCTGTGGGGTATTTTAGTTTTCAGGACGCATCGAAAATTCAAATATTTCAGATTTGCATTCAATTTGTTTCATAGTCATTAGACACAAATTCAGCAAGATTCCCTTAATTTCATTTTTTTCTTATGACCTTTTAAGCTTAAGCATTAAGGTTTATATTGTTTCTAGAATCAAAAACGTGTAATTGATTTCGATCCAAATTGGAATAAGGATTCTAGAGATAAGGTTTATTATCATTATTTCTTGATTTAATCATTGTAATGGGCAATTGTTCTGTTCGTGGAATTTATTTTACTCGTCCTGTGACAGATATTTTTATAATTCATTATAAACTGCTCGTCGTGAAGGCACCTATTTATTCCCGAGAGTCAACACCAGATAACTCGGAACTGTATGCAATAAAACATAAAAACAATTGAAAAAACGGCCTGAAATCCGTGGGCATCGATATATATCCTACAAGTATTTATTTAGGAACTTCAGACTTTTAGTTACGAGTGGCCTTAATAATTGATAATCTTCCTCCATTTCTCCTGAACACTAACCCAGTCTCATTATACTAAACCAGCGGTGACAAAGTTGGTCTAGTCTGCTGCCATGTTGTTCGAAAAGGAATTAAGTGAAGTGAGAAAAACTGCAATCAGTTCAAGGACAGAATGCAACACAGGAAGTAGAAACAATATGCAAATTTGTTTTTAGTCAAAGTAACAAAATAATACCAAGTTCAGATTGTTGAGTCAGTAAATGCTGCTCTCGGACAGGACTGATCTTAAAGAAAACCGAGGGGCCAATAAAAATACCGGTACCAACTAAACGGTTGAGTGTTTCATCTATGCCAGTAACGATTAAATATATATATATATATATATATATATATATATATATATATATATATATATATATATATATATATATATATATATAAGCCCGAAACGATATCGTCTGTAGGTAAAAACACTTTAATATTTAACAAAAAATATTTATAGTTAAAAGTCTCTTTAAAGGTGTAATAGTCTTGAAAGTAGAGCACCGTGAAATTGAGAAGCGAGTTTCGCCCGAGTGTTGAACAGTGTGAACAGCAATAACGCTTCCCCCTGCCTCCCCGTGTAAGTGTATCTTAATTTCAATTACTGTCTGTGCTGATTGCCGGTAGCCGTGTTGTCCTGAGCGTTTGTAATTCTAGCTTGTATCTACGAACTGCGTTTGATCTCATGCGACTGCCCGCAGCCACCACTGCACTGATGAGGTTAAAAAGCCCGAAACGATATCGTCTGTAGGTAAAAAACACTTTAATGTTTAATAATAATAATAATAATAATAATAATAATAATAATAATAATAATAATAATAATAATATATATATATATATATTATTATTAAATAGTAAAGTGTTTTTGCCTACAGACGATATCGTCTGTAGGTAAAAAACACTTTAATATTTAATAATATATATATATATATATATATATATATATATATATATATATATATATATATATATATTTAGATTTTTCACTTATAAAATAGATCATTCAGTGAAGACCGGGGTTGTTCAAATAAAACAAGCTCGATGATACTCGATTACAGAGTACAGAGCATTTATATGGGATTTTATGAAGGCTTACCAAAGCATTCCTTTCCGGACACCAATGATCACCATTAAAATATTATATATATATATATATATATATATATATATATATATATATATATATATATATATATATATATTATTATTATTATTATTATTATTATTATTATTATTATTATTATTATTATTAAAGTGTGTTTGTCTACAGACGATATCGTTTCGGGCTTTTTACCCTCATCAGTGCAGTAGTGGTTGCAGGCAGTCACGATGCGAATAAAAAAAATATTCTCAATTCTGTCATCGCCGGCCAGTGTCTAGTCGGCATAGATTTCAACGAACGGCCCAAGACTGTCTTGCAAGTTCGCGTTTTACAAGCGACGCCAGGTATTCGTAAATAGTCACCCATCTAAGTGCATGGTAACAACGTAGAAGTAGTGTATGCCGAGTCTAAAAATAACAGCCGTCAGTTTACTTTCTATTATTCCCCAGTCTCGAACAGATCCAGCTTTCTTTTAGACTTCTAGGCTGTCATGTTTTTTTTTTATTTCGGAGCTACGCTATAGTTATTGCAACAACGTAGAAGCAGTGCAGGACGAGTCAGAAAATACAGTTGACAGTATATTTCCTTCTATTACTTAGTCGTAAAAGTAGGCCGATTCTGTCCTCGACTCGATATAGTAAGATTACATTGAATTGTCTATGCTTTGTCAATGTTGATTTACTTAATATTTTTATATTTTCAAATGTTTACATTACAGTTAATTTTTCTGTCTTATTTGTCGAATTTCCTCTGATGATAAGAGCATATCTTTGAAAATCCATGTATTAAGGAAAAAAGTTTTTTTTTTAATATTATTTTTTTTTGAACAATTTATTATTTAATAAATATTGCATTTTATCCCATTTTCATTCTCATCACTCATCTCCCAAGTACTTTCGGACCCATCTGGGTCCATTTTCGGGGAATGAGGTTAATCCGGTATAGACCATGTGTTAGTATTTATAGAAGATTTTTGGCGGGAATTATGTACAAAGTACAAAACTATATTGGAGCTATAAACATTTTAGAATATTATTACTGATATTAAAGTTAATTCTATTAATTAGTTTTTATTTTATTTTTTTTATATATAATGCTTCTAATATATGGAGTTTTTGTTTATTAGTACTAAATTTTGGTATTTTCTACTAAGAGTATATATATATATATATATATATATATATATATATATATATATATATATATGTGTGTGTGTGTGTGTGCGTGTGTGTGTGTGTGTGTGTGTGTGTGTGTGTGTGTGTGTGTGTGTTTTATCTACATACGTATACGTTTTATTCTTACGGGAATCTCTAGTGCAGAGAAGAATTAGTCACACCGATCGCCGGACTCGAACCCTGGAACACGAGTTATATTTCAAACTCAAATTCCAACGTCCCAATATATATATATATATATATATATATATATATATATATATATATATTATTTTGATCCCATGTGTTTGTAGACTACATTTTCTAATTTCTACGCATAACCACTGTCGATGCCGATGTGATATATATATATATATATATATATATATATATATATATATATATATATATATATATATATATATATATTACAGAGGCATATTCAACTGTATTTAGTAGATATGATAGGTTAACATATCATATCTACTAAATACAGTTGAATATGCCTCTGTAATATATATATATATATATATATATATATATATATATATATATATATATATATATATATATTACAGAGGCATATTCAACTGTATTTAGTAGATATGATATGTTAACCTACCTAGGCGATGAACCTGGGTCAGAACACCACGCCGACTGCGTGTACACGCACATACATCTTTATTTATTAGCATTAGTCTTTTTCTTTTATTTTGATCCCATGTGTTTGTAGACTATATTTTCTCATTTCTACGCATAACCACTGTCGATGCCGATGTGATACGGCGTTCCTACTAGTAAACTAATCTTTATAAACAAATAAATGTGTTCATCATTTTGTCATTTTCACCAAGTTTTAAAATCTAACATCATAGCGATTTTCAAAAGAGTGGAAATTTGATCGAATTACAGTTTTGGCTACATGCTTAGAAACTTTTTTTTTATTATTTTTAATTTGCTGTCATGTAGGAAATATCGCTCTCACACTATAGGGTCGTGAAAAAAACAGGAAATGATTCGCTTGGGGAGGTTGCTTGCGAGTGCAATGCCTGTTTGTGGGACCCTAACTTCTGTCCGGGTCTAGTAACACTGCGAAGGTAGTTTGGAATGTCTTGGTAACGCCAAAGCTTAATGAGCTTGTTTAGTTAATTGAACATTTAATAAGTAAACATGGAAATAATGTGGCTCATTGAATTGCTTTAGTTGGCACCGAAACGATTGGTAGCAATTCTGGAATCAAAACTGCATTAGGTGACTAAACAAGTAGAACGGTGTGTCAGGTAACAATGAGGAACACCGAGCTAATTAGTGAAACTGGCAAATAATTAAACTAGACTCTACTAGCACAAGTACCAAAAGACAGTAAGGAATTGAATCAGAAAGGTAAGGATGTCAGGTCTTTAAAAATTAATGGAAGATACGCGCGTACCCCGCATTCGGATTACCCTCACAATCTATTCAAGAGTGTCATCGGCCTCATTTTCATACGTCCACAAAGTCGACGCTACCATAACCATTTGACCTATCCAACATCAATATCGTAGGTAATATCGCCACTTTTTACTGCAGTTACTTTTAAAAGCGAATCTGTGTATACTTCGGCAGCATTTTAAGGCGTTAAAGACTAAATCTATGGGATTCTCAGCAGCGCTGCTAAGACGATCACTTCTGCGTCCTACTGTAGCATCCCTATCTCTAAAGTCCAACCTTTCCTCGCTGTGGTAGGGGTGGTGACAATGTGGTAGTGTCAGAGATATCCGGCTAACAAGGCTCTGGTGAAAATCCAGAAGGAGTCGGCATCAGTATCTGTTGTCCTCTAGTAGTCTCTGCCTCTACGTGTGGCAATCAGAGATGCGTCAAGCGTAAAAACGCAAATAAATAAAGTGAAAGTGACAACGTTGCTTCCATTCTTTAAAGTGTTGTGGGCCAAAGGTTCCTCAACTTCGCCTGAAACCGCCGAAACTTACTGTGCTCGGTGTCAGGGGTAAACACTTGCAATCCTGCAGGTTAACGAATAGCTGCGACCAACGAGGGGGGGGGGGCTTCATGTAGACCAGACAATCCTGAATAACGATATTTGTGAGCTCTATACAGAAGCCCGATTCGCCTAATAAAACAAAATAAAGCAGCAGACTCCCCCACATCTGATCAGGAGGGTCGGTAATAGGTAACACTAGGCCTGGTGGTAACATATTTCTACTCAATTTTTCAATTATGTGTTCCATTGACAGTTCTTTTTGTATGAAGATGAAACTGTCACACTCCCCCGAACACCACCAATATCAGATGAATAAAAGCCGGTCATCACTTCAAATAAATTATTATTAGTTATGACTGTTGAATTCTAACCCGGACAATCGATAAAATTGCACTAAGTCAAATTCGAATTGCCATAACAAACCGAATCAGTGTTGGCAAGAAAGGAAACAAATATCTGAATTTTATGGATGACTTATGATTATTTGCATTGTTTTTCTTCGGACGATTGTCTTCATTTGAATATTTGTGCTAAAAATTGTAGTATATTCATCTGTCTTTTAATTATATTCTGGGACCAAATCGAACCTGTAGAATTATGATAAGTTTATTTTACTTAATAAAATGCGTGTCTTGTTATATATTCGCCGGCTATTTCTTCAATTAGTTTTTGAGTTTAATGCCCTGATTTTTTCCGGTCAAGTCGTGATGGTGGCCATTTATTGTCGTCTAATTGCGACTGGTGTTGTGAGCAATCAAATGAGCTGAAATCAATTCCCTTAAAGAGATCTGTTCTTTTTAAGAAACTGACAGAAATAGCTCATATTCAAGCTCTTTTTGTGTGCAACAAATATCAGTTGATGTAAATGGTTACAGTTTTGTCGACAACAGGAGAGAAGGGGCAAGAATTGGCCTGAGCTGCGAGCGCTTTCAACTCTTATGGGTCTTCGTCGGACATATGTGTCGCTGGTAGTAAAACAAGATAGAATTGGCGCATTAAAGATATGGTGTATGTAATTGAAAGCGCTCGCAGGTCTTTTTTCACGTTGTAGTACGAAGTAAATATGAATGGTTTTGTATCTTTTTAAATGCAAATTATATTCTAATCGACAGTTTAAAGACTTAAACAGAACTTTCGAATGTCAAAAGGTCACGAAGTAAACAGATGTCCAAAATATGTTTATTTTCTTAACTGTTTTCTAAGTTGATATTGAAGCGTTTAAACTCATGCATAGAAAGTGAGTCATGCCTAGAATTAATAATGAAAGGCAAAAGTCGACAATTATGGTTCATTTGTGCTTCTAACCCAAAAGAAACAGTACTTTAGTCAGTAGGTATGTCGTATCATAGAACCCAACTTTCTGTCGACTATTACTTGTCGTTCAATCAGAATTGCTTCCTCTGCTCAGACATTATTTCAGAATCGAATAATATTAATAAATGTAAACATATGTCGATACACAACCATGAGGGACTGCCAATGTCATTGTAACGCTTCCGTTGGGCACACAGTCAGTCTTAAATTAACGCTGTTGAACTTGAGGCGACTAACGTAACGAAGTTAGTATTATTTTTGTATTTTTCCGTAAAAAGATAATTATTGACATGTATTGGATATACATTTTATTAATTTGAAAACAACTCCATAATAACCAGTTTCAACTTCAACATTGTTTAGTAAACTTTATTTGAGATGGGATTGAAAATAAAATTATAATGTACTGCCTTGTGCAGGGATTAAACTTACAGCCTTCAGACGTTTGTATTTAACACACAGTGATGAAAGTGCTCTAGATTTGTCCGGCATTGAAAGAGAAAAGAAGCTGTAGAGGATCTAAGAGATCTCCACAAAGTCAACTAAAATAACAATTCACCAACTAGCACAAAAGATAAAAAGAAAATGATGAAGCAGAAACACACGAAAACTATCAGAAGTATACTAGCTGAAGAAGTTGTGTTTTAAGTAAAATGTCAAACGTGTGCAGTGTGTTCTAAATTTGCATCTTTTCCAAATATGTAACTTAATAAACAGTTTTGTAAATATTTTATTTTGTATCTTTAAAGTTATTTTTTTAGTTTTAACATAGATCATAATATTAGAAATTATCTGCATTATTATATATGTACTGATTTCACAAAAATAGAGTGGTGCAAAAAGATTGTTTTCCAAATTGAAATTTATGTAAAATCTGAAGCTCAGACGCCCAAACCTTCTAAACTGCGACCAGCGATAATAGCTTTCCAATAAAACTTAAATTTACTCATTATTCTATTAACCAATTTCAGCAATTGTTTTACGAAAATTCTGGCACATTATGATAACATTGTTTGATTAATTTACATATTGTTGTGAATAGTTTGTCAACGTTTTTATTTCTCATTTCACGGTGGCCAGACATAATAGTTTTTTTTTTACTTCTTAACAACAATTGGACGTTCAAAATTACTAACTGAGGGAGAAAATGAAATTATAATAAAGGAAATGGCTCAAGGGACATACCCTAGTGTAGTTGGCCGAAAAATAAGTCATGTAGATACTGTAAAAAGATTTCTGAAGGACTCTTCCCCAAAGGAAGATACGATCCGATGCTGGAATAGCCCAGACTGTCACCAATAGGGATTTGAAGAATATTAATCGTCAACTCCGTAGAAAACCTGGACAATCAAGCAAATCAATCTTCACAGCAACTGGGTGTCTTGACGTACCAAAATCAACACGGAATGCAATTCTTCAAATGATGACTTCAGTGAAAGTTCCACTTACAGAAATAGAATGGGCAAAGAAATATATGAAGATGGAGATGAGTAAGGTTATTTTCGCTAGTGAAACCCGGAAACCCTTGATGATCTGATGACTGGGCAAAATGGTTGGGTTTATTTCGGAGAGGCGAGTCACCATCGTTTGAGACAAAAACAAAAGGGTAGGGGAGTCATGATATGAACGGGTATCATTGGAGATAGACTTGTTGGTCCTATAAGACTACTCGAAGGAGTAAAAATTACGTCTGCTATTTATTGCAATCTCATGGAGAGATTCTCTGGTATTTTGGCTAGATGACATAAATCTTGCTCTACTAAGTGGCTTTGTTTTATGCACGACAATGCTTTTTCTCGCTCTGCCACTCAAACATTCTTAGGACCTTTGGTCATCAAAGGTACAAAGTTGATGATCTGGCCTCCATGCTTCCCAAATTTAAATCCAATAGAAAATTTTTGGTCTATCATCAAACGAGATGTTTATGCCAATGGACGCCTATTTTCATCTAAATGGGTCTTATGGGGTTTCATTAATACTGCACCAAGTACAGTGCACACCAGCCAATATAAAAAAAATGACTGATTCAGTCAATACAACACTTTTTGAAGTTATAAAGGTCCATGGTGGTCATGTGGGTTAATAAAGTATTTGTTTATTACATATATTGAACTCTACATTATTATATATTTAATTATATCAATTAATTGTTGAATGTAACCGTCATTCATCTTTATTCTAGTTATTTCTTCCTTATTTTCACTAATAAACGTTAATTTCGGTTGTTTTAATTTAAAAGCTATCAGCATTGGTCGGTAAACCTTCGGTGATTTCAACAAATATAGTATTTATATATAATAGCTATGAGTTTATGCTTATTTTTTAGCAACACTTTTCTAACAGAGTGCTAGATTACATGTGAAAATATGTCCGAAATGGACAATTAAGAAATAACTATTTTTGTTAGAAAGCTATTATCGCTGGTCGCAGTGTATCTTATATCTAGGGACGCCCCCCCCCCCCCGTACCGTTGTACATAATCACCATTTTAATATCAATATAAAATATTCAGAGTTTTTTTTAATTGTCTTATTTCTGTCACCACTTCTCGTTTCATTCGCCCTCCATTTTCATCTGTTACATCATGATTTGGAGTAATTTGACAGGTGGACAGGCAGACGGAAACACGCACACACACACACGCGTCATTATTATTTAGAGATTCTTGCGTCGCAGTTAAAAACATCTGATTTTATATATACAAACAAAATGAGACGGAGATGTGTCTCAGTAGGTCAGTAGGTGTCGTCAGGTGGGTTGCGTAATTTTGCCCGCGTCGACACAGCAATAATAAATGAAATTAGTAGGACGGAAAGGAGTGGCGACTCATTGACTACTACTGTTTATAATCGACCTTCAAGTACATAAATGCGCGTAACCAAACAAAATATTATTTGTGTACATGTGTATGTGTATGTGTGTGTGCGCGCGCACGCGCGTCCGTCATGATTTGTTTGCACTCGAGTATTTGCTCTGAATCAGTTACACTATGTAAGACCGGGGGCAGTAGGCGATGCCATCGATTGTTTCATAATGTGATATAGAAAATAGAGGGTCTGTTATATGATTCCTCTCTCGCTATATCACACACGAACACACGAACACACACTGTGTGTGTGTGTGTGTTCGTGTGTGTGTGTGTGTGTGTGTGTGTGTGTGTGTGTGTGTGTGTGTGTGTGTGTGTGTGTGTGTGTGTGTGTGTGTGTGTGTGTTAGAGAGAGAGAGAACAAAATGTTGAAACCACGCTTCTGTCTCGCCTTGGGCGACGATGGGTTTATAGTAAAGCAAACGCTGCGCAATTCCAAATCGCACTTTCTCCAGGGTCGAGACTGCTTATCTCCCGTGGCTAGAAGTCTTTAAGCAACGTATGAATCCATAACTCTACACTCTCCGTTATGAGTTAAATAGTAGGGTATAACTAGATTATTAAGCATTTGTCTGGCAACTATTTAAGAAAATAAGAGCAATTCTCTCTTTATCACGGTATGTATGTATATATATGTTGTTTTTGTTTTTGTTTTCCATAACGTCCGGGGACGTCCTCGGGGGTTCAGGCAGATACTATATCTGCCCTAACTTTCTGTGGGCATATCCTCTCTAAGCCACATACAGCACTTGGTGTTCTCAAATCGTCACCTGTTTAGTACTGTCCAGACTCAACGTTGCTTAACTTCGGTGATCTAACAGGAACCGGTGTGTCAACATGATTATACCATATATTGTTTTCGACAAAAACAAGGCCTTATAAAAGCAACATTTTGTTTCCATATAAAAATATTACAACCGTTTCATTATTAATACAGACGAGAAATTTATAAATAACAAAGACTGAGTTTTGATCAACATATGAATATTCAGATTTAAAAAGAAGTTATTTCAGACATTGTTTACAAAAAAACATTCTTTTTTCTTTACTTATTAAAAAGAAAAATTAATTGCGAAAATTGGTGCTGTGTACAGGCCGTTACAATCCGTGTTATAAAAAGCAACGCACAGGAAACTTCAGATCTATTTTTCATCAGTACTGGCTGCTTACAACACCTCACTAGTCTCTCTCTTTTCCATCCAGTCTAGCTGCACTCGTCACAAACACTTTATGGTATGCAAGACATTCCTCTCAACTTGAATACACACATCCTTTTCAGGCTTTGTTGTACACATTTTTATGGACACAATTTCAAAGCGAAGAATAAACGTAATTTGCATACTTTATTGTTTCATTGTTTGTTTCGTAAATGCATGTATTTGAACATGTATATGGGGGAACCGACACTGCCCGGGCGTCAGCCAAATCCCTTCAGTTGTGACCTCTTAAGTGAACAAGCTATCCTATCTGAAACAAAGTTGCAATTTCGTACTCATGGACAAAAAATGAAACAACAAATTAATTTTTAAATTGAAATAACAACGGCACACACACCAATTTACATTAAAATATTCTATCTTTTAAAACACTGACATTTTTTTCACCCTTGTGCAAATTTCCATTTTATTTCAACAAACAACGTTCACAACACAGACGGAAAACGAAAAGAACACTTACTGTTTTCGGATTAAGATAATACAATATTCGGATACCGTCTCAAAAGAAAGAAAACATTAAATATTACGCCGGTAACAGAACCACGTGCAAAAAAAACAAAAATTAAAAATCTGTCAACCATACCCATTTACTGTAATACACGTGTGTAAAAAAAATACATGGCGCCATTTCTTTTGTATATAAACACGTGTGTTTAACAAAAACAAAATTATGGCGCCATCTTTTTTCTGTGACCACGTAGCTCAAAATAATTAAAAAAACAACCAACAAACACATACACACGATAATTTACAAAAGTAAATTATCAAAAGAAACAACTTCTATTCCTTTATCCCCTTCTCTTTCATCCTCTCTCTCTCTCTCTCTCTCTCTCTCTCTCTCTCTTTCTTCTTCTTCTTCTTCTTCTTCTTCTCCTTCAACGTTCACTATAGCTATTACTGCTACTGACGAAGTATTTGAAGTCTCGGTGGATTACGCCTATTTGATGAAATAAACAAACTAAAGTCCATATTGGAAGCACTTCTAACTCAAAACAGGGAGCCCAGAAGTCCCGAGGCAGGCATAATAAGAGTCGTAGCAGAGAGAGGTCTCCGTACAGCCAACCACAGGGTGATATTTATTGGTACCACTTTAAATTTGGCAACAATGCTAGGAAATGTAACAACCCTTGTAGCTACAAACAACATGGAAACTTTCATTCCAGCCAGTAATAGCGACGACTGCGACTGGAGGAAGAAGAAAGGGTTGATAGTTTTATGTGAAGGACCGCAACAGCGGTTACACATTTCTTGTGAATATCAGTGCAGAGTATGTTTTATCCCACCACCACCTGGAGAAACCAATTCCTTCCACGTTTAAACTGCAAGCAGCAAACAGCTAAACAATTCAGACGTACAGCACCAAGGAACTTACTCTACATTTATGACTCTGCCGGGACTTCGTCTGGAAATTTATGTAAGCAAACGTTAAAATGCCCAGCATAGGAGCATATTTCTTTTCACATTATGGACTGTATGTCCACATGTACAAGTAAACACTCTTTGACAACATGACAGACATCAAGATGAAGGAACACAGTTTGACCCAACTGGAATCGGTTCAGCAACTCACCACACAAAACGAAATGTCAACATCATGGACATCACTAGACGATTGTACATAAACGACACAATAAATCACACAACAGAACACCACATAAGAACCTCCAGTTTATTCAAATCCCCGACGTCTATTGTCTGAAGAGTGCAAGTACGCCAAGCGAGAATTTGAGAAAATGATTCAGGACGGAATAATCGAACCTTCTGAAAGTCCATACGCTTCAACTCTCTACTTAGTTCCTAAACCAGATTTGAATTCTTATCGTGTATGTGTTGATTATCGACGACTCAATGTACTTACTAAGCCAACCCGCTATCCTTTATCGCACATATAGGAGTTCACCCCAGGACTCCAAGGTACGACAGTATTTTACAAACTGGATCTGACTGAAGCTTTCTACCAGTAGCGGAGGAGGGCATTCAGAAAACGGCCGTGACTGCACGTTTCGGACTTTTCCTGTTCAGACGAATGCCTTTTGGGTTGAGAAACGGTACTCAAACTTTTTTAACGTCTCATTGATAACGTCTGAAGAAGACTACCTTATATGTACGCTTACATAGACGACGTTCTCATAGCAAGCCAAGACGAAGCGACACACGAGCAATATCTGCACCAGGTTCTATAAAGACTATCACAACATAGTCTAAAAATAAATGTAGACATATGTATATTCAGTACCAAGCAACTTTAGTTTTTAGGACACTCCATTCATGAAGGCAGAATCACACCCCATACCTTTAAATGTAGAAGCAGTATAACAATTCGAACCACCAACCTCACCTTGTCAGTTGCGACGATTCATAAGACTCGTCAATTACTATCGTCGTTTCATCCCAGACTATTCTGAAATACTATCTCGTCTGACAAATATCCTGCAGAACAAAGGGAAAAGGCGAAAACAAACACTTACACTTAACACAGAAGCACTTTCACATTTATTCTATTTATTTCTTCCTTATTTTCGCTAATAAATCCGCATTAACAAATTACACCAAACTCACATACCTCACTGACAACGTTCAGACTTCAAGGGGACTTTAGCAATTTAACTTGCAATTAAACATTTAAACACATGTACCAAGACCGACAGATCACCACCTACACAAACCACAAACAACTAGCATTTTTATTATTTCCACACCCGGACAAATACACACCCAGAGAATCTTGTAATCTGGACTATATATCACAGATCTCAACTTAAATAAAATATACAAAAGATGACCAAAACATAGTAGCTGATGCCATTTCTCAAACAGACACTAACCTCTATCACTAAGGACTTTTTAACATCAGACAAAACTTTGCAACGGACTCTCCAAAGCACTTCTCTGAAACTCTCTCATCCCTGAAAATGATCAGCGTGGAATGAACAAAGATGTCAGAATTTGGGCTAGCAACTCCGTAAACTGACAGCGTTGCAAAGTTCACCGGCACACCAAATCCCCCATTTGGACATTTAGCAACCCTGACGCCAAATTCTCTCATCTGCATATAAACATCGTTGGACCCCTACCATTTTGCCAGAACGACTGCTATTTTCTAACGATCGTTGATCAATTTTCCCGTTGGTCCACTGCAATCCAGTTAAAAGATATCTCAGCAGACGCAGTGGCAAAAACCATACTGAAAGCGTGGATAGCCACTCATGGTGTATCCGCAGTCATCACGACCGACAGAGGTGCACATTTCCAGTCAAAGCTTTTCGCCAAATTAAACCTCTTTCTAGGCACCAAACATATACGAACGACTGCGTACCAACCCTGCTCCAACGGCCTAGTAAAGCAATTTCACAGACAGTTTGGAAGCGTCTCTCGTAATGAGACCCAACACAATCAACTGGGTTGATAATTTGCCTTTTAGTCCTACTTTAAATTAAGAACGTCAACAAACAAGACTTAGGTTGCACACCAGTTGAAGTAGTTTTCGGAACAACAGTATTCTTGCCCGGACAATATTTTAAAAACAAAAATGGTGTACACCCTACGACTACAGTTGTATAGGACTTAAAAGCAAGAATATCAAAATTACATTTCACTCCGTACACGGCAATCATCGAGACAAGTTCACATACTCAGAACACTTTTAACTAGTAGAATACGTATTCGCCAGAAAACATTACAACAACACTATCATGGTCTATATAGAGTACTCTAATGGAAAGAAAAAATCACTATCACAAAAATGACGCTGTTTCTATCGACAAACTAAAGCCGGCTTCAGTGGAAAAGTACCAGCTAAGCCAACAGACACATGAGAACTACATCGATTCTGACACCATGAAGGTATCTAATTCTCACAATGCATACACCCAACCAAAAAAAATACAAGAACACAGATCAGATCTGGTAGAGAAGTCACATTCCTACAAAACTTTAAAACATACATTTACTATTAAAAATGTAAAGACGCTAAAGAACCGTTTCAGGTCCAAATTATCTCCCCTTTGGTGATGTGTAGAGAGCGCTACTATCTTATATAAAAAAGCGACGCACAGGAAACTTTCTCTCTCTTGCAGACTCTCTCTTTTCTATCCAGTCTGGCTGTTGAACACACACTAACTAGCACGTATGTGCTCGACACAAACAGTTTACGGTACGTAAGACGTCCTCTCAGCTTACACACACATCAGACTGTGTTGTAGAAATACTCATGGACACAATTTCGAAGAATAAATGTTATTTTTATAATTTATTGCTTCCTTGTTGTTACTTTGTTTCTTTCGTAAATGCTTATATTTTAACATGTATATCGAGAAACCGACGCTGCCCAAGCGTGGTCCAAATCCCCGCAATATATTTATTTTAGTATTTACTTAAACGGTGATTAGATCTTAGTAATATGAAAATATATCTATGCCAAACAAGCAAGGCATAAATAGTAGTGTTTCTCTCCAAGAAAGAGGGTGTAATAGTCATTTTAATCTTAAGATGAATGTATTTAATACAAAAAGAACAGCAAAAGTTTTGAGTCGTCTATAATTGGATTTTATTCAAATTAATATTTTGTGAATTTTCTGCTGACAAACTAGAACGCTAGAGTATTGATTTACTCCTCTCCAGGAGTTAGGCACAAGGCCAGTTTTTATCTTACTCCCACAAGTAAGATGTGACCCAAGGTCGGGTCGGGAAAGTGGGGTTTAAAAATTGCCTGGGCAGCCCCGTCGGCAATAAACTTACTCCTCCCCAAAGAGGGGAGGCAAAGCCTGGGAGGGTGGACCTCCTAGAGCTGCACAGGACTGACCCATAGACCGACGTAAATCAAGCCCCGAAGGCCAAGACAATACCAGTCTATGGGGTGCAGTATCCATCGGAACAGATACTACACTAAATGACAATTTAAAAGCTATTCAGTATTTTGATCGTAGGTTAATTGGTGCATTGTACTTGTGGAGATTTTAACAATGGCGAAGGCTATTTCAAAACGTCCGTAGAGTGATCATTGACACCCATAAATATGGAATGAGATATCGAAAGATATCAACTAATTTCGTTTGCTCGTATTGTTTTACGGCATATCATCTTTTTTGAGTCATTTAATGCCGAGTTCAACATTTTTGCAAAAAGATTTACACTTCATTCATGATGTTTGCTTTAATTAGTTATTAATGTATTAGTATATCACCGGACACCGTTATGCCTAAGAATAGTCTACCTAACTTATATACGGGTCTCAAACAGATACTACCACTTCACATCTCCTGTGAGAAATAGCAACTAAAGAGTGACTTCACACTTCCTAAAATCGTTGCTTACGGTTAAAAATGCTTTCCAGCACCTTGGAAAACTTCGTCAGTATTTAAAACCACTAGAGATCGGTCTTCAACATCTCGGTACGTACCAATCAGTCTCCTGTACATGATGAGTACGTTGTTTAGTTTGAATCTGTAATAAATCAAGGAGTTGTCAACTACCTTAACAAAACCAATCTATTTAATGACAAACATTATGCAAGATCAACAGTTAACATGCTGACAGTAATATCGCACAGGATCACTGAATCTATCGACGGGTTATTTGTGTCTCGGACGATAGCTCTTCACACATCAAAGGCCTTCGATAGGGTTTGTCACAAAGATATGTTTATAAAGCTTGCTAGTTACCGAATATCTGAAAATGTTCTATCACCCATCAAATTCTTTTCTCTCTGATTGGTCTATTAAAGTAATTGTTGATAGACAGAAGTCTGAAGATAATAGTATTAACGCTGGTGTACATCGGATATCCATTCTGTGTCCAATTTTCTTCCTGGTCTTCATCAATGATCTTCAAAATCATATTCTAAGATTATTCCTTGACATCTATGCAGATGACACAACCTATTTTGGCAGAATTTCGAAGAACATTGATGATCAAGATTTCACAAATTCTTTCTCTTTCGACATAGATCGCATGGTGCAATTGTAGAAAAGCAGCTTTTATCTTTAACACCTCTGAAACCACGCTTCTCTCCTTTCACCACCAACGCTCGGATTCTCATTTTGCCCCAGTTGAAATGAATTACCCTCTTCTTAAGGAAACTCATTGCTTTTATAAGCTCCTAGGACTGACTTTAAATGGAAGACTTACATCAAATCTGTTGCGACGGTCGCTGGAAAAATGATTGGATCATTCTACCGCTCTAGAAATCTACTTGTATAAAAGTCAAATACCTCCTAATACGAAGTACCGTCTTCATATCTGGTAGGTGCATCAGATAGCACTCTTTCCTGCCTTGACAGAGTACACAATCGACTCCGTAATCTATTGGTGGATAATCTCTTTTCTTTCCCACATTTTCTTTCTTACGAAAATGATGTTATTAGTCTTTCTCTACTCTATCGTTATTTTCATGGTAGGTGCTCGCCTGAGCTCCGATCTCTGCAATCTCCCTGTAAAACATTCATAGCAAAAACCTCTCTAGCTACAACTACTGCATGTAATTTTCTTTTCTTCTTCTATGTAGCTAAAACGAAACGGACCTTCCATGAACAGAGTTGTTTTTTCATGAACACTCCACATGTGGAACGCAATACCGCTAGGCTTCTGCCCAGTTGACTATAACATGGTCATTTTCAAGTCCAAATTAAACAAATATTTGCCGAGCCGTCCTTATCGGGAATCGAATTCTTCCCATTTCCCCCATCATTTTCAATCTTCTCATAATATTGGTCATCATCCAACTGACAATCTCATTAACTTTTATCCTCAAATGACCCTTGGCTTTAATAAGCAGTGACTTAGTATAACAAAAGCTTTGAAATGGAGGGATCACTACCAGATGTAGTTTAACGTCAGTAATCATGTAGTATGGTTTAGAGAGCAGAAAGCGAGGGGGACAAAATATTCAACAAATAACTATTACTAAACGCACTAAAATTTACTATTCTATCAACCTGTATAGTTTTAAACTTCTTAAAGTGTTTAAAGATATCACGTCTTTTGGAGACACTAAAAGTCCAAAATGGTCAGCTTATATGTTGGTGTTTGTGTTTCATTCCTTAAAAAATAATTTAATAAAAATGACTTACCTTATCACTAACACAAATTCCGACATGATTCCCCCGGACTTAGGGTTAGTGGTAGGGTAAGCTTTTTTACCATCTTTTAAGCCTAAAATTAACGACCATCTCCAAACAAAATTGACCGCCATTTTTATTTACTCGTGTTGTAATAAGTAAAAGTGACGATAACAAATTCAGAGATAATAAATCTTACTATCAGTTTTCGCACTTTAAAATTATACAGGTCGACAGAAAATCAAATTTACTTGCATTTGGTTAAGCTTATTTGTTGTAAATTTTATTTGTGTTCGATTTGTGCTCTGTTAATCATACTACATGAATGGCTTAATATCATACCCAGAAAAATATTCAATAGACTCAACATCGCAATATGTACTATTAGATCAATCATTTTAAAATAGAAGCAATATGGTAGCGTCAATGAAGTGAACGAAAATGCTAAATAAATTTGTCACAAACTAATTAGGAAACCCATTCACTATACGAAAAAGCACAAGACAGATCAGCTTACTGTGGGAGTGAATATGCAATAAATCGTTTTTTGGGGAAAAAAAACCTCTAGACCGGAACACAAGATATCTCATCTATTCTTTGCCCATAATCATCTTAAAGAATACGTTTTACTTTAGGATAGAATATTATTTTCTGTTGAGACAAGAATGTAATGATATGTCAGTTAAACACGGTGAAAAGGGGCTATCATGATTAGGGGTGATGTTTCTTCTATGGATACAGGTTCACTAGATATCATTGAAGGAACTATGAACAATGCTATATATCTAAACCTATTATAGAGGAACATTTTACCATCTGAAAAATATAATATCTTTCAACATGATACTCATCCAAACTTACTGCAATAATAACGAGGAACTGATTTAAAGGTAAAAAATATGATTTGACCTAAATCCTATAGAAAATATATGGGATGAATTTAAACTTCATCAGAAGAATCCTAAGAAAATGAGCAATTGTTACGGTAGTTTTGTCAAGAGGAGAGAAATAAAAGTTACTTGAATGTTATAGTAAATAGGGGTTCATTGATTTATACCTCAAACTTTTGCGGTTATATTCTCTGTTTTCACATAAATTTGTCTAAAAAGCAAAATTAACAGATATTTAAATATTTACCTGATTCAGATGAAGATTTTAGTTGATGGCTATAAGTGAAGTTATTACTTTTAGAGCAGCCCTTAAAATATCATATGTTCAATATTTTCGAGAGCATTATATATATATATATATATATATATATATATATGTGTGTGTGTGTGTGTATGTATGTGTGTGTGTGTGTGTGTGTGTGTGTGTGTGTGTGTGTAAAATCAAATAAACATTAGGAATAGTCTACGCGAATTCACAAATGTTTCGACGTTTACACATTTCGTTCAAGACTTTTCAGGGTCGTGTGCGAGACGTGCAAACGTCGAAACGTTGGTTAGTCCGCGTAGACTATTTCTAATGTTTATTTAATGTTACTTATAAAAGCTCTAATTTGTATTGAACACAAAATATTGGTTTACGGTTCATGTTATCAATATATTTAAACTTATTTAATTAAGATAGATAGATAGATAGATAGATAGATAGGGGGAGAGGGAGAGAGAAATGAAATGAATATACATAGTGTACACTGCCATACAACGAGGATGGTGAATATCAAAATAGGCAATACATTTTTACACTTTACGAATGAACATTGTCTCCCATTTCATTTATTACACAAATGGTTTATAGACAAACCATAAAACTTAGTTATTTTTGTATACCTAATTTTATGACCACATAAAAAAGCAACAATGGCTGGTAATACAAAAAATATACGAATCTACCCTGTAAAACCGCCTGTCAGCTCAACAATTAATGTCAAACCAAATGTAATATATGCAAAGTTAGAGACAAATTCCAACGGTACACAAAGAAAATCTATATTTGTAGAACATCATTCATTTGGATAAATACAAACGAAAGACAAATGCGAGATTGATCCAGTAATAAACGGGATATAAAATGTGTAGATTGTGTTTGCTGGAGAGGCTGGTTATATATATATATATATATATATATATATATATATATATATATATACATATTATTATTTTTAACTGAGTTCACCCCCAAACAAAGCAGGCCGCCACAGTAAACGTAAGTGGCTACTGAAAATTAAAGTATTAATTTTTAGGGGTCATCCTAAGTTTGTAGATGTGCAGCGAGATGTCTGTTTTCATTAGTTTTAAATTACTGCGTGTCGGTACAGTTGGGGGAAACAGGGAGCAGAGAGGGAATTCCAGAGGCCGGTAGCACGAGGACAGAAGCTATTGAAGTAGAGGTCTATCCGGCATATGGAGACCTCCACAGTGTATGGATAGAATTTAGCTGATTGTCGGGTTGGTCAAGTGTATTTACGTTTAGGGGGCGCTAGAGCAGCAAGCTCATCAGAGCACAATCCAGGCACAAGGAAGCAACATTGCGGCGATAGGACAGGGGCTGAGGCTTGGTGGATAGTGAGGGACCTATTAAGTTGGCGACTCTTTTTTTGGACTTTGTCTAAGAGGGAGAGACTAGTGTATGGTGCACCAGTCCACATGTGGCAACAATACTCCATGCATGCGCGGATGGTGGCTTTGTAGAGATATAGGATAATGTCAGGTATGACTAGTTTACTAGCACGGTAGAGGGAGCCCACCTTCTTTGCAGCAGCCTTGGCAATGCCTTCAATGTATTGGTTCCAATTCATGTTACCTGTGAATGTTAGGCCGAGGAGTTTGAATGTTGAACTCTCGGGTAGGGTGTTATTTTCCGTGGCAATCGGTAGTTGAAGAGATTTCTTGTAGTTATTGAAATAAAAGTAGCTTTGTCTTAGCAGCATTAAATGTTACCATCCATTTATGACTCTAATCCACTACAGACTGGAGGTCATTTTCTAAGGATTAAGCCATTGCCTCGGTTTTACCCACATGACGGGAGTAGAGCGTGGTGTCGTCAGCAAATATACCTATCTCAGTCTCAATTACATCAGAGAGGGCGTTTATCAAAATCAGGAACAGTAAAGGTCCAAGAATAGATCCCTGTGGTACACCAGCATTTATGAACAGCCGTCGAGGACAATCTGGATCTTTCTTTTGGTTAGGAAGGATCTAGTTATATTAAATAGTTGTCCAGCAATACAATATGAGTGAATTTTTATGAAAAGCCCTTTACACCAGACATTGTCAAAGGTTTTGGATATACCAAGCGCTACCACCCTAGCTTCACATGCCTTTTCCAGTGTATGATATATGCGTTCAGAGATGACCGTTAGGATATCCGCAATAGATCGGGCTTGTCTGAATCTATACTGACTGTTAGAAAGAAGTTTAGCATAAACTAGGTGTCGGACTATCGCTAGATTGATTAAGGATTCAGTGATTTTAGCAAAGAACGGGAGTAGACTGATTGGGCGGTAGTTCTGAGGATCTGTTCTATCTCCAAAATTCTTGAAGACTGGTATCACCGAGGCAATTTTCCAGCTATCAGGGAAGCAAGATTCAGCAAAGCATTTTTATAGAGTTTGGAGAGGACAGGGGCCAGTTCAGTACAACATTTCTTTATTACTATTACTGGTATAAGATCAGGCCAACATGCTTTGGAGGTGTCAAGGTTTTTTATGATTTCCCTAATCTGAGATGGGGTGATGACCAGGTTTTCAAGTGTGGCTTTAGTCCGCAATGGGAATTTAGGGAGATGGTGGTTGGCTGAGTCTAAAGTTGAGTTTAAAGTGAAACGCTGGGCAAGTAGCTCAGCCTTATCAGCTGCTGTGCAAACGACATCATTGTGGTTTGGTAGCGGGGGAATTGTTGATTGTCTATTGTTCATCACACTATTATAGATTTTCCATAAATCGCGAGTACCTAGTTTCTGTGACTAAATGCATGTTTTGTTTAACTCTGTATACCTTCCCTTTGCTTAACCTATCACTACTTTACAATTATTTCTTGACTCTATAAATTTCTGTCTATTTGCAGTTGACTTATGGCGGCCGAATCGTCGAAATGCTTGATTCCTTTTACCAATAGCAGCTGCACATTCCGAGGTGAACCATTGAGGAGAGTGGGGTTTGCTGAAGAATTTTTGCATGGGAACATAAGCTTCAATGCCTGCTTTGACCCATTCGGTTAGCTCATTTGCACACTGATCAGCAGGGAGTGAGAAGATTTCTTTCTATGGGGCGTCGCTGATGTAATTTCTGATGGACTCAAAATCAGCCTGATCGTAGTATCTCGTCGTTTTGAGCAATTTAAAAAACTATACGGTACTCCAGAGACGTACCATCGTTTCATTGAAATAAACTGACCTTTGCTTGTTGTTAAAAAAAATCGTAAGAGCCTATTAATATCATCGGCAATTCAAAAAAAGATCACCGTAACGTTTTCCGGTGAATTCACTCAAGCGTCCCTTTTGGAGAAAGTACCGAGTCAATAAGGGCGAACTGTATGTTTACATCTGTCTTAATCGTAACTAAGTATCATTTAGAATAATTTTATCATTTAATTATTAAATTGTTTAATTATTTAATTATTCAATTATTCAATTATTCTAAATAATATTTAGTTACGATTACGACCCATATAAACATACAGTCCGCCCTTATTTACTCTGTACTTTCTCCCAAAGTGACAGTGACCTTTGAACTCCATTCTTCGATTTGTTTTTATTTCGTGAGTTGCCGATGATTTGAATAGGCTTTAAGAATGCTTTACCAACAATAAAAAGCCAGTCTATTGCAATGAAACCAATGGTAGTCTCTGAATGTGTAACGTATAGTTTTTAAATAAATAATTTGTTTATTAGCTCTCATATTTTTTGCGATAGAGCACTTTATTGATTTCTTTTCAACATACCCCGAATCACTAATATATATATATATATATATATATATATATATATATATATATATATATATATATATATATATATATATATATATATATCCAAGTCTATAAACTGAAATTGATGCTTTCACACTAAAAGATACCTTCACTATAAACTGTTAATGTAAATGCGTCTTGATTAATACATCCGTATTATTTAAAAACGTATGTGTTGCGCATCTAAATACGTGAACCGACCAACCCACTCGGACTATTTAAAAGCGTACACACACAATATACATACACGTTCGATTAACACCTTCGATAGATTTGTAAACAAACAAATAAACAAACACTTTCGGTTCACACCTTTATGCTATATATAAAAAATACGTTCATTTAATATCTTCGGATTATATCTAAGCAAACACGTCCATGTGATACCTTCGGGCTATTTTCAAAGAGACACAAACGGTTAATGTAGCAGACTTAACAGTTATTATTTCCTCTATCCACTTGATACCTTATAGCATCAACAAAATGCCCGGAAGGTTCGTTTACTTCAAAGATGACGAGCCTCGCGTAAAAAAAGCTGAATACGGTTCACTTGAATAAATATATGCGAGTATCACTTATTATATGCGAGTATCATATTTATATTTCAGCGAGTATCACTTATATGCGAGTATCACTTATTATATGCGAGTATCACTATTATATGCGAATATCACTTATATGCGAGTATCACTTAGTATATGCGAGTATCACTTAGTATATGCGAGTATCACTTATTACATGATAGCAACACACATGACGTATTACTACAACTCAAGTACTCATATCGGAATCTACAAAAATTAGGAATCGAAAGCACTCTCATTTGCTAAGTCTGCGAGAGAAGCATTTTAAAGTGAATATGTAATTTTGTCAATTTATATATATATATATATATATATATATATATATATATATATATAATCTGATATGTTCAGAATGTTTTATAAAAAAATCTTGAATAATAAAACGTCAGTCAGAATTTGTTCCGTTGTTTTATTACGGATGCAAATTGTTTTGTTTTTTTTGTTATTTATTCATTATATTTACCTAAGTGTAATTGATGTTTACTTCAGAGTTTATATTTACGAGTTCCGCTTATTGCGTATAACTGTTCCCTTATTATGCAATACATGAACCGTCGTTTCCTTCTTCGTGAATGTACCTGCCGGTGGGAAAAGAATCAAGAGAACATCTTGATCTCCTCATCAATAAAAGACGAACAAAAATACATGATACTCATTTGTTGGGATTAAAATAATCCTGAAAATAAAGTTCAATTTTCCCACGTGAGAATGGGGTAACAATGTGCAGATAAAATCATCAAAGGAGAGATATAGGACGGAAGTCTGAGAGAAGGAACACAAAACACAAGAATGTAATTTCATAGCAATTTTAGTAAGAAAGAGAAAGATGGAGTCATAGAATATTTACAGAGTTTTAAAAAGTTCAGTTAGGCATTGGTGAATTTGAGAGAGGGTTTGCAAAAACGTGGTTCGCGTGAACTTATCTGTATAGAGTTCTGGTAACGGCGGGAGGTCATTCTCTGTGACTGTCGTCTTAGGCTGTATCACTGAGAATGCCAGCCGATGTATTGGTGCCTTGAGCTCGGTCGTCGAAAAAGAGTTGTATAGAGGTGGGAGGTAATTCTCTGTGACTGTCGTCTTGGGCTGTTGTCACAAGGAAGACCAGCCGATGTATTGCTAACTTGAGTGGAGATGTCGAAAAAGAGGCCGGGATGCCGTGTGCAAGGGTTTTTAAAGGCTGGCTCACGTGAAACCTAAGGAAAAAGGGGTTGCAATACCTGACAGCCAATCCGTGAGGCCCTTAAGGGGCATGGCAACAGCCAACTAGTGAGGGGGGCTTTAATAAATTCCAACACATTAGGCAACTATGCAGCATTTCATTGAATCGTGTACTGAAGTTGAACAAGTTGCCAAGAACCAGTTCTTAAATTTCATTGTTTCTTTTGAAATATGACAACTGACTGAATATAAAGCAACAAAGGAAAATTTAAGAGAATGTGTAATTATCCGAGCAATTCCTTTTCTATAATGTAAAAGGTGTGTTTTTTTTCTTCCTGACCCACGTAGCGTTTTCGCTTGTAAGAGAATGCCTACATTATTTTCAGGATATTTTTATAACTGGTTCTGAATCACATTTTTTATAAGATTTAAATAAAACCAGCTGAGGATAGAAATGATACGAACAACACTACTACTACTACTACTACTACTAATAATAATAATAATAATAATAATAATAATAATAACAATGATGATGATGATGATGATGATGATGATGATGATGATGATGATGATGATGATGATGATGATGATGATGCATAGAACTTATTAAACACAGAATGGCGCCAAAGATACGGTGTTTTAAAACGATTAAACACACTTTGTATATATGCGACTATCTTGTAATTATTTCGCGCCAGAAATCTTTCAATAGTCGCCATTAATTACAACAATTAGCCACCAAGTTAACATTCGAATTCCTAATTGGTTTATCTAAAGCAAAACCATAATATCCATACGCAAAAAGATTATTCGTGTTTGTTTACTTGCAATCAAAAGAAACTTTGTTCGTTTTTAATATTTCAATGAATTAAATAAAAAGAAAAATAAGTCAACAAATTACTTTTTTGCTGAGAACAAATTTATCGTTTAGAATTATTTAAAATACTAAATCGTTGATTCTGCCTTGTAAGACTTTTACAGCAAGAACTCGTCTGGTTTCCAAAATCGCAAATAAATTTCTGTTCTTCCTCCGTGTGTCTAGCCCCAAACGGAATTTCCATTAACAGAGTTTATTTCTGATGACTTCCCATGTGTGGAACACATTATAACGGAACTGTTTCCCTGCTTAATACAGCATGATAGTCTTCAAATCCAATGTCAATAAATACAATTCTCTCATAAATTAAACTTTGAAAGTTAATCTTACTAGCATAGAAGCGACTTGCAAAAGGGTATTCGCAATAGACCAAACGACACTTGTAATATCTAAAAGACTCAGAAATTTTTTAGATTTTAATGATTCAAATGCAATATTTTTGTTTAAAATTATTAAAACGTTAACTTTTGAAAGGTCATCTTACTCGCATGGTCGACGTTGGTTAAGAATAGCAGTGTAAAACGACAACCGCTTGATTTATTAAAACGAAATCCATCCTGTCATGCAAGGGTTACCAAGTAAAATGTTTCCGGCCGAAACCATTTCAAGTGTTTAGGGGGAGAGAGAAAGCAAATAGCATGTGAAACAACACTGCTATCTGAAATGAATTCGTAAAGAAACTTTCACTCTATTTCCATAATGAGGCGTTTTCTTTCTTTTTCCTTTCTACTTTCTATATCGATTAATATGTTTTTTTTCTTTTTTTCAAAACTTTTCAGTTTGAGACGTTTTCTATCTTTGTTAATTTGTTTTTATTTACCGATTAAGACGTTATTTTATATTAATATTAGTGCGAACACTGGCAAAGGATAATTTTTTCGTGTTTTTTATCTATACTCGTTAAGTAAAATGTTATTAGAATGATTAAGACTTGAAAATATTTCAACTAAACACGTGACACAAAACCACGATACGATAATAAATTATTAGTTGATTGGCTCACAAATCAATGAAAGTCTGGGGAAGAGCTTTTTCCATCTTCCGCAATTTGCTACACCACAATCCCACTTTCTCTCTATCACGTCACTTTCTATCTGTCTATGCCTCTTTACTTCCGTTCTCACGTTTCACGCCATTTATTCTTTTTCTACGTTCTTGTTCTCAGACAGCCTCTGTCTTTAAACGTTACAAGTACAACTGAACTAATAATTATTGGTTGGCGAATAGGTCCCGAGTGCTTTTCTTCCTCTCCCTGATGACTATGATACGATCCCATTGGCCCAAAATTTTGCTGGCTACGCGGATATTTCCAATCGGTGTTTGCACACCTTTAAAACCAGACGCTGAAATGTGAGAGAACAGATCGATAGTTTACACTATCGCTAGAAGACCAACGCGCTTGTCACCGGTCTAGTCAACCAACGTCCTAAACGATTACTTGTACTAAATTCCCTTCGAGGCTACCTCTAATTGATAATGAATGATTCGAGAGTAATTAGCCAGTCAACCACTTCCTCTCAGTTAAAGAATTCCAAGTTCGGAATATTTTAACCTTGTTATTCTAATGCCTTTGTTATTTTAATAATTGTATAATAAATAGAGGTTTCATTTTTTACACTTGCTAACAAGTGTTGCCTACATTTATTGAAGTCAGTAATAGCGATGATGGTTTAAGTAGTCAACCGATCACGGCAAAACTTACAGGAGTTCGCGCCGACTTTTCCACAACACTTAATTAATATTCCAGTTTCAGTGAACCTATCAACGTTGAACGAAGACACTTAGCGGATATAGGCCTACCTAGAAGTGGAACGAAGTACAACGCACAGTTACAGTTTACATCGGAGTTCAAATAAACATTATTCAGATGGCTTTTAGCGTTGGAAGCGTTTACTTCCGGGTTACTCCCAGGAGAGAATCAAGTAAGATTGGTTTAATCAATATAACCACTTTTAAATTATCAATTATACAAATATAGGGCCATCTGCGTGGATTTTTATGTGTACAAAAAACTTTCATCAAGTAGCTTTTAGCATTGGAAACGTTAACTTCCTCGTGGTTCTCATAATAGAATCGATCAAGATTGGTGTAATCAATTAATTGATTGACGGTTATCATAGCTGTAAAAAGGTTTGAATACATTTAGATATTATAACAACTTGACAGAAAATGCGTGTTTTTATGCTTACACTAGCTGGTATACCGGTTTTGCAATGAATTTCATGTGACACGCTTGAAAACTTTACTAAATACAAGAGATTAAATGTGCGTGAGAATGTAGATTACACAGCTGAAGTTATGGACTGAGAAAAGTTTTAGTTTTATGAAGTTAAGTTCACATTACAGTTTTTTTACAAAGATCTAAATTTTTTTTGGGGGGGGTATATAATTGTGTGCGTTTATGGCTTGGATTCCATTCAGTAGGGATTTATGGTCACGCAGGGGCCATTTTAAAAGTTATAAGTCAGTCGCACAAATATTTCGAATCAATCAAAAGAATTCTACAATAGAGAAAATGTAAAAATAGAGCTAACTTGATAAAACATTTCAGCTGAGAAAATGCTAATTTTGTCGAGCTAACATCTCATTAGATGATCTTAACATTATTATGTTTTTCTCAGAGTTTGAGAATCTGTTTAATTTTTTTTTTTAATTTAATTATACTTTAAATCTCACTAAAATCTGAGATAAAAATATTTTAGTTTGTTTTCTATGGAGACTAATTGTTGCATTGGTGCTCATTTTCACGTGGTAAAAGTAGAGTTTCTGTATTCATTGCCAACTTACTCTTTTCTCATAGAAAGTAAACTCTGAAAAGACAAACTTCACAAAAAGATAGAATAGTTAACATACGATATCTCGTAAACCAAATGAGAAATAACACATAATTTATTCAAACGCATTAGAATGAAATTTTCTACAAAACTCGCCAAGTTTTTTTTTGTTTATAACATTTTTATTTCACACATTTACTTCTATAATATCTGTCCTCTCACCAATCGACATTTAATGGCGGCCACAACATGGCTACAGTTGTGGCCGCCATTAAATGTCGATTGTCGAAAAGACAGCTTTCATAGAAGAAAAAGTGTAACATTAGTTTGATTAAAATTTCGCGGGTTATGTAGAGAATTTGATTCCAATGCGTTTGATATTAATTATGTGTTATTGATTTTTGTTTTAGGAGTTATCGAGTGTGAAATATTTTGTACTTTTACAAAATAATGAATATAACATGTATTGATTACGAAACGGAGTTTAATGTCAAAATATTTTAGTATTTATAGTTGAGTTTGAGCATGAAGCATCGTTAGAGGAATGCTAAAAAAAGTCTAGATATTACTCGTTTGTTCTCGTCTGGTTGACGGGTTTTGGTTTTGGTCATGTAAAATTCTGCCTTTTTACTGTAGATAGAGAATTTTGGCCAGGATTCTGGGTTCTGTCTCTCTGTTGTTAGTTTCCAACTAGTTATAATTAACTGGCCATAATCTGATATTAGCTTTTGAGTGATGATTTAGGAGACCGGAACCGGGTAGCTAGCCATCGGTATGAGTCTTCCAAGCAAAAACGAAAGTCATATCTCCTTTATTTTTATAAGCCACCCATAATTTCCAAAGTCTCTTATTCGCCAAATGTTACCAACATCGCAAATTGAACACCCACTCAGCAGCAAGTCGCAAGACAAATGATTTCAAGGGACTGAAACGAAGCTGTGATTCGACTATCATCATCGCTTTGTACCAAAGTGGTTGATCGAATGTTAGAATTGGTGTAATGTTGTTTTTCCTGGCTAAATCACTAATGTAACATAACGTTGAGTACACGCAGGTTGTGGTACCAGGGTCCATGTCGATCATTGGCAAAAAAAAACTGTGGCTGATTTCCCAGGATATGTTCCTTTGTGCACTGACTGCATAAGGCCTGA
Source organism: Sepiola atlantica (assembly GCA_963556195.1). Classification (NCBI taxonomy): domain Eukaryota; kingdom Metazoa; phylum Mollusca; class Cephalopoda; order Sepiida; family Sepiolidae; genus Sepiola; species Sepiola atlantica. Next base: position 111,661,945 of record OY744517.1, on the reverse strand, counting down.
CCATGCGGGTCTGGACGAATGTGAAATTAGTGAAACCTCCCAAAGGATGTCAACATTAGCAGTGGAATCGACAACTTTCTTGAGCTGGAGCTCTTTAAATGTCACTGGTAGTTTTTTGTGTGCTGTGAATCTAGGTACTTGATGTTGATCCTTCCAACCCTTATTATATCTTCTGAAAGGACCTGAATCCTTGGAACTGGTTTTGCTTTAACTTTCCCGGGCGTAAAAGATGCTATGATGCCCATACCGTGGAATGTGTTGAATGCATCAATACTCCTTACATTATGGTCCGCATTATCAGCTGTGAACTGCACAAATTCAGTTTCAACAGGGGAGAGAGTTTTAGCGCCATGAACAAGAGCAGCACTTCTTTTGAATTTCTGGACTTCCGAGTAAGATAAAGAGAAGCCATGATTATTCAGAGTGTCAATTAAGAACCTTGACCCAAATTGGTCATGCATTTCCACTGCTAAAGGTACAAGGAGAACTCTGGGCCTAGCAGCCTGCATTATCGCCTGACCAACTGATGCAAGTTTCAAATCATTGTCTTTGCCTGCAAATATCTTCCTGAGAAAGATCAACAATGTTTTAGGAACATATTCAAGAATAGCACCCTGTTCAAGATCATTCTTAAACGGATAATATTCTGAACTTGTCTGGATATCTTTAATGTCATTCTTGATAAGCTTGGCTGCCGTTTCTATGATTCTAATGGTCTCTGATTCTGAATTGTCTGTTGAGCGGCTCTATGCATAGAATTCATGGAGAATACATTTTGCCGTACTTAAGAATGTAACAACATTATGTTTCCCATTTATTCCAGTCATAATGATTTTGTCTTGGAAATGTTCTAACAATCGAGATTTCATGTATGAGAGACTGTATGGTTCAAAGCCAGTATCCTCGAGAATTTCTTCCATTTTTTTAACAAGATCGACAATGGTGAGTTGCTCCTCGTCATTTTGCTGCAAATATGTTAACTAACTGTGCCAGAAAAATAAAAGAATAAAAATAAAATTTTGACTCTAATTTAACTTCCAACCGAATTTCGTGCAACCCACTTTCTCTCTGCCTTTCTCTCTCTAATCTAAATCGCTTCCCTTTCCTTCCCAGCTGTCCTCTTCATTTATATCAGCTGATCTCCATACATGCAAATCAGAGACCACCATAAAAAACCTGCACTCATGAAATGAAGTCCTTTTTTACCATACAGACACGACATGCAAAGCACCGCATTCTTTTTACTGACGGTGAGTGTTCCTCTTTATTGTCACAAAATACTTAGCAACTTCCAGAAATGCCTGATTTCTCTCTGAATCCTCTTGTCTCCCAGGGTTTTTTTTCTTAGAAGAATCAGCAGAAGAGAAAGCTTGAGGAATGTTTTTATTGGAATCAAAGTTTGCAAAACATGTTCTGTGATAACGTGCTTCTTCTGAAACAAGGTCAGCTACATAACCTATTCTACGTTTAATAGTGGATGCCCATCCATCATTTTTTCGGACTTTCTCACAAACTTTTAACACTCTGTCCTTAAACTCAATAGTTTTTGCATGGGAAACATCAACACCTCTTTTCTTTCTATCAGATTTTGCTCCAGAACCACAAAAAAGACAATGTTCCTTTAAGTTAAACACACACAAAGAGGCTTGCACGGGATAGCATTTCATCATGGGTGGACCCGTTTTTACGATCAATTTCTATTGATTTGGGGTTGATCCAACGCTGTCTGCATTTCTTGTGAAGATGTTGACCAATCTGAATTATGATCCTCTCTCCACGTTGTTCAAAAGCTCTATTAATGGAATCGATGCCCTTCTGGCTGACGATGAATGTTTCCTCATTACTTGACAATTCATTGTTGCAAATAGCACACTTGTCAGCATCCATAATTATCGGTACTTCACTTTGCCAAACCTGAAATTAGAATATGACAGAATATTTAGTTCCTGCAGTAATACATCAAAAGAGACAAAAATAAGGCATAAGAAGTTATAATTATATTTAACTTGATGATAACTGTTAGTTTTATCCAATTTCACATTGCTACATTTGGTATTTTTGAAGATGAATTTACAGAAATTGAGTTGAGAGAGGGGGGGCTAGAATCGGCGGCAATCTTCAAAGATGGCGCCCGTCGATCCCTTTCCGTAAGGCTAATTTTAGTAAACTTTATTTTTATATCTGGAAGAGAGGTTATTCATGCCCAAAATCCAAGTTAAAAACCTTTGTTTACAATTTGTTTGAGGTTCAGTCAAAAAATCAGCTTGATTGACTGTGTTTCAAAAATAATCATACACGCGTGTCTTAATCTCGATGCACTCACTTTCGGTTCCTCTTTAAAGGAAGAAAATTACGCTACAATTTTCATCGGTAGGAGATACGTTCTAGTAAGGTCTAAAATTTCCAATAAGGAAAAGTAGCTTTCAGACACAAACAGAGAGACAGACAATGACACAGACGTCTCTTGTATTCCACTCTGTAATAAAGAGCAATGTGTGGTTATTTGTATATTTTAAATATATAATTTGTACATTTAATTTGTGTATTTAATTTGATTTAATTTGCTGTATTTGCTGTGTCTAAGGTTCCTTAACTGGCATTGCCCTTATTAAGCTGACAGTTTGGTATTATATGTGGTGACATGATTGGACCTTGTATCTCCAATATTGTCTGTTTTATATTCATAATAAGGTAATCAAATGTTTTCTTGAAGGACTTCTCTATGTGATGTTGTGAAGGGCGCTGAAAAAGAGTTTAGAATCTTATGAACCATAATGTAAAATAAAATAAAATATTTCCAAATCGTCTTGGAAACGATCGTACGCCATATAATCGTTGGATTTGAATTCTTGGAACAATTTTCGCATTTTGTTCCCCCCCACCTTAAACATATTTCCATAATGAGACGTTTTCGTTTTTTCTTTCTGTTTTTGTATACCGATTTAACACTTTAATTTCTTTTCTTTTTTTAAACTTTCCAGTTTGAGACGTCTTTCTTTCCTATTTCTTTTTTTAACTTCACCGATCAAGACGTTATTTTATATGAATATGAATATTAGTGCGAACACTGGCGAAGGATAATTTTTCCGTCATTTTTGAAGAAGGATGTAAACTAGTATTAGTGTAGACGGTTTTCCTTTTTTCTTTTTGTCATAATTAGGAACTTCTCTTTTCTTTACTGAAATTGTTTTATATCACTTATTTACTCACTTTCATATTACAATTTTGTCCTTTTTCTTTTCTACAACGGCATTTAAGTTCCTTTTTTCAGACATTCTTTCATTCGCTAAAACGAAGAAATACAATGTCTTCTTGCAAAACCTTGCTCGTTGCTTTTTCTCTTATGACACGGCAACGTATGCTAATTTAACTCTCACATACAAAAAAGCACTTTTAAGTAATTCTCATTAAACAGCTAAGATAAAAAATAAAACACAATAATATCATTTACGAATAAGAATATTTGAAAATAAACATGCACAAACTGTATTATTGCTTCTAATAGAGTTGTCCTTTTGTTTAAATTGATTTGTTCAATTTGTTTAAGTTTCTTTTTTTCAAATTAAATAAATAGTTGTAAATTTTGACATGCCAGTGGGAATGCATGTTCGCTTCTCCTTGAAGCCAATAATTAAAAATAACATTCCAGATTTAAAGATTTTGAAACGTAATTTTTCCTCAAATGAATAAAATTCATCATTGGCCCATTTAGATCTTTAAACATTAAAATAAATATTATTTAAATAACTCCTTTCTATTAAAAACAAAGATGTTGATACAGGTGACCTAATGGTAACCGATACAGACTATAAAATCGGCAAGTCGAGTTCAACAATGAAAAACATCAGCGCTGAGGTTCCCCAAAATCAAATTATTTTCCGGAGAAATAAAATGTGTGTCCCTTTAAACAATAAACAATTTACATAATATTTATCTAAATTAGCTTCATCCCAATGGTCGTTTATATTGTCTTCTCCCCCTCCCTTCCCTCTTCTTCTGATTTTTGTATTCGTTCTGCTCCTTCTTTTCTTTCATTCTTCCTCCCATTTATTTCTACTGCTCTTCCTCTTCCACCGCATCTTCTCTCACTTTTTTGTCCTCAATAAACCACGTAGGTGTTCGGAAAATTACCCTTAATACAATGATAAGACATAATATAAACTGAGCTGTAAAGCTAATCGAACAGGCTTCCCCTTCAATCAAGAAAGACTCTCGACACATCCATAAAAATTCGGAAAAACGACGCCAGCAAACTCCATTCGATTTCTTTTATCGATAAATATTGTTATAAAAGCAATTACACCCGATACCCACCCTATTTTCCCCCAATCACTGGCAACTACTCACCCTCACCTTACAAGACAATTTATTCTCGGTGGGCTTTCTCTACTTAGAAATCGGATATCAATCCTAAATATGCAACTATTTCATTCAACCACTCGATGTGTTGTCAAAGTAAGTAACTCTCTCTCTCTCTCTCTCTCTCTCTCTCTCTCCCTCTCTCTCTCTCTCTCTACACCATAGATTGTATTCCAATAAACATAAGTTTGTTACACAAAAAGAAATATTTATATTCATGTTGTTCTTTCTATTTATTAAAAAAAAACATCTCTTAAGTTTTGTTATAGCGTTTTTTCAACGTATCATCATGTTGAGAAAGAAACCGCGGCACGACGAGTGACGAAGCTGCTAAAGCCAAGCGTCAGCGCAAACAAGTATGCACGAGGTAGACGAATTGAGGTATGAGTTAGGAAACTGATTACGGACACAACCCCAAATATAACACACGGAGGAGCTGGATGCAGAGTCAACCGTAGGGGAGCTGAGTAAGGCCATCGACAGCTTGGCCTCAGGTACTGATGAGATTGCCCTAGACCTAATAAAACACTGCCAGAAAACACTTCTGCTCCCGTTATACAAAGTTCTCTAAGTGCTGGCAATAGGAAGTCATACCACAAGACATGAGGGACGCAAAGATCATGACCCTCTACAAAAATAAGGGTGAAAGAAGCGACTGTAACAACTACAGAGGCATCTCACTCCTCAGCTTTGTCAGCAAAGTCTTTGCTCGAGCCATTCCTAATCAATCTGCAGGCGCTGGCAGAACGTGTCTACCCTGAATCACAGTACGGGTTCTGAACTCGATGTCGTTCACCAGTTTACGTACCTTGGCTCCACCATAACCGACAACAGCTCCTTTGACATTAAATTGAAAAGAGGATCGGGAAAGCAGCTACGACGCTTGCTCGCCTCACATCCAGAGTGTGGAGGAATCCCAAACTTACGGGGAAGACTAAGATGGCAGTGTACAGCGTCTGCATCATCAGCACACTGCTGTACAGCAGCGAGACATAGACTACCTAGGCTATACAGAAACGGCAACCCAAAACGTTCTACCTATGAAGCCTCTGTCGCATTCTTGGCATATCTTGGCAGCATAGGGTGCTCAACATAAAGATCCTGTCCCGCATGTTAACCCTTTGAATACAACGATACTACGTTAGTTGGGCCATGTCCACCGCATGAAGGATGGGCGCATCCTAAAGACATCCTGTATGAAGAGGTGGCATATGGGAAGAGGTCCACCGGCCGCTCCCAACATCGATACAAGGATGTTGTGAGGCGCGACATGAAGTCTATCGACATTGGGTCCTGTGAGAGCGTTTTAGATTACCACAAGATGGATAGGAACCCTGAACCAACATCTGAAGTCAGGGGGGGAGAGCTGATGAACGGAGCTGTGGAGAAGCGTGCACGCAGCAATATGACTACCAATGCCAACAGTCAAGGGACCACAAATGTTTGTGACCTTTGCGCCACAGACTGACACTCCAACATTAGTCTCTTCAGCCACAAGCGACTAAGGATGAATCACTCGTGGTCGGCCCTGACCGACGGAGGCCTGCTATATATATATCACTATATGCATATGAATATATGTATATAAGTGTAAAAAATATATATAAATTTGAATTAATTTGTACATAGGTGTAAAATCAATTCCCCGGGCAGAACAGTTTTCCACTAATATTTATGCTCCCTTACATAGATTAAAAATCAGATATGATACTAAACCTTATGTTTAGAATTCTTATTCCAATTTTGATCAAAATGCATTACATGATTTTGATTTCAGAAAATGTCTAAAAATTCAGGACTCAAAGCTTAAGTGATTTAAATTCAGGGCATTTTGTTGTATCAATGTCTATGAATCAAATTCAATGCAAATCTGAAATATTTGTGTTTTAAAATTGGAAGTCTTTCCCATATAATATACCTTAAAATCAGATATAACACCGTAAATAACGTCATAAAATGTGCTTTTTCCACCACACTTTTTCAAACCTGAAGCAGATTCTGGCTATAAATTGTAATATCGCTTAGACTATAGGATGCAGAATTTACCTAGGAATACAATGAACTAAATTATATGTCGCTATGGCTATTGGTATTAGTACTAGTAATGTTTAAGTAAGTTGTCATATTTTATTTAAAAAACTTTAAAGATGGCCGCTGTTCTCACAACTGAACCACATTTAGGCTTGTGAAAAATAGTATGATATTCTTGGGTGTATAGGCTTCCATTTGCCACCTTTATATTTCAGTGCACTGGTCAAGCCGACAAAATCAAAAATCTAGAGGGCTTTTCAGGTTTGGGCTCACAGTCTATAAACAGAAAGAAAAAAAATTAATGAAAATCTTAACTTATTAACACAAAATGTTCTTGTGACGCCATCACCTAAACTTGAAAATCGATTTGGCTGATGCGTGTTGGCTTCATTTTGAAACTTGTAAACAAGAAATATTTTACTCTAGATATTGGAGGAACTAAAGAGACTTAAGCGTGCATATACAGACAACGAAATCTTGGAACTCCATGTCCCACCCACCATATCATTACCTGAATTAACCGATATAGTATCTCCACATACGTCCCAATCATGCCTACCCATTCACGTTACCACTACACGTTCAGGTAGACATGTTCATTGGCCTAAAAAAAGCTTTGTAAAATCTTATATATCTGTACATTTACATTTTCTGAAGTAATTAATTATCACTTCTATAATTTTGCACCTACATGTGCAACATGTTCTTTTTGAATGAACACTGTTCCATTTTGAAAACATTTGCAATTTTCACTTTTCAGCAAATGAACCTTTGCATTTTGCAATAACAGAACATTTTTCACCTTTGAACAAATGAACATTTTCCTCATTTCACTTCAGATTATTACATTTTTTTTTTTGCTTCTTTTTCAGCAAAAGAGACATTTTGCCTTTGGCAGCATAACAAAGAGATTCTTGTTAAAGTTTATCAATCATATGATCTAGTTTTGCATTTTCATGTTCTTTCCATTTTTACTCCATGTGCTGCTACAATCAATAAAGTTTCTCTTGTTTTGTCGGCTAAAAGCCTAATCAGGGAGTTATGTAGCTTACATGAATGAACTATTTTCTGTCGATCTAAGTGAGTAGTGATTCGGCTTGGCGATTATGTAACGATCGCCCGTTCGCTGCGTGAATAAGCAGCACGCCTTGGCTCAACGAGATTCATACGCACGTCTCATTTTTTATAAAACTTTAATTGTGCCCTCCCACCCGTTACCAACGAGACACCGTTTCAAATAGGTAAACCCGAGAGAATACTATTTGCTTTTAATGTTTTCTAGTAATGTCTATATTAATTAAAAATACAAATAAAAATCTACTTTTTTTTCATGCCTTTCGTTCTTGATTATCGCCTTTGTGCTTTCATTTTGAGAGGATTCAAGAAGACTGTTTTCCTGCGCCTACGTAAATGCATAGTTGGAGTTGTACCTTTTGAAAATTAAACCAAATTAGGATATTGTAACTTAGTTTAGTAGATAGTTGACAACTGTATTAATATATAAAGGCTCCACTAAAATAAAATTAGCGGAATATAATATGTCGTGCCGACTCTGTTTATGATTTGGCATTCCTAGTAAAACTGGATGGTTGATCATTGAACACTTTAGTCCGTGTGACAAACCAACACAGTTTATTTCTGCATATAGTATCACTCGAGCCGACCAATCAAATCTCATCTAACGGTCGTATAAAAAGGGGCTCTCCCCTGATGTAGCGTAAAGTAATCCAGCAGCAGCCGTTTCCCCTTGATCCCTGATAGGTGGAACCGCGTTTCCCTACCACGATGACCATAGTTAGCAGCAGTCGCAGCTTCGCTCCCTCCTTCTAGAGAACGTCAACAATGGCTGCCATCACAATCACTGTCGTCACAGTAGATCGTTGATAACCAATAATCTAACTGTAGTTCGAGCCTCCCACAATCATCATCATTAACATTTGCAGCGTTTTCTGTGGTCATCCAAAGTTCTACAGTAGCTACGTGAAAGACAACAGCCAGTATAACCATCACGATCATCATACGGTACCGATCCATCATATTTTCTGTCGACTCACCGAATCACGAACGCTTCTTAACTCAGATTTATTTCTTTGAAATAAATGCCACATTTATATTTTGCTGGACACACGAGTTTTTTTCCTTGTTTGCTATTGCCGTATTTATGTCTGTTTCCTTTCTTAGTTGTAAGACAAATCACCTTTGCAACAGATATACATGATTCAAACAACTTACATTTTGTATGTTTTCAATTAAGAACTAGAATTAACAGTTCGTAGGAGTTTACTGCATGGGGTAGGTAGGTGGTAGCATTACAAACAGGCAATTTATCAGGGAAACAACCACCTTCAAGTAAACGACAGATAGCGATAGATGGATCGGTTCTATTGAACTTTGTTGACTGGAGCAATTTCGTTCCGCTTAATTTAGGCCTTGCTCTCCTCTTACCGATGTTAAGTCAATTTTTATACCCGATAATTAACTCTCCCAAAGCACTCATTCGTACCAGATATTTTAAACTCTTCCATAGCCGATATGCTCTATTCCTGTTTATTCGTTGTAATCATGTTCGCATTGAATGACCGTTTAAGAAATGAGGCAAGAGCTATTTATTTTATTTGTCAAAAAATTCGCCAATAAATTATTTCTCAAAACATTCGTTACGGTCTTATAATCTAATTCTAATATTAACGCTGACACCTACTCGGCCTTAGGGTTAGTGGTACAAAATGTAACTGTCCTAAACCCCTAGAATGACTCGAAAATGGGATCATTTTACGTTAAATTTATTTACGAAACTTATCCCCCACTATAAATGATAAAATAATCGGCTAACAAATTATATATATATATATATATATCATCGGTTGTGATTTAGCGGATGGTGTTAATTTACAAAAGAACATCTCGGCTTTACTTTTTAAGGTAAAGAAAATAAGATAACACTGGTTATAGAAACAAAAAAAATCAAAATTAAACGGAACAAAAATAGCCCCAGTCAAACAAGTTCAAAAGTACTGATTGATCTAAGATAAAAATCGGCATTCGTGCAGTGTAGTTAACAACCGAGAAATCGAAAAGAAATATACAATAAAACTTTTACCAAACGCAAGAAAATTGAATTTTTTACCGACTTGCATAGTTTTAAAGTTTTGAAAATGTTTTAAAGTTTTGTTTTTTTTAGGGGGGGGGGGTTCAATATAAGATTTTGTCAATATCTGTTTAACGAGTCACAATCCTAGATGGTCGCCATCAGTTCTTCCTTGCAGCGTCTATGTCTTATAGTTAACAACGGATAAATTGAAAAGTATAAACAATTACAACTAATAACTGTCAACAAACGCATTAAAATTTAATATTTGTACCGATTTGTATATTTTTAACTTACTGAAACTGTTTTAATTTTTTTTCTTTATTTCTGAATAAGTTGCAGCATCTGGAAGCCGATGGCAGTATGTGTTCAGCCATTGTTTGTTAAAGCTATACGAGGGTCGAAAAGAAATTCTAAAATAAAAAACACTTACAAAAATTTAAAAATATGTAGATTAGTAGAAAATTTAATTTTCTTGCGTTTAGTAAAAGTGATTTTTTGTATATTTTGTTTCGTTTCGTAAACTATATAGTACATATTTGACAAAATATATATTATTAAATTGTTTCCTTACACCTACGCATTTAATTAAATTGTTAATCTTCGTATTATTGTTTACTTCATGTTATCAATTGGCATCCATGCAGTATACTTAACAGCCGAGAAATCGAAAAAAAAAACTGGCTATAAATTTGTATCCCAATTGAATATGTGAAGGTGTTTACACAATATTTAATCTTCCACCTATATGAGGTATACAAGAAAGTTCTGAAAAAAAAAAGAAAAAAAAAAGGAAAAAAAAGGGAGAGAGACTTTGCTGTTTGTCTTTGCTCAGAGTTCGTGGGTGGTATCCACGATTCTAAGTAGTATAGTTTAACCATTCGGTAAGTGCATACATTCTAGAGTCTGTGTACCGGGGTGGCAATAGGTACTATATAGTAGTGCATAGGGGTGGCTATAGCTACGTATTTAGCATTCGCACCGGGGTTGCGATAGGTATGTATTCAGCAATCTCACCGGGGTGGCGATATGTACATATTTAGTATTCGCACTGGGGCAGTGATAAGTACATATGGTGTATGAACACCTGGGCGGCAATATGTACGTATTTAGCATTTATCCCTGGGCGGAGATAGGTACTTATTTAGCATTCAGCGGTGGCGATAGGTACGTATATAGCATGTGCACATGGGCGGCAATAAGTACGTGATAGGTATGTATTATGCATGCGCACTGGGGCAGCGATCGGTTCATATATAGCACGCGCACCGGGGCAGCAGTAGGTACGTATATAGCAGGCGCACCGGGGCGGCGAAAGGTACGTATTTAGCATTCACACCAGGGCGGCGATAGGTATGTATTTAGCATTCACACCGGGGCGGCAATAGGTATGTATTTAGCATTCACACCGGGGCGGCGATAGGTATGTATTTAGCATTCGCACCGGGGCGGCGATAGATATGTATTTAGCATTCGCACCGAGGCGGCGACAGGTATGTATTTAGCATTCGCACCGGGGCGGCGATAGGTATGTATTTAGCATTCGCACCGGGGTGGCGATATGTACGTATTTAGCTTCCGCACCAGGGCGGCGATAGGTACGTATTTAGAATTCACACAGGAGTCACGATAGGTACGTATTTAGAAATCACACTAGGGCGGCGATATGTATGTATTTAGCATTCGTACCGGGGCGGAGATATGTACATATTTAGCTTCCACACCGGGGCGGCGATAGGTACGTATTCAGAATTCAGGGGTGGCGATAGCTACGTATATAGCATGTACACATGGGCAGCAATAAGTACGTACATAGCATGCGCACTGGGGCGGCGATCAGTACATATATAGCACGTGCACCGGGGCGGCAATAGGTACGTATATAGCACGTGCACCAGAACGGCGAAAGGTATGTATTTCGCATTTGCACCAGGGTGGTGATAGGTACGTATTTAGCATTCGCACCGGGGCGGCTATAGGTACGTATTTAGCATTCGCATCTGGCCGGCGATAGGTACGTATTTAGCATTCGCACCAAAGTGGTGATAGGTACGTATTTAGAAATTCGCACCAATGCGGCAATATGTACATATTAATTATTCCCACTAGTGCAGCGATAGGTACTTATGTAGCATGCACACCGGGGCGGCGATAGGTACTATTTAGCATTCGCAACGGGGCGGCGATAGGTACTTAAATAGTATCTGAACTGGGGCGGCGATAGGTACGTATATAGTATGCGCACCGGGGTGATGATAGATACGTATATAGCATAAACACCGGGGTGGAGATAAGTACCTATATAGAAGGCGCAGATAGAGGTGTTACTTTTTATAGAAATATATCATACTATTGCCCTGGGCAACGTAGGAGAAATTGTGGGGAAAGAACAGCTTTCGCAAAAGGCAAAATTAGAAAGTAGCGGTGAAATGCGGCGACCAGGGAAGAGAAAGGTAGAAAGATAAAGAGACGGCTATAGAGAAGGTGGGGGGGGGGGGGAGAAATAGAAGTTTGTATATAAAGATGTTACACACACGATTTTTCTTCAATTATATGTTTTAATGATCCCGAGCAACGCCGGGTAGCCCCGCTAGTCCTTCAATAAAGGCCAATTAGTTTCTAGCCTTACAGTACTTTCAAAATCATCCACGTTTAATTCGTATAGAATGTTTTAACTGATTTGGGAGCAATTGTCATTTCAGAATATGTCATTCCTATACGCTCTTTCATAGCTGGATATGGTATAAGTGCGCAAATAATAGATCCGATAAGATTAGGATTTTATTTGTTTATAGTGCCTCGTTTGATATCTCCATTTGTAGCAACTTAACTAAAAGTCAATCATTGCACGAAGCGTATACAGTTTATAATATACGTGTATTTTCTGGCGAATTCAATTGCAAACAAAACAAAAACACATTACTCAATAAATCTCGGGTCTAACATAGATGGTGCCACTAATAAAAAAAAACGTATGGTTTTTATAATGTACTAGTCTTCAAATGGAACCTGTCAAAATCTTAGTTATTTAAGTGAAGCTAGTGTTGTAAATTTTCGAAACAATGGAGAAAAATTTGAATTTCGTGTGTATTGTATTGCTTTCTGATAGGAAAAAATACTGTTAAAGCAAAGCATTACTCGAACTCTGCTCCGTCAGAAAAATTAAGTTACGGTGGAATGTTGACTTTAAATGCTGTTGTACGCTCAGGTCATCCAAATTCGGCAGTTGTCCTGAAATACATAAAAAAAAAGTCCAAACTCGTTTTGGTCGATCATAAATCGAAGGTGCGTGAGATAGCAGTGTATTCACCAATTGGCATGGACATTTGTTAATGAGCAAGCTGTGTTTAAAGTGGGTGCCTGTTTGCTCACAGCCGATCAAAAACAACGTGTCGACGTTTCAAAGCGCTGTTTGTAACTATTTCAACGCAACAAAAATGAATTTTGGCGCCAATATGTGACAATGAATGAAACATGGATCCACCACGTCTCTGCGGAGTCAAATCAGCAGTCAGTTGAATGGACAGCAGCAGGTGAACGCATTATTGGTGCGTTTGAAGGCAGAAATTGTAAAAAAAAAAAAAAAAAAGCCACAAATGAAGAAACAAGTACTTTTTCACCAATGCACCGATCGACCGCAGCGATGCCAAAAATCACTTGAATTGCACTTCGAATTGCTTCCGCACCCATCCTATTCTCCAGATTTGGCCCCATCGACTACCGGCTATTTGCAGACCTCAAACGAATAGTATAGGGGAAAAGATTTGGCTTCAATGAAGAAGTGATATCGGAAACTGAGGCGTATTTTGTGGCTAAAGACCAATCGAATTGTTGAAGTGCATCACCCTAGAAGGATACTATGTTGATTAATAAAGTCGAATTTTGCCTTTTGACTTATTGAGTGATGTGTTGTGTTATATCGTTCAGGCAGTTTCCAAAAAGGCGACACATCTGGTTGTAAAACAATTTGAAATATCTAATTTTCCCTTTATTAAATAAAAAGAGACTCACGATCATCCAAAGAATTTCGGTACTTTCGGAGAATCTAGAGTCCAGATGTACGTAGTTATCTAAACTTTTGGTCAACAGAACCACTAATCTGTTTGTTTTGTTTTTTTGCACACAATGTGTATCTTTTTCTTCATTACCCAGAAGAGAGCTGTGTTTTAAGTTGATTTTTTTTCAGTCGTTGTTTGTGCGTGTCTAGAGGAAGGAGGACTGCAAACGAAGAACCGAGCCGATAATTCTTTTTATTTGTTTTTGTGTGAGTCTGTTGCCGTTAGGACTTATGGTTAGGGTTACTTATGCACCTTATGTTCGTCATTTTAGGTACTTGTGCAAAATTAACTTTCATTCGTATAGTCAACGATATCGTCTGCACACTAAGGAAAAGTCCGGAACTTGGGAATCTCCGTTAAATTCGTGGCTGTATTCTGCGTTTGTTCTTTTTTTTTTTAACAAAAACCAACATTAACTGTTATTTATTTTAAATATTTAAACGTCAATGTTTACTGAAAAAAAAACAGCTCAATTATGGCGTCTTCAAAGATTTTTAAAAAATGCAAAAACATCGTAATTCTAAAAATTACGCAAAAATAAAATGATTACTTCTAAAAAGTATTTAGTTTAAGCATTACTGCGACAAAAGTGCGTAAATAGATCATACAAAATCAACTTAACATTAAGAACTGTTTATATCGTCGGTACCTAAGACAATCACGGAAAGGATGAGGGGGGATTAAAATATACAACATAATGCCACGAATGTTTGCGTTTCAACAACGTTCAAATACTTTGTACTGTTTAATGAAATGCTATAAAACCCTATAGTTTATGCAGGCCCCTTTTCAGTATCAAGTTATTTTGATAATTTTAAAATTACACTAAATTTGTAAATACATTCAGCAGGCGATAATTTAAAATATGACGTGAGCTCACTGACATACGGAATTTCCTTCACTCAAGGCAAGTGTTCAAACAAAAGGAATGGATTGCACTTTCAAAATTCCACTGAAACTAAAGGTTAAATTTTATAAATATGACCTGAATAGTTTGCTTTTTGCCATATTCTGTTATTAACTGTAATATGTTCAATAATATTACGGTGCAAATCCAACGAGAAATAGTGTTTGAATTAGACATGAGTATTGATAATTTGGATTATTCGGACTAGTGTTCTCATCTTCGTAATGAAAACTAATCCGAATCGGTTACATTTAAAAAATATTTAAAAGAATTTAAAATAAAACCTGTGTAAATATTTTTATTCCTGCAGACGTATTAAATGTGTATTTAATAAAGTATCAAATCGGCAATAAGTAAAAAAAAAAAAAAAAGTTAAAGTAGAGAAAAAAAAATTACTTTCGGTGACTGAAAAAGAAAATCATAAAAAACAGGCTTGTTTTGTTACATAAGTACTGAACGTTTTAAAATAAAATAACCCATTTGGTTGATTTTTTTTTCCACAATTGACTGCCATTTTTAACCGGCAATATGTATTGATTTACTCCTCTCCAGGAGTTAGGCACAAGTCCAGTTTTTATCTTACTCCCACAAGTAAGATGTGACCCAAGGTCGGGTCGGGAAAGTGGGGTTTAAAAATTGCCTGGGCAGCCCCGTCGGCATTCCCCGGTAGGGGCGCTTCAGGCAGCAAGCAATACACTTACTCCTCCCCAAAGAGGGGAGGCAAAGCCTGGGAAGGTGAACCTCCCAGAACTGCACAGGACAGACCCATTGACCGACGTAAATCAAGACCCGAAGGCCAAGACAACACCAGTATGGGGTGCAGTATCCATCGGAACAGATACTAACCGGTAATATGTATTATTTACTACTCTCCAGGAGTTAGGCACAAGGCCAGTTTTATCCTACTCCCACAAGTAAGATGTGACCCAAGGTCGGGTCGGAAAGTGGGGGTTGAAAAGCCAGCGCCCGAGAGGTGAGCACTCTGACCATCAAAAATTGCCTGGGCAGCCCCGTCGGCATTCCCCGGTAGGGGCGCCTCAGGCAGTAAGCAATAAACTTACTCCTCCCAAAGAGGGGAGGCGAAGCCTGGGAGGGTGGACCTCCTAGCAAACTGCCTACCACAACTTTAAAAGCGAACAATGTTACCCTGGACAAGGATCAAGCAACTTTTCGAGTAGAATTTTACGAGAAATCCAGTGGTAGTATTAATTGTTTTTATTGAAGATCATGGGGATGTGGTAATCTACATACGCGCCGAATATCCATTTAACAAAAGAAAGCAAATAATGGTTTACTTTATAACTTTAAAATTATAGAAATTAAGAAAAAGTCAAATGAAGTTCAGGGTTGGAGAGCAGGAGAACACGGGAGGTGATTTATTCACGCATAACGCCCTATGACGCTAGCTTATGATATGCAGATCAAATTCAGATTCTTCAAAAATACCTTAATCTTTTTACATCCATTTTGTATTTGTTCAGAATAAACAAAAACATTACAGCAAATAAGGAACTTGGTAGAGGTAGTCAGACGATAAGCAGATACGAATGAAAGGCGGAAAAATATTACAACTTCTATTTCGGCAATATCGTTTCCTACTACTTTGCCTTCTAACATTTCGTAAAGAGTGGTATTAATTTAGACTTTTTTTTTGAGGGGGTACACGCTGAACATCCATAAAAAGCAGGGACGACGTGGTGCTTTTTCCGAATAAGTATCCATAGATTTGCAGTCGTGACGTAAGTTCCGACTAAGAACCGGGAAAAGCCGAATCAAGTTACGACTATTACCGAAATATGCAAATATAAATGGTTCTTTTTACTTACAAGACTGCTTTTAATCAATTAGAAAAATCAATTTGCGACTATTACTTTTGCAACTGTTCATTTCGAATTTTTTTGGATACCTTATTTACCCTTAAATTTAAGTATTTCAAGATGAACCTTGCATTGGGGGGGGGTACTTTAGATTATCTTTTATATAAAATAAGATAAGCCTAAAAAATTGTAGGGAATGTTTAACAATAGCCCTACAACTCGCGAGTTGGGTTGAAAAAAGTTGTAGAACGTAGTCAAAAAAATGAATATGCAACAAATAAATGCGACATACGTAGACACTGGAGATTTTCCTAGTTTTCTATTCCATTTGTTTGTATGTTTACGTATGGTAAATGGGTTTTTATTAGACATGGAAAAAAAAAAAAAAAAAAAAAAAAAAAATTTTCGGCAACGAAAAGTTTACTTAATAACAATGGCGTCAACAGTTGTCACGTATTGTGTTTTTTTACCGGGTCTCATAATCAAAGCGGCGTTTTTTTGGTTTGCATTTTTGAAATTTAATTTTATTAAACGAACATTTTAACGGGGGACATTTCCATGTATTTCTTGTTGCTGCAAAGATGTGCGGAAATTACCCAAGCGCAACTCATATCGTGCCATGAGCGAATTGACCATTATGTCGATAGGAGTACGCTTTAGTACTGACATCGACGAGACAATAAAATTTGCCAGAAGTGTGGGCATTATAGCCCGGCAGGGTCGTTCTTTGCCAAGTCTAAGCTGTCCATGTGGGAGTTAAGGCTGGAGTTACGGCTACGGTAAGGAATTTTACAGAAACAGGAAAAAAAAACATTACGGTGTGACGAATGAAAATATGTAAATCAAAGCACTGACATCTAAATCAAAAGAAAATTATTTTATTCCTTTTGCTTAAAATGTTTTGTTTTGCTTGGCTGAAAAATGCAAAAATTGCGCTTTGACTATGAGTCCCAGTAAAAAAAACCGAAACGAGAACCGGCCATTATTTTTTTTTTTTTCACTTCACGTACGCTAAAACTATCAATTTATAAAAAATAGCACTTTCAACGGATTATAATCATTAATAACTGTCAGTTAACTTGGAAATTCAGTTTTATCGGCTACGGTAACTTTTATTTGTTGTATATTTGTTTTTTTCCAGCGTTTTCGTTGTAGGGCTATTGTTAAAAATAACCAAATTGTATTTTTTTATCCAATTTATTTACGCCAAACTGTTACAAACGTTTGTTTTGTGTTTTTTCTGCCCAGCAGTTTTTATTTTTACTTTTTACACAAACTGCCGAGTTGGGGTTTATTAGGTTTAGGAAAATACAAATTTAGCCTGTGCACCTATGAAATAAAGCCTAAAATACGGTCATAGCAAAGATGGGAAAACAAATTCAAGACAGTTTGCGTAAAACAATTTAAACTTCCGGTCAGTATAAAATCAGACGACATTCAGTTTGTTCGCCAGTCTCGGAATTTATTATGTCAGTACCGAATTTATCTTGGATACCTAATTTTAAATAGTACAGACGGCGTTTTACTTTATAAATTGAAAATGACAAATTAAAAAAAAAAAAAAAGTAATGTTAAGAGTTGGGAGCAGGAGTTCAGTTTTCACTCATTCTTGGGCAAAGTCATGTGAGCTTGTATAATAAGCAGATTAGTCTTTAATATTGATTCCAACTGACCAAAAATGTTTTAATTTTTTTTGCACCATTTATAATTTCATCCAATTTCATCTTAAAGTGTTGAATTTCATTGCAGTTCTTAATCTGATCCGACAGTTTGTTCAAAAATATTACTCTATTAGAAAAATGGTTAATTTATTGATCGAGTCAATTTCTTAAATGACAAATTTCCACGTTCAGGAATAATATTTTAACAGAATACATATTTTACGCTACATATTCTTTAAATTTAGAGAATGCAACAATAGGGTTAGTCTTAATTTTAAAGAAACCATTATGAAGGCGAACATTTCAGAGAGTTTGTCACTTTTCAGCGATTGGCAAAAAGGTTGCTATAATAAGACAGGGCGGTTTTATAATCGGTTATTAGAATGCAGAGATTAAATCCAAACGAATTCGGTAACAAAAAAAGTGTCAGATCTCTTCCTCTTGAAGTTTCCACATGTGGCCGCCGACAAGCACAACAGATAGAGAAAATCCACAGAAAAGCCCGACGAGGAACATACGAGAGGAAAAGGTGAAGCCATGATAGTAATCGATTGCCTCATTTGAATCCTTGCAAACAAACCATTCGGGTTTAGATGAATTCCGTTCGGATGGCTTATTCGTGGTGCCGTATATGTGCTCGTCTGGTTTACGGTGAAGCGTTAAATTATTATTTAAAGTTAAGGGAGATCCGTCTTTTGTCAAGCTGGAATCACTGATGTTATGAGGAACAGAAGAACGAATGATACTGCGTTTATTGAAGAGAGCTTCAATCGAAGATGCGTCCGACTTTCCGAAGTGTAAACAATCAACTCGAGACAAACAAATGTCCACCAAATAGAGATACATAACAGCATATCGAAGTAGTCGAGCTATTTCGGGTGCTACTATTTTATCATGCATTTTTATTTTATCCAATGGTACAGACATTTTCGTGCGTTTTATAGATCATCTAAAACGTAAATATTTTAAAGTGCTAAAAAATAAAAACTCAAATCATTTGAGTAAACGTCACGGGAAAGTTTATTCCCATTCAAAGGGGTGTGGAATTCAGTTAGTCACTCTGTGTATGTTTTATTACATTTATCCCCGCCCTTAAGGGTAAAATATAGTCTAGCTCATTCGGAGAGCTGTTGAGACTTTATTTAAACATCAAAGTATGGTATACTTAATAGTATTGCGTTCGGCAGTCCTGCTCTCGTAATTTCAAAAGGGGTGTGATAAATAAAGCTTTTAGTAACTGTATCAATTTTTCGACTGGCTTACCTGCCACATTTAAAGAGTGTGGGCTGGTTCTTATACTAAACTCGTTTTCTTTTCATTGTATATATTTTTCATTCCCTTTTTTGTATATAAAAGTTGGTTAAAATTAGAGAAGAATGACCTTTCCCCACACCCCTCCTTTCGACCTTGTGCTACTTTTTGTATATTTTATATACATAAATATTGCATTCAGCATCTCAAGGTCTCTCCATGTCTAATTTGGCGCAATTGTAAACAGTAGTCATAGAGCTTATAAGTCTTTATAATAATTATTTGTATTCATTTTCTCTACTGTATTTACCCCGCTAGAGTGGGGCCATACTGGATCCTTCCATCCAGATTTGTTTGATTGCGACAGTTATGCTCTGCGCGATGAGTAGCACCATCTGCCGTCAGAATTCCAAAGAGATTTTTGTTAGATGCAAAAGCTGGTTATACCAAATTGTTACCTATTTAATACTGGCCAAGCTCGACGATATTTATTTTCGACGATCTTACGGAAACTGGTGTATCAACTTTATTTTACCCGTATAAATCTATGAATATCTTTGATCCTGTTAAATCCATGAATATCATTGAAGCTGCTAAATCAACGAATCTCTCTCCCTCTCTCTCTCTCTCTCATATATATATATATATATATATATATATATATATATATATATATATATAGATATAGATATATTAGTATGAAAATATATTTATGGCAAATAAGCTACGCAGAAACGTTCATGTTTCATTCTCGATGGAAATCATCAGCCTATATATACTAAAAGAATAACCGTCACATGACGGGTAAAAACAGTCTTGCACCACTTTTATGTCTCTTTACGAAGATTAAATATTACTTTTAACCACCTTTACATGAAACTAAATTAAACTTAATATCCCTACATCACGTCCCTATACGATATATATATATATATATATATATATATATATATATATATATATATATATATATGTATCAAAATATTTATCATTATAGCATCTTATGAAATTTTAAAATATCTGCACAGCAAACAAAATCTTCAGATAGTTTAGCATAAAAACAGATTCTTCTTTTCAGAATCCTTAGTTCAAAACATACACTACAAATTTGGAGTTAATCGCATTACAAATAAACGTCCTGATTTTTTATTTTTTGAACATTCTTCACGGCCGTAACTATATCTTCTTTTAGACTGAATGATGGACATAGTTTTAATCCTGTTCTTTTGACTCTTATTTGCTTCATGCGATGGCCCCCATTTTTTCTGTTTATGTTTTTAAATAAGGATTATGAATAAAATAATCTGTTATGGTAACCTATTAATATAAGATGAGAGAATAATGATAACAAAATATTGAAATAAATACATTTATAAGCTCTATTTAATTGCTAAATATTTATATTGTCATTTGTAATTGAAATTAGGTTCCCCTGTGAAGCAATCTGGTCTATATAAATTTAATTTATACTATCATAATCTCTTAATAAACTAAAATGTTATGCGATTTCTATTGAAGCGCCAAGTAATCTGACCATGTCTGTAAATATCATATCTTGTCCCTTTCTGTTTAAAGAAGCCGATTACAATCAGCAAAATGGCGGGGGAAAATTGACTTTGTGATCGCCAACTGATTATTCACGCCCTGTTTAAAAGGTGATCGCTGCTCTATATCTAGGTCAGTTTCGTGTCAATCTAACCTCTGTTGTTGGAATTGCCCAACGTCACAACTGTGTTCCCTATATTTCTTCTTCTTCTTCTTCTTCTTCTTTATTGTCCACTCGTTCTATCCATTTTCTTTCTTTTCATTCATTTGGTTAAACAGTTTAGCAAGCGTCCGACCAGCCTTGCACGTTTTATGGGGCTCTTGCACGACCTTCGTTAATATGGCCTGTTCAATTGAAAATGACATCATACTCTTTGGTGCAAGCGAAACATGCCGAAAAGTCAGGCTGTTTGAAAAAAGTTTAGAAAACTTTTAAAATTGTTTTTTAAAAAAAGAAAAGAAAGGAACACGACCCGATTTATACTTAAACTGAACTTTATTCAATATTAATTTTTTTTAAATGAATTCAAAATGAATAGTTAAGTTGGGTGGTTTGTTGCGTAAAGTCAATAGACATAACGTTGTTTCATGAATTTTAATGAGTAAAATTCATTTGTTTTGATTGTGAAAAATCTGAAAAAATTTCTTTATAGAAGTTATTAAAATAGAAGCATGCAAAGTCAAGTAATGAAGATTATAATTTGTTTAAGTTACAATATCAACGTATTTGTTGTATAGAAAATATTGTTGCTTACAATCTGTTTTAAGCAACATACAATCAAATATCGCAATTATGAATTTAGGGAACAAACAATAAACAACAATAAACAAACAAATTCAAAACAAACGATAAGTAATTTAAAAATAAAAACAAACGATGAATAATTACAAAAAATAAAACAAACGATAAAGATTTATATTTAAGCGGTTAGCTGCCAAAATGGCTGCCAAATTTTATCGACTAGTTTTTTTTACTGATTTACTAAGAGGCGACGGGATGAATTAATCCACTGTATTAATTGAGTGTGTGCTTTCTTTTTTATTTTGAAAATATCAGTTTGTTTTCTGGGGGGGGGGGGGTCGGATTAAATTGTATTTTAAAGACAATATTCTATATAGAGTACGTCATTATTATAATGTTTAATTTGAAATATATTTCAATTTAACTTTTAATATACATTGTTTGATTTTATAATTTGTTTCTTACAAAAACATACCTTCCCTTCCAATAACCCTAAGTCCGATCGTGGACGCATTTTTAATAAAGAGTTTGATTTTATTATTTATTAATTAATATTTGCCAAATAAAAATTAAAGCAAAAGCAAGAAATCCGCAAAAATAAAACAAATTAAAGCGGTGGATTAATTTGCCCTATCATTGCTTGACAAATCAGACAAAACTAGTCGATGAAATTTGGCAGCTATTTGGAAAACTAACATTTTCAATATAACCGTTTAAAATTAAAGCAAATGATAAATACGTTAGTTTAAACTGATAAAAAACGATGAAAAATGAAAATAGGCGAAATTTTAAAAATAGAACAAATGAAATCCAAACAAATAATTTCAATACAAACAAACAATAAAGTTACTATTGATAAGATCATATCTTTGAAAATCCATGGATTAAGGAAAGTCCTTGTTTGAATTAATTGATGATTTAATAAATATTGTATTTTATTCCATTTTTATTCTCATCATTTATCTTCTTATACTACTGTTTTATCTTGTATCTCGAGCATTGACTATTCAAAATAGGATATGATTAAAAGATATAACTTTTATATTGATTATTTCTAAATTTATATATATATATATATATATATATATATATATATATATATATATATATATATATATATATATATATATAACAAACTTAGTTAGAAACCAAATTACACGATGCAAGAGATTTCTTTTTTAAAATAAATGAAAACTTTATTAAAATCCAAAATTTTCGATTAACAATACTTCTTCAATGGTATACAGATGTTTTTTTTTTAAATCTGTTTTACTGTCGAGATCTTACAACGTCGCCGCCGAAGATCCCCAATTTCTCCCGGTGTTGTTGGAGAAACTGTTTTTTTTTTTGTTTTTTTTTTTGTCCGGATAGGTGTAGTGAGAACACTGGCATGTGTGTGTAAATATTAAATGTAATATGACTACATTAGAATCATCGGCTAATGAAAAATATGAACATCAGTTAGAAACCAGATAACACGACGAGATAGAGGGAGAGAGACACACACAGAGAGGTATAGATAGATAGATAGATAGATAGATAGATAGATAGATAGATAGGGAGAGAGGGAGAGAGAGAGAGAGAGAGAGAGAGTTCCAGAAGGATTTTCTTCTGTGAGATATCTTTCACATTGTACAAACGGGAGTGGAGCAGATCCATTGCCTTTAACCTGCGGTATATCAAGAGGAGTGTGGACATTTTTTCAAACAAACTCTGAGTGACAATAAGATGCTTGCTACCTGCTAGTCCCGACTTTGTATCATATCTTGCACTTGTGTGGATGCAAGTACATCGCAATATGCACTAACGCTTTCTGGTGTTGTGTGTATTCTTTAAACTTATCTGAAGACTTCATCCCAGTTAGGTCCTATTCTGATTGCACAAAATAAAGAGTTCCAGAAGGTTCATTTCCTATCGCACAAGACGACAGAAAAGGCCGACAGGACTGTTATATAATGTTTACCTGGCCACGAGTGTTGATAAGCTTATGGTCATCCCTACAATTAACTCGAACTTGTATCATATGTTGCCCTTGCAGCGAGGCGAGTAATTTGCAAAACGTATTGACGCCTTTTAGTGCTGTGCATATTTTAAAAGTTAGTCCTCCAGACAATGCGCACCACTATTATGCAAATTGGAAAGGAGCAAATGTATTACTTGTCACCTGTTTAACCCTCAGATGTGACAATTTTTAAACTTGTCCCGAGTCTCGATTGAGTGTTAGGAGTACTAATAACTAACTAATGACAGTTTCTTTTGATTCAATCCAATTCAATATGTTCGTAGATAATGCCAGAAATATAAATATTTAACTAACAGGACCCCGTGGAAATTCCACAGTGCTTTCTACATCAATCTGTATAATTTACTGTTAATAATAATATTTCTTTCGAAATAATAAACGTCTGTCAGGATCAATACTATTGAGAATTAAATGACCCTTTATTCTTTCGTATAAATAATTGTCATTGTCAAGTAAATATTCTTTAAATAAATTAAACTTATAAGTCTTTTTATTTATTTAAAATTATAGCAAATTCTTTTTTAAACAATAAATATTCTCTGTCTTCTTACTGTAAACATAATTGTCAATTAAATATTCTTCAAATAAAAAATAACGAATGCGCATTTTTAAATGTATTCATTTAAAAGTGTGCCGTTTTAGTCGACGGACCAGGTAATTTTATTTTGAAACAATTTATTTAAAATAAGTAAAGGCGAAATGTTTTACATTAGCGACACCGGATTAATCATCAATGCTAATCGGGCGATTTAAGTTTTTTAATGTGTGTGAAAGGTGATAACAACATAAAATGTCTTAACGTATTATTATATAGATTAAGGCAATAATTGTCAATGTTTGAAGTTTCCTTTCCAATGTATGATAAATGTGACGTGGCTACAGTTAGAGGCAAGCACCCACATCTCCATAAAATTAATGAAAAATCATGTGACTTGCGAATATTTCAGATGTATTATAAGTGTTAAGCAAGATTGACTACCCTTATTATATAACCATCAACGATTACGTAATTTTGAACACCTTTACTTGAAATCCTTGATATACAAACAAAAGAAAAGAATAAACATCTTCTATTATAAATGTGGTGTATTTGTCTGCCTGTATCTGTCTTTCCGTGGATGAAATTGAAGGCAAAGCACTATACTACGATTAAACAACTTTTCACGATTAACATTTTATGAAGGAATCCATGTTGGTATTCGTTTTGCATGAGGATGTAGTATAATTATATCGTCCGGTCTGCATTCGTGTCGGACGTAGATAAACACCAAATATATTTATAACAAAGCTCTGTAAAAAAATTAAACACCACATTTCTGTGGTATAATTTTACGAGCACTCCGATTGGTAATTAGTATTTCATCCGATTTTTAATTATTATTCAATACGATTGGTAATTAGTATTCAAGCAGATTAGCAATTAGTACTCAATATTATTGGTAATCATTATTCACTCCAATTAGTAATTATTATTCAATCTGATTGGCAATTATTATTTAATCTGATTGGCAATTATTATTTAATCCGATTGGTAATTATTATTCAATCCGATTGGTAATTGCTATTCAATCCGATTAGTAATTACTATTCAATCCGATTGGTAATTATTATTCAGTCCGATTGGTAAATAGTATTCTATTCGATTGGTAATTGGATTTAAATCGGATTTTAAATTATTTTTCAATGCTATTGGTAAATATTATTTTATTCGATTGGTAATTATTATTATAGCCGATTTATAATTATTATTCAATCTGATTTGCAATTAATATTCAATCCAATTGGTAATTAGTATTTAATCCGATTGGTACTTATTATTTAATTAGATTGGTAGTTATCATTCAATCCCATTTGTAATTATTATTTAACCTGATTTGTAATTATTATTCAGTCCGGGTGTAATTAGTATTCAATTCGATTTGTAATTAGTATTCAATCTGATTAGTAATTAGTATTTAATCCGATTGGTATTTAGTTTTCAAACCGAGCGCTTAATTTTCGAGAATTTTTGATAGAATCTAATACAGTGCTTTTTGAAATTGTAACGGGTGGGGCTCTCTTTTCCTCCCTACAACCCTTTCTCACAGAAGAGACGTTGCTTGTCTCTTTCTACTCTACCGCTATCACCATTGAAGGTGCTTGGCTGAGCTCCAATCTTAGGTTCCTCCTTGTAAGACAGTCATGGCAAAAACACGTATTGCTACAACAACGGAAAAAGACTTGTCTTTCTCCATCCATGCGCCTAGCGGACTTTCCACGCACAGAACTTTTTTGCAAGAACCTTTCGTCTGTGAAACACATTACTGTCGCACTGCCCTCCGCCCTCTCCTTTTTACTACTTGATCGTCTTCAAATCCAATGACAAGAAATTATTGCAATAAAACGCAGTTTATAGTGTTGATCAATGTTAGTACTCCCATAGTGTCCCTCATCTTTTGGCTGATAACTATTCCGTCTCATTAACCCTCATTCTCGGATGGATCTTGGCCTTGATAAGTAAAAAAAAAATAGATTAATAAATAAGGAAATAAAACATGTTTTTACCTTTTGCACTTTGAACTAAGTCAAATGGCAAATTTCCTTATTGCAAGTTTTACTTCCGTTGTCTAATATATATAAATCGCCTTTATTCCCGGGCAACGCTGGATTCCTCTTCCAGTCCTTAAAAAAATATATATTCTGTTAATCTTTTACCTTTCGACAATTACATCCTTGTCAAACTGAAAATAATTAAGTAGATACGAAAGACAACACACGGCCTCTGTATATTTACCACGTTCAGTAAAAAGCAGGTGTAAGATTACAACATGCTGATAAGCAAGTGTGAACTAATGCACCCAAATAACAAAAGCGTCAACGAAGTCACCGCATTGTGACTGACAGCTTACGCGCCAAAATGACAAACAACGCAACTGACATTATCAATCGAGATTCTCGTGAGAAAGCGAAACTGGTTTATTGTTTTAATGAAGTGGAGATTTAATATGTCAGGGCGTAGGTTTTAACAAAGGTCAGTCAGTGCCCTAACCGTAACAGTAAGTACGTTTTATTCCAAGCTGTCAATCAACACACTAAAATCGCGGGTTCAATTCCTGGTTTTAATTTCTTCTCATTAGTTATCGATGAAATCATAATAATTTTCAAATTATCATAAATAAATTTTGGAACAGTTTATTTCATTTTTTTACGAGTTTAGGGTTTATTTTTGTATGTATTTTTTTTATGTAAAGTAGCTGTACCTACGCGGCGTTGCCCAGGAATCTTTATACTTTCATTTTTTATATAGCTATAAGTTGTAAGGTTTAGTTTCTCTGTTTAATAGCATATCAGTCTATTTTTTTATTATTTTTGGGGATTAATTGCATAAGATTAGTAAGCCATGGCTGCAGGGATATTATGGGTTCAGGTTTGGTTTTTCTATTTAACGACAAATCAATCCTATTGTTTTATGTAATGCGAAAACACTGCATATTGTAAGCGATTCATTTTATACGATTAATTAATAACTGAGTGAGGTTTCATACATTTCCCAACAGTATTACAGCATAAATTACCACAATATACCCGATTAGATTTAAACTTAGAATAACCGATTTTATAAGCAACGCAGGTATTCATTAGTCCAATCACGCACCCCCAAATTGTGGGCTCATATATTTATCAATGTGAGTGATGCATAATTGACTACAATAGATCTAATACTATTTGAACATGGCAAAGCCTATTCTAATATATGCGATGCTATCCGTTAGTTAAACTTCTTCACCCACTATGTAGCAGTGACAAACTATTTTGTATTCATTTGGGTGGGGGGAGTATTGTACTAAGGTGAACCTTGGTCATGTGTTGACAATCAGGCGACCCGGCGTAGTAATTCTCTAATGAACTTCTTACAGCTAAATACCGTCAGCAATAACAGGAACAGATGCCGAACAGAGGGCAACAAGAATAGGCATTTCTTCTTCAACTGCCCGTCGTCAGGTCAAGCTGCAACTCTACGAAAATCTGTCCCCCTTCCTTCGCCTTGTAGCAAATAGAATGGACAAATGACTGCTATCATTCAATATCGCCCTATTGGTGTCCACATATATTCTCACAGAGAAACTCACTTACACACACACACATACACACACTTCCCACGGAGTAATTACTTGTTCTACTTTATACAAAAAAAAGTATTTACTGTCCAGACATTTGGACCCGTAACATGAAGCTTCAACTGTATGTATTGTTAATATATCTTTATATCTATATAAATGTTTATGTTCTGTTAATAGGTCTTATGTTCTTCCTTCTTAACAACTCTACTCGTATTTCATTATAGAGTGATTCTTGTTATTCACAATAAGATTCATCCTATATATCTATATATGTTGAATTAGTGGGTGGACCCTGCGTTGCCCGGGTGTAAAATGCACTCACAGATTGTGTTTATATTTATGCAGTTCTCCTCTATATTATTCGGCAATAGTAGGAAAAATAAATTCCTCAAAATCATTTTCGATTTTGAAATTCTTAAAATATTAAATTATTATATTCAAACCCTTCCTCTATCCCATTAACACAATAATTGATTGGGAATCTATCAAAGATCACATCAGAGACGCCCCATGAAATAAAATCTGTTCTCTCCCTGTTGAACAGTGAGTAAATGAGGTAACTGAATGGGTCAAGGTATGGCATTGAAGCACATGTCCACGCACGGAAATTCTTTTGCAAGCCCCACTCTCCAGAATGGTTAACTTGTGTAGCTGCTATTACGCATAGGCAGAAAGAAGTCGCCGATCCAACCGGCATAAGACTGATGCAAATAGAAAGAAAAGTATAGCATCAAGAAATCATTGCAAGTGTGAAATAGCCGCAGATAAGAATAGGTGTACCGAGATGATCAGAAAACGCATTGAGTCACAGAAATTAGGAACTCGTGATTTCTGGAAAATCTATAACAGCGTAGTGAATAATGAACAATCAACTATTCCCCGCTATCCAACCACCATGATGTCGCCTGCGCTGCATCTGATAAGGCTGAACTGCTGGCCCAGCGGTTCGCCGTGTACTCCACTTTGGACTCCACAAATCACTTCATCCTAAACTTTCAACTACTGATTGAAACCACAGTCGATGATTTGATTATCACCCATTCCCAAGTTCGTGATATCATAAAAAAGCATGTGGGGCTGATCTTATCCCTGCTATAGTCTTAAAGAAATGCTCTGCTAAGCTGGCTCCTGTCCACTCTAAACTCTACAACAAATACCTTGCCGAATCTTGCTCCGCTAGTTGCTGGAAAATTGCTTCTGTGATACCAGTACTGAAGAATTCTAGTAAAAAAAACTGACCCGCAAAAGCATCGCCCTATCAGTCCCCTCCCGTTCTTGGCTAAAGTTTTTGAATCATTAATCAATCTAGGAGTAGTCATCCACCTCGTTAATGCTAACCTTCTTTCTGACCAACAGTATGGATTTAGGCAAGTCATCTCGGAACGCATTTACAATACACTGGACAAAGCTGGTGAAACTAGGGTGGTAGCGCTTGATATATCCAATGTGTTTGACAGGGTCTGGCATCTTCTCATGAAAATTAATTCGTACGGTATTACTGGACAATTATTTAATATAATCCGATCCCTCTAAGACAAAAGAAAGATCTAGGTTATCCTCGATGGCCGTACATCTAAAAATCGTAATATTAATGCGAATGTGCCACAGGGTCGATCCTTCGACCGTTATTATTTCTGATTTTTTATAAAAGACCTCTCTGATGCAATTGTGTCCGAGATAGGTATATTTGCTGACGACATCACGTTCTATTCTCGACATGTGGGCAAAATGAACACACACATATCCAAAGCAATGGCTGAATCCTTAGAAACTGACCTCCAGTCTCTAGGAGAATGGGGACATACATTGATGGTGACATTCAATGCCAATAAGACAAAGCTCCTTTCCTTCTTTCCTTGACAATTATAAGACACCCTTTCAACCACCGATTGCCATTGCTAAAAGCACCTTACACGAGAGTTTATCATTCAAACTACTGGGCCTAATATTCACAGATAACATGAATTGGAACAAATAAATTGAAGACATTGCCAAGGCTGCTACAAAGAAGGTGGTCTCCCTCTACCGAGCTAGAAAACTTATCACACCTGGCAGTAGTCTATATCTCTACAAAGCCATCATTCGCCCATGCATAGAGTATTGTTGGCACATCTGGGCTGGTGCACCAACAGCTAGCCTCTCCCTCTTAGACAGGATAAAAAAGAACCTCTTATCTAATAGGTCTCACATCATCTAACAAGCCCCAACCCCTGTCCCATAGACGCAATGTTGCATCCCTGTTCTTGTTTTACATGTACTTCAATAGAAATGTGCTCCGATGAACTTGCTGCACTGGTGCCTCCCTCGACGTAAATAACCCCTATCAACTCGTCAGTCAGCAAGATCCTATCCTTTCACTGTAGAGGTCCCTCGATGCCGGAGGATATCTACTCTAATAACTTCTTTCCTCGAACTGCTAGCCTTTGGAATTCCCTCTCTGGTTCCTGCTTCTTGCTTTCCTGACTGTACAAACATGTAGAAGTTTAAATGTAATGTGAACAAACATCTCGCTGAACAACTCCCCACTTAGGATGCTCCTAGTTAACAGTAGCCCCTTACGTCTCAGTGGTACCGTTCCATTGTTTTGGGTGAACGAAAGTATTTTTTTGTTTGTTTAATTAATCAAAGGTACCTAAGAAAAAATATTTTAAGCTAAACATAAAAACAAAAAATTTTAAGTAAAAAACATTTTTATTCTTAGTACTCAGAGACTGATTATTCTTTGTATTATCCCAAATTCTCAACAATCAAACACGCAGATTGAATGATAATTACCATCATTAGATCCCCTGTAAAAAATCTTATCCAAGAAAATGTAGTTAATCTTGTTACAGGGCGTTGTTTTAAATTATATGAAATAAACTATAACATCGCCTTTACTGTTAATGGATGTCTGGCGCGATCGCTGAGATCACGATTTTATTGTAAAATCCACTAGCACAAAATTAATAACCCATTGGATCATAAGTAAAATTTTACTCAAGAAAATTTTTGTTTAATTTTTGTATTGGGCCTTTTTTTCAACTATATCCAGAGAGAGAGAGAGAGAGAGAGAGAGAGAGAGAGAGAGAGAGAGATCACCACAACTATAGTATAGACTAACTATGAATGCAAAAATATTTGTCCTGGCATCATAATTAAGACTCGGTATTGATCACAAATTTCTAATCAACACATCCATTTCATATTGATGGTTTCATCTGCAGTTATGTATACACAAAGTTGACGACCTGGTCGATGCCAAGAGGTGCTAAGAATCAAAGCAGTTTGCTAAACATTTGAAACATAATAGTAAACATTACATCTATTTTGATACGAGATAGATAAAGCCCAATTAGCGTACGCCCTCATCTAGTTACAATCAAGTAACGAAATTGAAGTATCGATAATATAACTGAACGACGTACTGGTAAAGTGGATAACGTCACGGACTATAGATCTGGCTATGCCGTACCAATATCGTTACTGACAATATGAACCCGCAATTTCCTATCAGCTACTATATGGCATTGCAAAGTTCTCCACTTCAAGTACTTGAAACGAAACTTTTAAATAATAAACATTTCATTGTTGTAGACACTAAACAAATACTTTCACATTTATTCGTAGAGAGAGATAAACAGGTAATTTTTATACAAATGTATTTATTTTTTTAAATACGACCGTAAAGAAAAAGAAGATAAAAATCAATGTGCCTGGGCGATGATGAGCGACTAAGAATATGCCGGAAAGAAAACTAATAAAGCAAAATAACAACTTAAAACATTTGAAATCTAACTACTATTTTGAAGAAGGCGTCGAGTAGCGCAATGGTAACTGCTGCAGGTTATGGAGTCTGTCCCAAGTTCAAATATAACCGAATTTATCACGTTTTTATATATATATATATATATATATATATATATATATATATATATATATATATATATATATATATATATAGTGTGTGTGTGTGTTAGAGTGAAATAAATTCCAGAAGGAAAACCGGGTATGAGAGCTCAATGTAATAAACAGAGCACGAACAAAATAAAATAACACTGAATCACCAGTGCAATAATTTATTTCGACCCTATGGTCTTATCAAGCATCCAAGCGAAGTGATTACACTTTTGAAAATGAAAAAAGAGAAATTCTCACTCACCATTTCAATATGCATATAGAGAGAGCGACAACATATTTAATACATATCTTGAGAGAGGGGAAAATGAACTATTTAAGACGTAAATCGAGGTGGAGAAGAGTGACAGCATATTTAATATATATATATATATATATATATATATATATATATATATATATATATATATATATATATATATATAGAGAGAGAGAGAGAGAGAGAGAGAGAGAGAGAGAGGGGGGAGATTGCACGATTTATAACGGAAGGCAATACAGTGAGGGGGAGAGAGCAATATATATATATATAGAAAGGGGAACATTGTATGATTTACCACGGAAGGTATGTAGGGAGTTGGGAAGAAAGTTGAGGTATCCTATACGGGTCAGCCTGTCTAGGTCCACCTCCAACCGCCCAACCCCAAGCTCCCTCAAATCGTCTCTGAAAGCCGGAAATTAAAGTTATCCGTCTGGCAAAACCAGCTTGGATGTGAGAGGATATAAGGAAGGAAAAAGCTGAAAATAGATCATCAGACAACCAAGGTCAGAGACCATGTCATATATATATATATATATATATATATATATATATATATATATATATATATATATATATATATATATATATATATATATATATATAAATATATATATACATATATATTTCAATCCAGTCGATATCAATCCAAAAATAAAACAATTCAATTTACCCTAAGGTTTACGCGCTTTCTAAGGAAATTAATCGTAAGTCCATACCATTTTAAATAAATTATTTGATTATATGATAATAATAATAATAATAATAATAATAATAATAATAATAATAATAATAATAATAATAATAATAATAATAATAATAATAATAATAATAATAATAATAATAATAATAAAATATAAGAGAATATTGGCAATATTATTAATAGCTTATTTGATTAATTTAAAGAAATTATTTTATTATATGATAATAATAATAATAATAATAATAATAATAATAATAATAATAATAATAATAATAATAATAATATTTAAGAAAATATTGACAATATTATTAATAGCTATAAAAATATTTTTAAAATATATAAATATACATCAGTTATAAAAATATATAAAAAAATATAAAATATAAAACATAATTATATATACATACATATATACACATACATACACACATACCCACACATATACCCATACATATATACATATATAGATACATATATACATACACATACACACACATACACACACATACATACATATACATACATACACACATACATATATATATACAAATACATATATATACAAACATATACCCATATACATACACATAACTCACACATGCACATAGATATATATACGCATACACACATATACACGTATATACATATACACATATATAATAATGGAGATCTTAGTACTAATAATTATAATTGTATTTAGTCATGTTGAAATAAAGAGATACATAGATAAAGAATCATGAAAGGGATTAAAGGATAACGGATAACGGATAAGAACAATCTAGGCAGACCCAATTCAGTATATCCATCGCTACTGATCTTAATAGATCTCGGATTGTGAGTTGTTGGTTATTTTAAATTTACATTTATGTCTGCACTTTGTCATTAGTTCATGTCTTCTGTCTAGAAGAATACCGTGTTCGTATTTCAGGATTCTTATTTTTTCCTCCAAATACAAATTGCACCTTTGCCTAAATCCATTCGGAATGTTAGAATAACATAAGATTGACCAAGAAACAACTGGTTTTCGATTTTTATTTTTCAATAGCTACTATTGTTTCGCTAACTCCCTTTTGTTCTTAAGTTCTGGATTTACGAATGAGTGTTTGTGGTCATAGAAACGCTGTTTCCAGTTACTTCCTTACAATTTAGGATTATATCTATTTTCAGTCCTAAATATTTGAAAGCTCTTATTAGTTTTTGTGCATTTTTTATACCAGTGGAGGTTACTATTAGGGATAACAATTAATCCATCATCCCTATATAACCCCACTAAGTTAGGCTCTACAATTCTACTAATAGTCTAAATTATAAAAATACCCACCAGATCGGCAATCTGTGCTGAGTCAAATGCTCCCATCGGGACACCAAAGTTATTATTGTTCTGTTAGATCCATGTTTCCTGATTATTTACAATGATGAATTTACGACAAGCCATAATGAATCTTACCTGTTCATCGGATATATCCACGAAGTTCCTAGCATAGTTGATACTGTTGATAACTAACTCCTTGGAAATTGAGTGGTAAAAATCCATTATGAGGCATTCCCCTTGTTTTCAATTAGTTCAAACCATTTAATGGTGTCAGATGAATCTTTCTAAAGATTAAATTGTGTAGCTTCCAGTGTCACATTTATAAGGTTCCTGAGAAGGTCCCTAGAGACGTGAGCAAGTTCAGATTTGGTGGAGTTAATTAGTCTAGTATGTTATATATATATATGTGTATGTGTGTATGTGTGTGTGTATGTGATAGGATTGTTATTTCATGAGTAAGTTTATCAGAAAGAACGTCGAATGAGAAATAGAGTGCTACTTGTTTTGCCTGCAGCATGAATGCAATGTTTAGATTGTCTTGTTCTCCTCCTTGAGCGGAGCCGTGTCATCGCCGAGAGTAAGAGCCGAGTCAAAAAGAGATCTCACTGTAATATGGCAGCATTTATCGACAGTAAGGTATAAGTTTCATTCAATGGACAATTTCTCGGCACGTTGAAGGCTAGACTTGAGATTGCCAATTTCGCTTCGACGAGCTACTAATTTGGCGTCATCTGCAAATAGGAGCACGTCCACTAATCACTTCCGGCATGTCGTTTATACAAAGTAGAAAAAGAATATGGCATTTCACGGAGCCTTGAGGACCCCAACTGCAAAAATCCAGTTCAGATGATAGACTGCCGTTTATCTGAACCCTGTATGTACGATAACCAAGAAACGATCTTATCCACTGTATAACCGATTCAAGAAGACCATAAGTGTTGAATTTATATAAAATTAAGCGGTGATTGACAGAATCAAAGGCTTTTGAAAAGTCCAAAAATACACTGTCAAGTGTATCTCTGTCATCAATTATACTCGTGACCCATTCTTCCATCACAAGTACATTCGTGAGACATGAACCTTTTTGAATAAAACCATGTTGAGATGGAGAGATGGTAGCAGTAGATGTAAGATGAGCCATGATGGCTCGTTTGAGTAGAATTTCCAGGGATTTTGAGACGATATAGGTGGTCTGTAATTCATCGGGTCTTTTTTTAAAGATAGGCCATGTTCTGACTACCCACCAATCAGCAGTAACAACTCCGGTAATAAGTGAAAGGTTGAAAAGGGCTGCTAAAAGTTCAGATAGTTCATGTGCAACAGCCCGTAAAATTGCTGGCTGTTGTCCATCTTATTTACATCTAATGACAAAAGCTACTTAGCGTTGCAGATTCTTTGCCATCATTATCTTTCAAAATATTTGCGAAAATATCGGCGAAGAGAAAAATGCTTGTTGGTTTGAGTGCAGAATTACATAGAGTTACAGTTTTTTTTATTTCTTTGCATGTAGGCATAAAAACGCCTCGGGTTACGACCAGCATCAAGAGCAAGCTGCCTCTCAAAATGTTGTCTACTTATGCTGGAGATGTGTTCAACATGATTATGTTGTTTTCTGTAGACCTCCAAAACCGCCTCAGATATCGTCTCTTGCAACGTGTATCAGTTTTCGTTCCAGAAAAATCTCCATAGTAATCCATGGTTCATGTATCTTGTATTTTGGCGCTTTCAAAGGTACGGACATATCCATAAGGTGCTACAGAAATTTCTTTATTTCCGCCCACATTGTTTCAACAGTCTGTTTGTTTGTTTGTTTGTTTGTTTGTTTGTTTGTTTGTTTGTTGGGTTTTAACGACCTTTCAACCCTTATAAGGTCATCTCAGGTCAATACAACAGTCTGACACTCAGTGTTAGGGTTAGATCTAGGTTAGGAAACTTACAGAATTTATTAAGATTGGGACTCAAAATCAAATTTTTTTATTTAAGATTTAAAGTTAAAATTTTAAGAATTTAAAGCTCATGCATCTAAAATAGTTTGATATTTGTTGATACCCTAGGTAGATGAAGGACCAATGATACCTTGTCCAGTGAAAACATTTAACAATAATAAGCAGTAATAATATTAAAATAATAACGAAAATTGTGGACATTTTTTAAATAATTATAATAAAGTTAACTAGAATCGAAGAAAACAACCGAAGAAATAACTATTAATTCATAATAAGCAAAAGTGTCTCAAATTCACTCCCTCCCCGCTCAGCAAACTCTCAATACTGAGAGTGTAATAGCGAAATATTACTCTAGATCTGATAGTTTAAGGCTTAACAATTTTATACTGGTTCAAAGAAATTTAGGGACGAGAAAAAATCATTTTACAATTATAACCAAACGTTATAAAAAAAAAAACTTTTAAAATTTATGCGGCTATTACAAAAAAATAAAAACAATACCTTTAAGGCACATATATACACAATTAATTACAAAAATATATACGTGTGTTCAAATATAAATACAGCACACACACACACACACATATAATATATATATATATATATATATATATATATATATATATATATATATATATATCTATATATATATATATATATATACGAGGCCTGTCTAAAAAGTATCCGACCGTTATTTTTCCGTGCGAAATAGAGACGACAGGGCGGCGCCACTCTACACAGTGAAGGAAGACACCTTCTTGCGCATGTGTGAATTTTATCACCGCCTTCCTGCGCGTTATTCGCTGCCTGTCGTTCGCTGAGTGAGGTGCTAGACAACGTGTTCGTCGGATTACCGATTCTCTCAAGATGACTGAACGTGTTGAGCAAAGGTACTGCATGAAATTTTGTCAAAAGCTTAGTGATTCTCAAAGCAAAACAATTCATAAGATTTAGCAGGTGTTTGGAGAAGATGCGATGGGTGTAACACAAATTAAGGAGTGGTTCAACCGAATCAAAAATGGCCGCACATCAGTGGAGAGTGACCAACCATTGCTGGCAGGCTCCAAACTGCTCAGAATTCAACTGTTGTTAGGAGGATGCGAAATTTGGTTATGGAAGATCGTCGTTCAACCGTGCCTAAGAGGTCGTAGTGAGTAAAGATTCCGCACATGCAATTTTGCGCGATGATTTAAACATGCACAGAGTGGCTGCGAAATTTGTGCCCAAGTTGTTGTCGCAGGAACAAAAGAACCTTTGTTTTCATGTTGCACAGGACCTTCTGGAAACCGCCAACACTGATCCTGGGTTTCTGAACACCATGATAACTGGGGATGAGTCATGGGTGTACTGGTACGACCCAGAAACAAAAAGACAGTCGTCGCAATGGAAGCATTCCGAGTCTCTTGGGCCAAAAAAAGCGCGACAGGTGCGAAGCGAAATCAAGATGATGCTGACTGTCTTCTTTGATATCCGTGGAATTGTGCATCACGAATACACACCGGAATGAGAAACAGTGACAGACATGTGGACGGCGAAAAACTGGCAACTGCATCACGACAAAGACATCCCAATTGATCCAACA
Organism: Sepiola atlantica; assembly: GCA_963556195.1. NCBI lineage: Eukaryota > Metazoa > Mollusca > Cephalopoda > Sepiida > Sepiolidae > Sepiola > Sepiola atlantica. The sequence continues at coordinate 111,624,667 of OY744517.1, read as the reverse complement.
TTTCTTGGCCAAACATGGAATTCCAGTCGTTCGCCAACCTCCCTACTCTCCAGACATGGCTCCTTGCGTATTCTGGTTGTTTCAAAAATTGAAGACGCCACTGAAAGGTTCCCGTTTTGAGATTAGAGAATAGATAATGCGGAACGCGACGGTGGAGATGAACACCATTCAAAAACAAGACTTCCAGAGGTGTTTCCGGCAGTTGGTGGGCTAACTGTGTGCAAGCAAAAGGGGCCTACTTTAAAGAAGATTATGGTCCCAACTCCGTCAGGTATTTGAAATATTTTTCTGGCTTAAGGTAGGATACCTTTTAGCATATATATGTATATATATATATATATATATATATATATATATATATATATATAGAGAGAGAGAGAGAGAGAGAGAGAGAGAGAGAGAGAGAGAGACAGACAGACAGACAGACAGACAGACAGACAGACAGAGACGGAGACAGAGAGTTACACACAATCATGAGTAAAAATATACAGACAGACAGTAGCACACAATACATAGAAACAATCAAATAGCTTTGAGATAAGTTAGGATGTTTAGATAAAATTATTATTTATAATTGTTATTTTTTAAATAGCGACCGATTTATATACTGAGGGCGGGGAAGGTATCGGGTTACTTGGGGCCTTATTATTGCATCAAATTGCAGCCTGATACGAGCGACCACCAAAAGAAGAGTCAATTCTTAGCTTGGAAATGAAAGAAATCGCAATAAAACAAGACTAAAAGAATTTTCCTTCTCTTACCTTCTTTGCATAAACCTAAATTAGACTAAATATAACCCACATTACGACACCTTACGCCTTGAAGTTTATTCCCAAATCCATGATGATTAGTTAATTAGTTTAGGAGTGAATCTTGTACATACAAATATATAAACATTTAAACATACCTAACTTCATAATGATAGACATATATACGTGTGTATCTGTATGTTTCTCTCTCTCTCTCTCTCTCTCTATCTATCTCTCTCTCTCTATCTATCTCTATCTATCTCTCTCTATATCTCTCCCTCTTTCTCTATCTTTCTATATATCTATCTATCTATCTATCTATTTCTTTCTTTTAATCTACATTCACCAGAGCGTGTGCAATCTTTAACACGTAAACACACTCAACATAAATCCACATTGAATTCTGACGCACGCAAAATATACAATGAAGTATTTCAAGATGAATTCAATTTAGCATTCGACTTTTTTTTTTGGAAACTTTGATCCTTTCTTTTGTTTCTTCCTTCGTTTTTACCCTTTCCCCAAATGAAACTTTTTTTTTCTATCGATTCCATTGGGGCGAATTCTGTCTGCCGCTAAAGACGAGCCAACTACGTTCGTTACAAATCAATAGTTCTTCACACTATAGAGACGCCCTCGCTGAAAACACCATTGTACACCAACAGACAAAAATATAATACGTTTAGGGTTTTTTTTTCAATGTTTTCCTTCTATTTTTCTTCTTTTAGTCAATAAATTCTCGTTTTGTTTTTCCTATGTTATTTTTCTTTTCATAATACTTACTAGTTGAAATACTTGCCTACGTTGGGCGTAACGTTCAACATGAGAATCTTAAAACATCACATCCTTTCTGATATATATATATATATATATATATATATATATATATATATATATATATATATATATAACTTTCTGTTAGATACCTCGTTGTAGACGTCTAATAGTTTCATTTTTCACCGCGTGTGACCGCATTACCATATTGCAATAATTAGAGATAAATGAAAAAATACGTATGCACCGTATATTCGCAAGATCATTTTATTCGTTTTATCAGCAATATCTCTAGACAGCTTATTAGTCGTAGAATGGATGCCTAGGCTCCTTCCGTCAACATTGCTCTTGGTCATAGTTACAGAGGTCTAATAGGGACAGTGTTCGCCATAACTTCAACTGCTAGTTAAGTCTCTACCTATTCGAAACACATTTTATCCCCTAACACGTAATCTAGTTCAACAAAACTGGACGACAGACCTTTTTATGTAATATGTACTAAACCAAATATTAATATTTATAATTATTTTAGTATTTTGGACAAACCAGATGTGACTTTTGAATTTCACAAGAACCAAAATGACAACAAGTCTAGCAAGTGCTTTGATATATTGCTGTAGGTCACGCGTGGGGGTCGTAGCAGGACGGGAAAAGGATATGTTTTGGGGTGATGTTATTATTATTTACGCACTTGACTTATTATCAGCGATTGCTCAGTGGCAACAAGGAGTGGTGTTCCTGGAGCCTGAGTGACACCATGTATCCCAAGTTTTCGAGTACTTTCTGCTTTTTTCGATTATCATTTAAATTAATCTTGTGTTATCGTAACAACTGTTTGCCATTATTTCTTGCTGCTAACCATTGGTTTTCTCTGGAATTTGAGTAGAAATAATCCCCCAGGCTTCCAGGATTCTCCGTGCCCTTCAAGTCAATATCTGGACAGTGTTCTCCCCGCTCGCTCTTTCCATCCTCCTTGACTTTTCACGAATATTTTTGTGGTACTAGCCGAAGCTGGTGCCTCCAGATTTTTATAATCTCAGTTCCTTTGGTTTGGCGTAATCTTCTTTCCATGTTTCTAGTTCTGTTTACGGGAGTGTTAGTTTACCTGTGATTGGTCGATGTCATCAGATTACGTGAAATGGTTTTCGTACTCGTAGACTTTTTAATATTTGAACTGGTTTCACTAATGTCATCATTTGTATGGTTTCAATTCTGCCTTTGATTCCAATTTCTCCTAGTCTTTTTTCTAGTTTTTTTTTCTGAATTGTTCCTTGTGCTCTTACAATTATTGGTATTACAGTGTTCTGTTAAATATGTTCCAAATTCCCTTTTGCTTTCTGGCAAGCTCCATTTCCTGCTTTCTTGATCTTCATCCTGTTATCAGTTGGGGCATCGAAATCCACTATTTGTCAGTTTTTTTCCTTCTTGTTGTCTTTTATCACGCGCAGTCTTCTTGCCTAAATGAGTTTTTCTGTTTGTATTTTCATATTTCATAGGATTGTATGTCTTTTATTTTCCAATAATGGCTCCAGTTTCTGCCTGTGCCAGTTGTGTATATATTCAAAGTGCATTCACTTCCCAGTAGACCATATTCTATACTCATTTGTTTCATATTCCTTTTGGACTAGTTTGATGTTTTACCGTTTCGTCTCTTTGTCCACAATGTATACATTTTCTATTTTCCTGAGCCTTGTCTATTTTGGCTTTATTCGTTTCATTTGGTTTCTACTATATATTTTAGTTTCAAGAAGCTTTCTTGTTTTTATCATTCTATTTATCTGTGGCTGGTAAACGTTTGTTGGTTTGTGGATTGGTTTCCGCATTCAATGATTTTCCTAAATATTTCGGCTGTTTTTATCATTTCTGTTCGTTGTATGGTCTCATTTTTTTAATTCTAATTTCTCCGTTTTACTAGTTTTTTTTATATTGCTCCTAGTGCTTGTACAATTATTGGTATTATATAGACATACTTCATGGTCCATATTTCTTTCAGTTCTCTGGCAAGTATTATGTATTAGCTTCGTTTTTCTGTCTCCTTGGACTTCACTGAGAACTGCTGGAACATCAAAATCTACAATTTGGAAGGGTTTTTTTCTTATTGTGGACTATTCTGACATCCGGTCCCCTTGCTTGGGTGCATTTGTCTGTTTCTACCTCCATGTTCCAAGGGATTTTCAGCTTTTCCTTTTCCAGTACAGTCTCCGGTTTGTATATGTACTATTTGCCTATATGTTCAAAATTCAGTCTCTTGCATAGTTCCAAGTGTATTGCTTTTCTCACGCAGTCGTGTCTGTTTTTGGTTTCTTTTGGGGCTAGTATTTTGCATTAACATATTGTGTGATTTACCGTTTCGTCTCTTTGTCCACAGAGTCTACATTTACTTCTTTTTTTTCTATCTTACTTTCAATATAGTTCGTTCTGTTATCGTTGTTCTGTGCGGCAGTTAGTAGCGATTTGGTTTCTCTGCTCAGGTGACTTTTTCCTTAGCCATGTCCAGGTGGTTTCGTGTCTCTTTTCTGGTCAGTCTTAGGAATCGTCCATGTAGCTGGTTTTATTTCCTTGTCTTTTTCTTTTAAGTTTCGCTGGTCCCTGTAGTGTTAATTTTTCCAATGTATCTTGCTGCAATGATCAGCCTTTCTGTATTTTTTATGGAAATTGCTCCAGACAATACTTCAAAGTCAAAAACAAGCCAACAATAAGTGTTAGATGGATAAATTCCGACCCAGAAAACAGGAATTATTCCTCCTTTGTCAGAAACATCGCTCATTGAATGTGAGGACTAAAGGACAAATTAAGGGAAACGAAAATAAACCCAAGGTCCACTTTCTACTCTCCTTATTCTGGGTTATGTACTTTTCGAATTATTACCAGTCCTATTCCCCCTTCTTTCCTTTTTACGTAGAGTCGGTAAATAACATACTTTGGGTTTAGCACGTTGTTCATGGTCATTGGTTTCCTAGTCTTCTGATCGATATGAGTGAGTTCTTCTTTTGTCCAGCCTATGAATGATCCAGAGTATATATTAGTGATACTTCTCAGGTGTTTATTCCTTTTACTAGTGATACGGGCAAGATGTTTATTCTTTTTATCAGGTTTCTACTAAATAACTTTTATTATTATGTGTACTAACATGGAGTTCTCAGACAGTTCATCATCTGTGATTGCTCACTCATAATCACCGGTGGTGTTCCCTGGAGTCTGAGTGACAACAAGTCTCCCAGATTTCCAATACTCTCCACCTCTTTCGATAACTATTGCAAATGACTTTGCGTTATCACAACAAACGCTTACCATCGATTTCTCGCTAGTAACGACCATTGGCCTTCTCTTGGATTTGGGTGGCAATAAGCCTCCCCAAAGTCTGCCTTCTCCGCACTCTTCCAGTGGAGGTAGGTATGGTTAGTGTTCTCCCTCCTCGGTCTTTCCATCCTCCTTGACCCTTTACAACTATTTTGTGTGGTATCAGCCGAGGCTGGTTCCATCACTCTAGGAGGGGGGGGGGCTAGTTTATGAAATTTCTTGCATTTTCTGTTCCTTTGGTGGTGTTCTTTCTATAATTTTGTTTTCTTCCTATTGCAACTTCCATATGATTGTCTAGTATTCGTAGCTCATATGGGTTAGTTTCCACATTTAAGGAGTTTCCTTAAGATTTCAGCTGTTTACATCATTGCCGTTCGTTGTGTAGTCTCAGTCTTTACTTTGATTCCAATTCCTCCAAGTCTTTTTTTCCATATTCTTCGGAACTGTTTCTAGTGCTCATACGATTATTGGTATTATATTGACTTTATTCATACTCCATACCCCTTTCAATTCTCTTGTGAGTTCCGTGTATTTGTTTCTTTTTTCTGTCTCCTTGATCTTCATCCTGTGGTCTGCTGGTACAGCAAAATCTATGATTTGGCAGGATTTGTCCCTTTTGTCACCTATTATGACATCTGGTCTCATTGCTTGTATGATTTTATCTGTTTCCACCTCCATATCGCAGAGTAAAGATTCCGTTTCTTTGTTAATATGTCCTTTTCTTAGCCATGCCTAGTTATTTTCGTGGGTCTCTTCTCTTGTCAGTCTTATGAAATGTCCATGTAGATGTTTTGACTATCACTTTTCTTGTCTTTTTGTTTATTGTTTCGGTGCTTCATGAGTTGTTCATTAGAACGGTGTCTCTTGCTGCAGTGATCAGCCTTTCTGTGTTCTAGGTTATGTATTTCTTCAGCTCTTCTAGAATTACCAGTCCTCTTCCTCCTTCATTTCTATTCACGTAGAGTCTGTCCATATCGTCTTTTGGATTTAGTGCGTTGCGCATGGTCATTAATTTTCTAGTTTTCTTGTCAAGGTTTTAACATTTTTTTGAAGATATTCACCCCAAACAAGGCAGGACGCCACTGTAGACGTAAGGGGCTATTGAGAATTAGGGAATAGGTTTAGGGTGTAATCCTAAGTTGGGAGCTGTGCAGCGAGATGTATTTTTACATTAGTTTCAAACCTCTGCATGTCAGTAACGTCGGGAAAACAGGAGGCAGGAAGGGAGTTCCAAAGGCCGGCAGCATGAGGAAAGAAGCTGCTGGAGTAGAAGGCTCTCCGGAATCTGGAGACCTCCACAGTGAATAGATGGGACCTAACTGATTGTGGGGTTGTTCTAGTGTATTTGCGTTGAGGAGGCACTAAAGCAGCTTGTTCATCAGAGCACAATCCATTGAAGTACTTGTAAAACAAGCACAAAGATGCAACATTGTGGCTATAGGACAGGGGCTGGAGCTTAGTGGATAGTGAAAGACCTATTAAGTTGGCGACTCTTTTCTGGACCTTGTCTAAGAGGGAGAGATTAGTGGATGATCCACCAGCCCAGATGTGACAACAATACTCCATACATGGGCAGATGGTGGCTTTGTAGAGATACAGGATAATGTCAGGTGTGAGAAGTTTAATAACACGGTAGAGGGAGACCACCTTCTTTGCAGCAGCCTTGACAATGTCTTCAAAGTATTTGTTCCAATTCATGTTACTTGTGAATGTTAGGCCGAGTAGTTTAAATGTTGAACTCTCAGGTAGGGTGTTATTTGCCATGGCAATTGGTGATTGAAGAGGTTTCTTGTAGTTATTGAAGGAAAGGAGCTTTGTCTTTGCGGCATTAAAAGTTATGATCCCAATCCACTGCAGCCTGGAGGTCACTTTCTAAGGATTCAGTTATTACCTTGGATATGTACGCATCCATTTTGCCCACATGACGAGAGTCCAGCGTGGTGTCGTCAGCAAATATACCTATCTCAGACTCGATGCGATCAAGGAGGTCGTTTCTGAAAACCAGGAAAAACAAAGGTCCGAGGATGGATCTTTGGGGTACACCTGTATTTATGTCATGTTGCTTAGATGAACAGCCATCAAGGACAACCTGGATCTTTCTTTTTGGTTAGAAAGGATCTAATTATATTAAATATTCGTCCAGTAATACCATATGAGTGATTTTTTAGGAGGAGCTCTTATGCCATACCTTGTCAAAGGCTTTGGATATATCAAGCGCTACTGCCTTAGCTTCACCTGCCTTGTCCAGTGTATGATATATGCGTTCAGAGATAACCGTTAAGATGTCCGCAGTAGATCGTGCTTGTCTAAATACATACTAGCGGTCAGAAAAAAGTTTAGTATTAACTAGGTACCGGACTATCGCTAGATTGATTTAGGATTCAAAGATTTTAGCAAAGATCGGGAGTAGGCTGATTGGGCGGTAGTTCTGAGAATTAGTTGTATGCCAAGAATTATTAAAGCCTGGTACCACAGAGGTAATTTTCCAGCTATCAGGGAAGCAAGATTTAGCAAGGCATTTGTTGTAAAGTTTGGAGAGGACAGGGGACAATTCTGCCGAGCATTTCTTTATTACTATTACAGGTATAAGATCAGGCCAACATGCTTTGGAGGTGTCAATGTTTTTTATGATGACCCTGACCTAAGATGGAGTGATGATCAGGTTTTCAAGTGTGGCTTCAGTCCGCAATGGGAATTTAGGGAGAGGGTGGTTTGCCGAGTCCAAAGTGGAGTTGTTGGCGAAACGTTAGGTAAGTAGTTCAGCCTAATCAGCTGGCGTGCAAACAACATCATTGTGGTTGATAGTGGGGGAATCGTTGATTGTCCATTGTTCACCACACTATTATAGATTTTCCAGAAATCACGAGTTCCTAGTTTCTGTGACTGAATGCATTTTTTGCTTATCTCTTCTCTTTGCTTCACCTATCACTGCCTTACAATTATTTCTTGATTCTCTAAATTTCTGTCTATTCACAGTTGACTTATGGCTGACGAACTTTCGGAATGCTTGCTGCCTCTTAGCAATAGCAGCTGTACATTCCGAGGTGAACCATTGAGGGGAGCGGGGTTTGCTGAAGAATTTTTGCATGGGACATAGGCTTCAATGCCTGCTTTGACCCATTCGGTTAACTCATTTGCACACTGATCAGCAGGGAGTGAGAATGTTTCAATCCATGGAGCATCGCTGATGTGATCTCTGATGGACTCAAAATCAACCTGCTCGTAGTATATCGTTGTTTTGAGCAATGGCTCATCAGCTTTTGAACAAGTTTTTAGGGTGATAGCAATCATAACCATGACGTGATCAGCCTTCCCGAGCGGACTATGGGCTTCAGTCACAGAAGCCTCGGGCAGTTAGGTCAAGAACAGGTCAAGAAGTGAGGCTTGCTGGTCTACTCGATCAGGGAGGTGGGTCGGGAAAGCAACAGTCTGTGAGAGGGAGTGAGCTAAGGAGAAATTATATGTAGAGTTACCGGCTGCGTCAGTAAGACTGGAGAATCCCAGCCAGTCACGGTGGTGTGCATTAAAATCCCCAAATACATATAATTGGGCATTCGAGTCGAGCGAGAGTTTAGCAGGGTACAGTCCTGGGTCGAAGGGGAACGGTATAAGAAATATAAGTAACTAACGCTGTGGTGTAAAGTCAATTTAAAGCACATGTAGGATTGGTCATTTGATTCTAACCTATGTTCTCTAGTTAGGGGGAGGGTATTCCAAACATAAACTCCTAGCCCAGGCATGTTTGTCAGAGTCTTTACGGTAGAGAGGGAGGTAGTCAGTCATGTCAAAGTGGTGAGGATTGAAGGTTCGTTTCACTTAGTGCTAGGATATCCGTGGAGTTTGTCAGGAGAAAAGTTTCTACGTTGTTGTTGTTGGTTCTAAGTCCCCGGATATTAGTGAATGGGAGTCTCAAGGGCAGAGGCGAAGATGTTTTGTGTTGGGTGTCTGGTTTAGATTTTATTTTTTTATTTTGCAATGTCATGTTTGTTTTTGATAGAGTGAGGGTCGACAAAGTGGGTTCATGTTAGGTGCCAATAAGCTCACACAACCAGTCCATTAGTTGCAACCTGGTCCATGGAAGTTGTGGGCTCGGGAAAGCCCACTGGGGATAACTGTAGGGTTTTTTCCCATGAGCGACATGGCACATACAGCTACCCACGGTATTATACAACTGATGATGGAACAGCCGTTCTTAGCACTACCTAAGAGTTTGTGCTCTTGTCCTGTCAGTCAGAAACAGCAGCCAGACAAGCTGTCTAACCTGTACCCTCAATCTATCGGACCAAGAGCGACCCAGACCAGTCATGTAAGACTTAGTGACGAAAAAACTTTCCCCAAGTTGCCTAGATAGAGAGAAAGAGAAACGGCATTCATTTTCCTAGTCAGGAAACAAGGCTCAGCATTGGGTGCCTTTGAGGCATTCCAGCGCTGGTACCTCTGCCTGGCTAATAGACAGAGAAGGAGTGCAAAGGTCGGGCGATAGGCAGAGCCCATCTACTCTTTAAGCAATTTTAGGTTTGCAAACCGGATATTTTGTTCGAGATTCCAGCTCTAGGAAGGTTGTCGATCATGACTAATGAGGCCTCCCTCCCCAACAGTTTGCTGCCAAGACGTAAGTGGTTAGTAGCAAGGTTTTATTTTCAGAGTTTTCCTGGGCTCTTCTTTAGTCCAGCCTATGAATGTTCCAAAGTATCTTATTAGTGATACTGCCCAAGTGTTTATTCTATTTTACTAGATTTCTGCTATATAATTTTGTTTCTAAGAGTTTTCTTGTTCTTCGCAAATATTCTTTTCCAATCTTCTCTTTCATTTCTGTAGATTTGATGGTGTCTGCTTCCAGAACTCCCAAATATTTATAGCTATCCTGTTCGCCTAGAACACTCATCTCCTCTTGGTTGGGCAGTTCTATGCCCTCTGCTGTCACCAGTTTTCTTCTTTTCATCTCTAGCAGTGCACACTTTTCCATTCCAAATGTCCTGGCTGAAGATTGTAGTCGTATTTATCAGCTGTTTCAGTTCTTTTTTGCTTTTTGCAAATAGATGCAGGTCGCCCATATACATGAGGTGGTTTATTCGTTGTTCTGTGTTTGTAAACTTGTATCTGGCATCACATTTCCTGAGTATGTAGTTGAGTGGCATTATGGCTATGATAAATAGTAGTGGTGATAGGGAATCTCCTTGGAAAATGCCTCTCTGTGTTTTTATCTGTCAGGTGTTGCCTTTCAGCTGTCAGTTTTAGTCTTCATGTTCCCATTGCTTTCTTAATTAGATTAATAATCCTGTCAGGTATCTCGCACATTTTTAAGCATTCAATTATCCATGCTTGAAGGATTCTGTCATAGACTCTCTTGTTGTCAATCCATGCCATGGTTATGTTCTATTTTCTGCTTTTTACCTCCTTCAGGATCTTTTTATCTATGTAAGGCAGATCATGCGTCCCTCTTTTCCCTTTCCGGCATCTTTTTTGTTCCTCATGAAGCAGTTAACGATTTTTCAGGGAGTGGTAGATTTATTCTCTTAATTGTGCAGTTCGGATTTTCTACATTGTTGGTAAACAGGTTATTGGTCTGTAGTTGCTTGGGATCGTTCTCTTTTTCTTATCTTTTTGTATTATCATTGTCCTTCTTTTCGTCATCCACTCCTGTATGTCTGTTTTGTGGATACATCCTCTCAGTTTGTACGCTGCCTATTCATGTAGGGTCGTGACTTGTTTAAACCAGTATTCATGTATCCCATCGTGGCCTGGTGCTTTCCAGTTTTCCATGTTCCTTAGGATTTTCTTAATCGTTTCTTCATTAATTTCTGTTTCTGTTCTTTCTTCAATTTCCTCTAGTTCATCTTTCATATTTTTCAGCCATTTGGCATTTTTGTGGTGGTTTTTAGGCTTTTACCATATCTTGCTCCAGAAGTTTTTTTCTCTCTGTCGGGTCCGTCGTCGTCGTCGTCGTCGTTGTTGTTGTTACTACTACTACTACTACTACTACTACTACTACTACTGGCTAGGTAAGTCTAGTAGTTGTGTTATTGTTTCCTTTTAGTGTCTAGATTGCAGGCTCAAATCTGAAAAAGAACGATATAATTGAGGTATGTATTAGTTTAGCATTTTGATTTGTATTAATTTCAAATGCGACATAGGTTGTTGTAAAATATCAAATGTCTTTGTGCAAGATTAGGCTTGTCTTAATAATCGATGTTTTCAAGGGCCCAAGAGTTGACACCTATGTGTTGAGGAACGAACAACTAGAATCGGATGAGTAATGATAAATATAATTCACGAGATAATTCTCAATCACGCGTGAGTATATACTATATCTTTAAATATGTGACAAAGGCATGAGCGAACGAGAAAAAGAAAGAGAGAGAGAGAGAGAGGAGTAAGATAGAAATAAATAAATCAATTACATCCTTGATGAATCAGCCTGCAAGTTTACGATATTAGATATTCACGACTCCCTTTATCCTACATGAACCTAAAGGGGTCTACGAACATACTTTAGTGCGTATGAAGACAAATATACAAAGTAAGACTTCTGTCTGAAGAAGACAGTCACCGACGTAGTGGATAAATAAGATAAGTACTTAAAACGTTATTAATATGTTGATGTTCTTGATCGATTAGCTGCGGTGATAGAGCGAGAGTTTACAGAGTCTTGGTTGACTTTGTGAACCGGGTTCGCACCCTGCGACCATCTGAAATTGTCACGTCCTATACGGATGAGAGCGTAAGCTTGAAACGCCGGCATATGTAGATATAAATAATTTATTATTTCTTTGTATATATATATATATATATATATATATATATATATATATATATATATATATATATATATATATATATATATATATGTAGAAATCTCTCGTGAATATCTGTTGAGGTGTTGACTGGACGATATGGAAGTCTCTAGTGGTCCACGTGGCTCGTGTGATTAGGTTATAAGAAATATTGGCATTTTTCATATATATATATATATATATATATATATATATATATATATATAAGTATCGTTTCTTATTTGAATATATAAATTTTGAGAAAGCCAAAAACGATATATGCTTTGTTTTTCTTTAAAATTAACATTTATTTACCTTAGAGTATTCATGCAAGCTTTCGGTTTTACAAAACATTTTCAAACAATATTTTCTTTTATAAATAATTGTTTTTTTGTATTTTTTTTTTTTGCGATGTAAAAATCTATCGTGAAAAAAAAAAGAATGTGTATCATGAATAACTGGTCAGCATGAAGAATAAATATTTCAACATATTAAGAACTTGAAGCATAAAAACGCTTATGTGAACCTAAAGCGGTCTGGGAATGAAGTCGTTCGTAATCTACGAACATAAAAACGTTTACCAAATTGACTTGATTCATGATTAAATAAAAGAAGGGGGGATATACCGTAAAATCTGCCGGGCTAGAAAACGTCTCACACCTACAAGTATCCTATATCTCTATAAAGCCACTATTCGCCCGTCTATGCAGTATTGTTGACACATCTGGGCAGGTGCACCAAACACTAGCATGTCCCTCCTAAATAGGGTGCAAAAAAAAAGTCTAACCTAATAGGTCCCGCACTGTCTGCCACAGTGTTGCATCCCTGTAATTGTTTGTACAAGTACTTCCAGCGAATGCGCTCCGATGAACTTACTTCACTTGAACCCCCTCAACGTAAATACGTTCAACAGCATAATCACGCCCCTTCACTGTAGAGGTTTACTTAAGTTGCTCCCCATAAATATAGCCCCTATCGCAGTAGGCCCTTACGCTGCAGTGACAATATGTCTTGTTTGGGTCGAACGAAAGTATAGTAAAACTATTAAAAAAAAACTAAAACAAAAACATTACGATAATTCGAATCTTCATGAATACAAATAGTTTAATTTTAAGAATGATGAAAGTAGCAATTTTCTTGTGGCAAAAAAAAACGAAATCCAACTTGTTGAAACTTGTTGAGCGCAAACGTAAAATAGAGCAGTTTGTTTATTCATGATTATTCATTCATGCAATGTTAAAATTCCAGCCACTTGCTCAGCTTCTACCCTCACCAACTCACTTTTCAGTTCCTTTCTTGTTCAGTGTCTTTAAACGATAATAACAAAGATATCACGTAAAATCAGTAACCATTATAACCATTGTAACCGGGTTTATGGTTCTAATGTGACACTTGTCAGAAATACAAATACATTAAAAAAAATAAGTAGATTAAAAAAAAAAGACTGCTGTCAGTTAACATGTGTGTGGAGTAATGTGTGGGCGTATACCGCCCTCTCTCCCCCTCTCTCTCTCTCTTTCTCTCTCTCTCTCTTTCTTTTTCTCTCCTTCTCTCTCTCCTTCTCTCACACTAACAATCTTCATCTTCTATCTTTTTTTTTAATTTATTTTTTGAACATAGTTCACCCAAAACAAGGCAGGCCGCCACTGTAGACGTAAGGGGCTACTGAGAAAAGAAAAAGGGAGAAGGAAGGGGGTCAACCTAACTTGGATCTGCGCAGATGTCTGTTTACATTAGTTTTAAATTTCTGCATGTCTGTTCTGTCGGTGAAACAGGGGGACAGGGAGAGAGTTCCAGAGGCCAGCAGTACGAGAAAAGAAGCTATTTGAGTAGAAGGCTTTCCGACATCTGGGAACCTCCACAGTGAATAAATGAGATTTAGTTGATTGTCGAGTTAGTCTAGTGAATTTACGTCGAGGGGGCACCAGAGTGGCCAATTCATCGGAGCATAATCCATTGAAGTATTTGTAAAACAAGCACAAAGATGCAACATTGTGGCGATGTGACAGAGGCTGAAGCTTGGTTGACAGTGAGGGTCCTATTAGGTTGGCGATTCTTTTTTGGACCTTGTCAAGGAGGGAGAGACTAGTAGATGATGCACCAGCCCAGATGTAACAACAATACTCCATGCATGGGCGGATGGTGGCTTTGTAGAGATACAGGATAATGTCAGGTGTGAGGAGTTTACTAGAACGATAGAGGGAGTCAACCTTCTTTGCGGCAGCCTTGGCAATGTCTTCAATGTATTTGTTCCAATTCATGTTACCTGTGAAGGTTAGGCCGAGGAGTTTGAATGATGAACTCTCAGGTATCTATATCTCTCTTCTTCTATGTTAATAAAATTATAAGACCACTTCTTGAGTGTGTGTGTTTTTCTTGCCGCTACATAGCCAAGCATAAACAGTTCATCTGTTGGAAGAGGCAGTGGCAGTAAATATTATATTTACGTATCGACTCTTGATTGGACAAAATCTCCAATAAGTGTTTCCTTCAGCCAATCAGATCATTCCAGTGAACTTGTATAAAAACACATTAGCACGGATTTCTAGACAAGGCGCCAGTATATGTGTAGCAGTCACCAATAGGGGCTACTTTTGTCCCCTTAGGGTTCGAAGAAAAAGATCAGACGACCTCCTGGCACCAGCTTTGACACATCGCAGAGAGCACCAGCGAGGAACGAGGAAACGCTCTCTCTCTCTCTCTCCGCCGTCGCCACTTGGCGACTACTACTATCTTCATCTGAAGAAATCCACGGGCGGCCCTAAGAACTCTTAGATTCTTCCTCTTCCTCAGACGGACACCGTCCTAATCTCTTCTACCTATACCAAACGGTATAGGTAACCTTGAGTTAATAAACCCCTTTTTTATTATAGTTACAGAAATACTTTTCGTTGTTCCGTTTCTTTACGAGAAGATGAAAGGATAACCCCTTTCATCCTCTTATCATCATCCCCTTTACAAATGGCGACCCGATGCTAAAAGAAAGGAAAAAAAACAGACCTTCTGATATCCGAAACGTAAGAAAACAACGGAATATAAAAAAAAAATTAAAAAACCCTCAAAAAGTTATTTCTGCGACGAAAAGGTTTTAAAACTCAACCCCTCGGCGACAAAAAAAACAAAAAACTCCGTCGTTTAAAAAAAAAAACAGTCACAAATTGAGCAAGACACGAAACTCCGAGTTTTTGTAAACAGAAAAAAAAATTTCAACCTTGAGAGATTCGGAAACTTTTTAAATTCTCTTTAAAAGCTTAAAAAAGGACAGTTATTTTTAACACACACACAAAAAAATACCGAAATCCCTTTTTTTCTCTCTCTCTCTCTTTCTATCACAGTAAAGGCGTACTTCGCATCGAAGAAACTTTTGCTTTTATAAAATATTTTTTCTGTCTTTAACTGAACGAATTCTTGACAGAGAAATACTTCAAAACACCTTAAAATATAAAACTATTAACAAAAAAAAACTTTTTTCCTAATTAAAAACAAGTTTCAAACAACTTTAGACAGTCAGACTCTGCGACGCCGCGACGTATCCACCCTCCAAAATGGCGCTGACAAATTCTTTTGACTTCAACCGAAGAAATTAGATTCAACAAACGAAGAAAGAAAGCATTCTTTTTGCCTTAAAAAAAAGACACTTGTTTATACGAATAATTTTTTTAAAGGCCCCTTAAAAGAGTAAGTACATTAGTTTTTTCCCTTTTACACACAAATACATATACTCAAATATATCTATCCCTTCTGTCACCAAAAAAAAATACATACTTATTATTTTTTTTTAACTTCTTGGCTTTCTACACTTACACAATTCCTCTTTCGTTTTTTTCTCTCTGAAATGTGTGTCCATGACGATGTTTTCAATTTTTATTTAACTTAGATTTCTTGGTCTGGGGTCCCATTAAAAAAAAAAATGAGAACTTTATCTGCCAACGCCGGAAACAGCAGTCAACAGGTCACATTGGCCATATTCCATGCGATAGGGCGACTTGAGAGAAACATGCGAAAATTAAGCATGCCTATATCTCAATCGCCTAGACGTCGTAATCGTTCGTCGTCCCCACACCATCGCCACTCAAATAAGCCAGGATTGTGTTACTACCATAGTCGCTATGGCAACCAAGCACATAAGTGTAAACAACCTTGTTCGTTCCCTTACCAGGGAAACTAAATTCTGGGGACCCGAGCACGGCACGGTCTCATGATAACCGTGCATATTTCATTAGGGACTCAATATCCCAAGCACGTTGCTTGGTTGATACTGGGGCCGCTTGCAGATTTGGCCTCTGAAACTACTAGCTAAAAAGCTACCAGTGTCGCCCATTTCACTGCAAAACGTAAATCACTCCCCTATTCCCACGTACGGTCAAATTTCTCGTTCTTTGGACTTGGAAATGCGCAGAGACTTTACGTGGGTCTTTACAGTCGCGGATTTACCCTAACCCATTCTGGGCGCGGACTTTCTGCACCACTTTAATCTATTAGTGGACATGCGCAGACGACGGCTGATAGATGCTAATACGGAACTTTCCGTACCGAGTTTTAAATCAAACACCCCATCTGTCAGCCCGGTATTCTTTATTGCCGCAATCGATGACCCATACCAGACCCTACTCCACTCCTACCCAGAGTTAACGAATCTTAATTTTGTTGTGAGTAATCCAACTCACTCAACAAAACATTATATTGAGACCACAGGAGCTCCTGTGTTCTCACGCCCTCGTCGCTTACCTGCAGAGAAACTAAAAGCGGCGGAGGCGGAATTTAACCATATGCTGCAACTGGGAATTATACGCCCCTCGTCCATTCCTTGGGCTTCCCCTTTGCAAATGGTCCTGAAGCACTCCGGAGATTGGCGTCCGACTGGGGACTATCGACAACTCAATGCCATGACGGTACCTGATCGTTACCCAATTCCACATATACAGGACTTTGCTTCGTCTCTTCACGGTTGTAAGACCTTCTCCAAACTGGACTTAGTAAAGGCTTACCATCAGATTCCACTGAATCCGGTCGATATACCCAAAACGGCGGTAACAACTCCTTTTGGAGCGTTTGAATTCCTGACTATGCCTTTCGGTTTGCGAAACGCGGCTAGTACCTTTCAACGCTTCATGGACGATTTAGTGCGAGATCTTGACTTCGCCTATAATTACATAGACGACATACCTGTGGCAAGTGCCTCACCTGAGGAACATGTCACCTATCTCCGCCTACTGTTCGAACGGTTTCAGCAATAGCAGGTGAAGATTAACCCTGGTAAATGTGTTTTCGGTGCTTCATCACTAGTTTTCCTGGGCCACATTATCAGTCCTGAAGGCATATCTCCCTTGCCTGAAAAGGTTAAAGCTCTACAAGACCTTCAACCACCCACTTCACTTCACCAACTAAGGCACTTTCTGGGTCTGTTAAATTATTACAGACGTTTTATCCCACACTGCGTGGATCTCTTTTCTCCTCTTTCCGACCTGTTACATAACAGGAAGAAGAAAAACGAGCAGATTTCACTGAATGATATTCAGCTGAAAACCTTCAATAAAGTGAAGCAAAAACTAGCAACGACATCCTTGCTTGCACATCCTGTGTCCAATACCTAGTTTTCACTGGTCGTTGATGCATCGGGCACAGCTGTAGGTGCAGTGTTGCAACAGTAGCACCAAGGCTAACTGCAACCTCTCGAATACTTTTCGAGACAACTGAAACCGGCAGAACAACATTACAGCACGTTTGGCCATGAACTACTAGCAATGTACCTCGCAGTGAAACACTTTCAGCATTCACTCGAGTGCCGTCAATTCGTGATCTACACTGATCACCGTCCACTTACATATGCACTGCGTGCTAAGCCGGACAAATATTCTCCTCGCGAAACTCGCCACTTGGATTTTGTTTCGCAATTTACGATATCCGACATATATCTGGTGAACAGAATGCGGCAGCAGGCGCCTTGTCCCGCCTTCCTATAAATTCTCTGTCTTCACCTTCGGATATCGATCTACAACAGATGACTTTAGACCAGCCATGTCTGGACACTCTGGATCTGTCGTCACCTGAGTTTGCAACTTGCAAATTCAAATACCTGCCTGTGCCCACTTCGGACACGCAGATCATCTGTGATGCTTCAACAGATTCACCTCGCCCTTTTGTTCCACTGACTCATCGTAGGGTTGTTTTTGATACCCTTCACAACTTGGCACACCCCGAACTCAAAGCTACAGTGAAGCTGATTTCAGCTAGATTTTTCTGGCCAAATATGAGGCGTGATATCACTGCCTAGACACGTTCCTGCGTATCCTGCCAAAAGTCAAAGGTGCACAAGCATATCCGTGCCCCCCTTGGAACATTCAGCACTCCAGACGCTCGATTCAGCCATGTTCATATTGATCTGGTTGGACCATGGCCTGTCAGTCAGAGATTTACTTATCTCCTGACCTGCATAGATCGTGTTACACGGTGGCCTGAAGCCATCCCTCTAAGTGACATTTCGGCTGAATCCGTAGCGGGCTGGATATCGCGCTATGGAGTCCCCTCAACTATTACCACCGACCGTGGTGGACAGTTTGAATCCCACCTATTCCAGGAACTTCCCAGGATTTTAGGGATTAAACGTAACCGTACGACCAGCTATCATCCAGCTTCCAATGGGATGATAGAACGCTTCCACTGCCAATTGAAAGCCGCGTTGCGTGCTTATCCTGACCAGCAGCGATGGAGCGAGTACGTACCTGTTGTCCTTCTTGGCTGTCGCGCCGCGATCAAAGAGGATCTCGAATACTCTTCAGCCAAACTTGTCTATGGACTACCTCTATCGTTGCCGGGTCAGATGCTGACCCCGATAGATTTAACGGCAACAGATACAGCTCTGTATATAAACAGACTGCGAGCTTACTTTAATGAGCTCCCACCTATGCACCCTAGGCAACAGACCATTAAATCTTCGGTCCCTAAAGACATTTCCTCGTGGACTCATGTTTTTGTGCGAAAAGACTCTGTGAAAGCCCCCATACTCCTCCTTATTCTGGTCCTTATCGTGTGCTTTCACGCACTGACAAACTGTTCACCCTTGACATTGGTGGCAAAAAAAGACACCGTATCCATCGACAGGGTGAAAAGCGCTTTTCTTAACGCAGAAACACCTGAGCCCCATATTCCCCCTACGTTGCATCAGACAACTGCAAATACACATTTACTTTTAGAAACCCCTAAAGAAAATTATGTCACCACCACACGTAGTGGTCGACGAGTACATTGGCCCAAAAAACTGTCTAAAACTGTCTATATATAGAATGAGCCTTGTACTCTATTCTTCAAAACATACTTCTCACATTAAGAATCCACACTTCTCCAAAATTACTTTTTTCAAAGAGAAGACAAACTTTTAAATAAAAAAAATAAAAAATAATTTTTTTTTCATTAATATACAAACATTTCCTGAAAATACTTCTTGCAGAACAGACTTTTCCCTGCAAAACAAAAAAAAACAAAACTTTTTAAACATTTGTTAATTGACAAATTTTGTATTTTTGTTATTTCCCACTGCTACACTTCCTTTTATTTCCTGTCGGCTTTCAGCCTAAGCAGGGGGTTATGTAGCAGTCACCAATAGGGACTACTTTTGAATGCGTAATCACTGTCCCTGTGAGCTGGCTTGTCCAATCAAATCCCATGGCGCAGTAATATCGTTAGTTCCCTAAGGGACTACTTTTGTTCCCTTAAGGTTCGAGGAAAAAGATCAGACGACCTCCTGGCATCAGCTTGGACACATCGCAGAGAGCACCAGCGAGGGACGAGGAAACGCTCTATCTCGCGCCGCCGTCGCCACTTGACGACTACTACTATCTTCACCTGAAGAAAATCACAGGCAGCCCTAAGAACTCTTATATTCTTCCTCTTCCTCAGACGTACACCGTCTCACTCTCTTCTACCCATACCAAACGGTATAGGCAACCTTGAGTTAATAAACCCCTTTTTGTTATAGTTACAGAAATACTTTTCGTTGTTCAGTTTCTTTACGAGAAGATAAAAGGATAACCCCTTTCACCTACTCATCATCCCCCTTACATATGAACTCTCGATCGAACACTTCCGCTAACAAGTTACTACGTCCATTTTCTCACTAGCAAAACAGATGCACGCTAGTTCAAACACACATATCTACATGCCCATTCATTTACATACACGTAAACGCGCACAGGCACAGCCGAAACAAACATGTGTACTCAATTTATCTCTACAGACAAAAACAACTCCTTCCCTCGGTGATGTTTCTTGGACACTTTTAACTCTCATTCTTCACGAACATTTTATAGTTCATCGTCTTAACAAGTTGTCGAATAAAATGAATTACTTTTGCATGGATATACTTCAAATCTATCTATCTATAAACTATCAAAATAATATTCAAATGTTATGGTGCTGGGAAGTTTGTGCATACGCAAATAGAAATATGTGATTGATTGACAAAAAGTGAATAGGCAGAGTACACATTACCAAGGCAGTAGTTTTTACGATGTCAATATCCGAGTTCGAATCTCACGTTAGTCTAACGGATTTTTTCAACAGAATACGTGTTTTATAAATTTAAAGAAATTAACATAACATAATAACATTTTTAAAAAACACATAACTTTTTTTTAACTAAGTGACCTTTTTTCTTTTTTCATAATCCGGAAAATAGTAGAATTATTTTTATTTAAAACATCATTTCTAATGTTGATGTTTTTTTACAATAAAAACAGTACGTAAATACATTCAATATGGTTACTTACTCTCTTGTGCAAATACTAAGTAGCGTATTTTTCCACGAAATTACACAAATACTTTTCATCCTACTAAGTATAAAGCGGTAGAAGCTAGATAAAGACGGACATTGTACTTTACCATCACCGTTCAAGGATCGGGTATAAGCTGGGTGGGGGGGGCTGTGGTTAACGACACAGACTGGCAACATGGGTGTGCCAAGTTCGAATCCAGTTCATTCCACAGAAACACTTTTATTTAGAATGTTGACAACCTTCACGTGGTCCCTCTCGTAAGTACCCTAGTTCTTTCTAGAAATAATTCTGATTAGAAAGACATCGGGAAAACCAATGCCAACAATGGAATAATCTGCTTCATGAGAAATGAATGAAGATTTTTTTAAAAACTATTAATAGATGATTTATTAAGATAAAATCAAATAGCGTAAACTGAAACGAAATTATAAAATTATATGCGATTTTTCTTACATGTAAACCCGAGCAGTTTCAGTTCCCTTGGGATCGTGATTGTTTATTCACACAAGAGAGAGAGGGAGAGAGAGGGAGAGAGAGAGTTGTTTCAATGCAGTGGTATTCTATTTCACCTTACCTGTCGTTTGTCGGTGTCGCCTGGTTATATGGGTTGGCTTCCGCATTCAAGGATTCTTCTTAATATTTAAGCTGTTTTCATCGTTGCTATGTTTTGAACGGTGTCAATCTTTTTAATTTTTTATTCCAACTTCGCCTTTTTTCTAGTTTTTATTAACTATTCCTAGTGCTCCTACGGTTATTGGTCTTACAGTACTTTTTTTCGCGTTCTATAGTCTCTTCAACTCTCTGGCAAGTTCCATATATTAGCTTAGTTTTTCTGCCTATTTCAGCTTCACCGTGTGGTCTACTGGGACGGCGAAATCTGATATTTAGCTGTTTTTCCCTTCTTGTTTACTATTATCACCTCCGTTTTTCCTGCTTGAATGAGTTTGCCCGTTTGTATTTCCATTGCAGACGATTTCATGCATTTCACTTTTCAATACTGGTTCCGATTTGTGCCATAACTCATTAGTCTCCACGTCATATCTTCTATGTATGTTCCAAATCTAATAAAAGTCTGTGCATAACGTTTTGGATCACTGGATACATTCATTTTAAATCATTTTGAAGAGGACGCGTTCAATAGGTACATTTCTTTTCGGGACACTTTACTCCCATCAATAATTAATCAAACATAACTCATTAGACCCCCTTCATATCCTCTATCTATATTCCAAATTTCATAATAATCTGTCTATAACTTTTTGATTGAATAAGTAAATTCACTTTCAAGGAGGGGGGCGCTTTTGACCCGAAAAATAAATCACACATAACTTATTCATGTCTACTATCTATGTTTTCCAAATATGATAAAAATCTTTCCAGTAGATTTTGAACCAATTGCTATATTTATTTTTATGATCCCTTTCCTCATCTCAAAAATAAATAAAACATCATTGCATTCTCCTTCATGTCTACTATCTATATTCCAAATGTCATAAAAAAAATCATCAGTAGTTTTTGAATCGATTGGTACATTTATTTTCAAAGAGAGATGTGTCCGCTTTAGATGAAACTAATTTAAACTAAATATAGCCCACGATACGCACCGTTAAGCTTAAAAGCTATCTAAACGAAAGAAAAAAGAAGTAACAGCGTAACAGACGTTCAAATATAGACTGTTATGCTTTTTATGCTCCTTACAACCTTCTTAGATGTTTTTTCAAATTTGGGGAGGAATCGTCCTTAATTGATCTATAATACTTAATTTATGCAAATCAGAAATATCTGAATATTTTTAGGGTTGAGGATTTTGGGGTCATAAAAATGACCTCCAAAACTCATCAAAACATACACAAAGTGCGACTAAAGCATCCCTAGTAACTTACTGATTAGAAATATGTCATCGGTTTTGCGAGGAGATAAGTCGTTGAAATCTTATGTGTGGACAGTGACACACATATAAATATCTTATACTAAAGCTGAGTTAATAACTGAGGCTTTTTTCCTATATATTTTGATTACATCAAATCATGTTAAATATTCCTTGGTTTGGGGATTGAGTTATGTTTGAAAAACTTACATTTTAATTGTTCTTCTTGGAACTAATTTGCAAGTAACTCACCAAGTGACCCATCTTTTACTACGTTTTTATCTATCACTTTCATTCCCTCTCATATATATTTGACTAAGTGCACTTATTTTATACGCTCTCTCTCTCTTTCTCTCTCTTTCTCTCTCTCTCTCTCTCTCTCTCTCTCTCTATATATATATATATATATATATATATATATATATATATATATCCTTATGTGAATAAACAATCAAGCGAAAATTAATTCCTCTCCCTCATTGCTTCCTGTAACCCTCGTTCTTCCCGTTCTCCTTTCCTCTCTTTCTTTATTGACGAAGAGAGACAGCTACAAAATAGTAGTACTACTACTATTTGACCCGGATTTAAAAAGGGAAAGAGAAAAGGCGAGAGATAGTGTGTATATAGCGAGCATTACAAGACTAGTTTTATAGTTAGTCTCTTTTTCTTTTTTATCTAATTGACTTTGGAAATAATCTAACCAGAACTGAATGGATGACCCATAAATAAATATATATATATATATATATATATATATATATATATATATATATATATATATATAGGAAATGAAAAAGGAAAAACCAAAAAATAGTCGTTTATGGATTCATCAACGTTTCGTCTTTATTGTAAGACTTCTTCAGGATGATAGTTTGAAGAAAAATGTCATGCAAGTACATAGAAGTTTGGGGTTGACATGGTGGTGAGATGAAGGGATATAGCAGCCGTAGCTACTATGAAACCTAGTGAGTCAGGATGTGAGAGCCAATGGTTGAGAAAGATTCAAATGAATATGAATAACTTCATATATATACAAAAATATATATATATATATATATATATATATATATATATATATATATATAGTGAGAGAGTAGATTCTCAATTATGTAGGCCATGTATATTGCTTCACAGTGTATAATAATAATGAACATAATAAGAGGTTTGCGTGCTTAAATACTCGCATCCACTGTAAATAAGGTGTTATTGTAATATATATATATATATATATATATATATATATATTGGTAGTGAGTCAAGATCCCATAAGTAGTTTCTCGCCAGTTAAGTGTGTTCGTCGGCTAAAAATACGATTTCTGCAATGCTTTATGCCGCTTTTCTCGTCGACGACTCCGAAGCACGGCTCGATGCCAATTACAAACAACTAGTAAGTTGTGAAAGAGAAGAAAAAAGAAGTGCTGACGGTTTCTTTTGTTACAGTTTGTGTAAAGAATGGAGTGACGTGAATCAAGTAAGAAAGAAGATATGAAATGATACAAAAATAGTTGAAGTAGCCGTCTACACCAGGTTTCTCAAGTTGTTATCTTTTGAACGTCATCTCAACATTACAAAAATGGATGTACAGCTTCAAACAATTACAAAAAAATACTCGTTTTAACATTTAATCGTAATTGTTAGAATAAAAAGTTATAAATTACTTATCTCTAAATAGATAAATAAGGAGCTGTGTTGATACAGTACCTGGTTATGTCAATTTCCATCTTTACCTAGCTTTTACAGCTTATAAATTATGTTTTTAAGCAAAAAATAATTAGTTTTGAACTAATTCTGAATACCCTTTATATCTATTTTTGTGTATTATCGAAAAATAAGGTCACTTAGCTTTTAATAAAATATTTATGTAATGTTTTTATGTTATTATGTTATTTTAATTTATTTATATTCATAAAACACGTATCCAGTTAAAAAATTCTTTTAGACTCACCTGAGATTCGAACTCGAGTATAGAAAGTGTATAAAAAAACTCGCATTAACTTTTAAATGTTTTAAAGATTTGACATCATAAAAACCACTGTCTTAGTAAGGTGTACTCTACCTATTCCTTTTTTGTTAACCAATCACATGTTTCTATTTGCGTACAAACAGACAAACTTTAAAAAACATAACTTTTTAATAGTGTATAGATAGATGTATCGATTATTAAACTGTTTCTTAAATAAAACATTTCAGCTACGAAAAGGGATTTGATTTTACTTCTATTAACAAACCGAAATGCAGCATACATCGGCGACAGAGGTGAGGTGTATTTAAGTTTAGTTCTTTTCATGTAAACGTTTTTCACTATTATCTCTTTCCAGCCACCATTCGCCCGTGCATGAAGTATTGTTGCCACATCTGGGCTAATGCACCAACGACTAGGCTTTCCCTCTTGGACAAGGTGCAAAAAGAAATCTCTAACCTAATAGGTCACGCACTGTCTGATCAATTCCAGCCCTGCCGCATCGCTGCAGTGTTGTGTCCTTATACTTGTTTTACAAATACTTCCACAGAATGTGCTCCGATGAACTAACTGAACTTGTTTTCCCTGAACGAAAATACCCCCAACCAACCCCACTAGAAGCAAAACCCTATCCCTTCATTGTAGAGGTCCCTAGATGTCAGAAGCTTTTCTACTCTCATAGCTTCTTTTAGAGGACCGTTTGCCTTTTTGGAATTTCCTTTCTACTCCCTGTTTCCCCAACAGTACCAACACGCAGAAATTTAAATGTAATGTGAACAAACATTTTGCTGTCAAACTCCTCGCCCATGCTGCCTCCTATCACAGCAGCCCTTACGCTTTCGCTTTCATAAAGTAAATTTACAATCAAGTTTTTGCTAGGTAAAAACAAAAAAAGAATGTATTTTGTATTAAAATTTTGCAAGTTACCAAATCGTCCTACAGTGTCGTCGTAAGCCATAAATACTAGTATTTATATCAAACTCTGTTTACATTTTAAAATGGTCATCTCTCTCTCTCTCTCTCTCTATCTCTCTCTCATTTCTCTGCCCTTCTTGTCCCTCTCTGTCTATGTCGATGTGTATTTTACTGTTCGACTTGTTATGTAAATAAATTCGAAAAAGATGACATTTAATAACATTATTATAAGTTGTACGGGTGTGCTTTAGTGATAATGCACACATATAATATTAAAGTTAGCAAACCAACTTTAAAAGATAAATGTAAAAAAAGTCCACCATTATTCATTTAACCCCAATGAGGAAATAATGGTTCTTCCTACCCCAAAGGAAAGATATAATAAACGTTAAACTTACAGGTTAAAAGCGATACCAGCATTCCAAATTCCTAAGGCATTCTATATGATAACGCTGAATGCAATATACAGATGCACGTATGCATAACAATAGCCAAAATATTGTATTTATTATCTGTGGTTGTGTTTAATTTTTATAAACTTAATGTCAAAATGACGACTAATAAATATCGGTGTTTTCTTTAAGTTAAATAATCAGCCATGATCGTTTTAAAACTATTCGTAAGTCGTATGAGTTACTGTTAGAAAATTCGAAAGAGTATGACAAATGTACGCCCATAGTTTTCCCAACCGGTGAAGCGAAAATGATGTGTCTTACTAAATAAAAGTGGTAGTATATACTAATCTCGTAATATGACGAAATAAAAACTACAATATTGACCCGAGCTAAATAGTTTCTTGTTTTTTTTTAGAACACAAATCAACGTAGGGCGAAAATAAATGACGAAACTGATTTCTTTTATATAGCTTTTGGTTAGAAAAATCTAACTTTACTTTATATATATATATATATATATATATATATATATATATATATATATATATATATATAGTGCTTCGATGTATGTTGAAAAGACATCAATAAAGTACTCGATCGTAAAAAAAGGTGAGAGCTAATACAAATTATTTTAAAACTATACGTTACATACTTCAGAGACGTACATTGTTTTATTGAGATAGGCTGACCTTTTATTTCTGTTGAACCCAATTCAAATAATCAACGACTCACGAATTTGAGAGTTGTTGATAATTTGAATTGGGCTCTAGCGACCTTTTTAACAAAAATAAAAGGTCAGCCTATCTCAATGAAACCATGGTGCGTCTCTGAAGTATGTAACGTATAGTTTTTAAATAAATAATTTATATATATATATATATATGTGTGTATGTGTGTGTGTATGTGTGTGTGTGTGTGTGCGTTGACGAGTATACGGTTGCTGAAATTGGCATATTTAATTATCACATGAAGTGCCTGTATGGATGTGTGGTGAAAGCGTTTAGTATTTTCCTCAAAATTACATGTTCTACATCTGGTTGTTGGAGATTTGATAGGAGAAATTGCAAACTGAGATTCGAGCCGATATTCCAGACAGTAGCAAGTCGCTTTTCAATAGAATATATCGATTAATCTCCAATACCCAAAATAGAACTCAGCAGCCAAATTAATTCAAACATCGTCTCAGAGTCGCACAAACACTGAATCTCATTTACACATTTATAAAAAAATAGAAGAATGCCAGTTTTCTATGTCCTTTTTTTCTCCTTTTTGTGGAAACTTGTATTTAATCTGTACGGGCCAAGAAACGGCAAAGAAAACGGTTTTATAGTCGAGCTTTATGTAAGGATTATAATTAGTATTCTTAATGTTATTATATCCGGTATCCGAAGGGTGCTTTTCGACATATTTTGGGGACTCTATCAAACAATTATTATTATAGTACTACTACTACTACTACTACTACTACTACTACTACTACTACTACCACCAACAACAACAACAACAAAAACAACAATAATAATAATAATAATAATAATAACAATAATAATAATAATACGACACAAAACTTGCCAGAGAACTGAAAGGAATATGGAGCATGAAGAAAGTCAGTATAATACCAATAATCGTAGGAGCACTAGGAACAGTTCCAAAAACCCTGGAGGAAAATCCTAGAATGTGGTAACCAACCACGCATAAGCTATGAATAGTAACTAGTCACATGGAAGTACAAGAAAACAAAACCACAGGAAAAACACCACCACATGAACAGAAACTGCAAGAAACATCAGAAGCTGCCCCCCCCCCAAAAAAAATGGCGCTGGCCTAGGCTGATACCACACAAAATATTTGTAGAGGGTCAAGGAGGATGAGAAGACAAAGGAGGGACAGCACAAACCAGACCTCCACTGGAAGAGTTCTGAAAGTGTTGGGACCTTGGGGAGGCTTATTGCCACCCAAATCCCAGAGAAGACCAATGGTTCTTACCAGCGAGAAATCAATAGTAAGCGGCTGTTACAATACTGCAAGGTCATTTGCGGTGGTTATCGAAAAGAGGTGGAGAGTACTGGAAATCTGGGGTGGCTTGTTGTCACTCAGACTCCAGGGCACACCACCGGTTGTTGTCGGTGAGCAATCACTCACAATGACCTGTGTGATAACTCCTGGTGAGTACAAACAATAATAATAATAATAGCACAGCATTGCTGAAGTATATTTTTTTAATTCTTGAGTGCAGAAGCTAACCCACATAATAAGGTAACACAGAACAACACCAGATATATTGAAATGGAATAATATGGCATGACCACAACAAGAAATACAGGCGATACATTAAACGGAACTACCGGAACTGAAATTGCAAGAGTTGATATAAGAAGAATCTCATAATGGCAATCCCACCCACTCGCAAAAACGCGGTGGCATGAACATCGGTTGCTAGCACACAAAATGCTTGTGAAAGGCCTAGAAGAATGGAAAGACTGAGGAGGGTAGACACCATTCAGACCTCCACTGTAAAAATGCGGAGACTACTGCAATCATTAAGAGGCTTATTGTCACTAAAACTCCAGAAAGACCAACGGCTGTCATCAGCGAGAACTCAATATTAAACAATTCTTGCAAAAACAGAAAGTGATTTGAAATGAGAATCAAATGAAGCAGAAAGTACTGGAAATCTATAGAGACTTGTTGTCACTAAGTAACCATTACTTTAATCAGTATCGTCAGGATGGTTCTGAGAATTTAAGACAATGCTACAGAAGAGCTAGCAATGTTTGCAAGAGAGCAATCTCTGGGGCTAAGTCTAGCTACTCTCAAAGGATTTGTGATTCTATCTCATCTCAAAGGGTTGGGTCTCAAGATTTTTGGAGAATCTACAATAGTGTTATTAATAGTGGCAAGTCTGCTATTCCTCCTCTTTTTAATGGTCTTCAGGTTATTTCATCTTCTAAGGATAAGGCTGATCTCTTTGCTCCTCTTTTTGCCGACAATTCTTCTCTTGATGATTCTGGCGCTGTTCATCCTAATTTTCCTTTGAAAACTGATCAGTCTCTTGATTGTTATTATCACTCCAAAGATGGTTGCTCAGGTTCATTCTGATCTTGACCAGTCTAAGGCTTCCGGTCCTGATTCAGTTCCTGTTGTTGTTCTCAAGCGTTGTGCTCCTGAACATTTTTCTATCCTCTCTAAATTATTCAATCTTTGTTTGTCTAAGTTCTGTTTCCCTTCTTGTTGGAAGGAGTCCTCTGTTGTCCCGATCTTTAAAAATGCTGGTGATCGGTCTGACCCAACTAAGTATCGTCCGATTAGTCTCCTCTCCATTATTAGCAAAGTTTTTGAAAATTTGGTAAACGGCAAGCTTGTTCATTTTCTGGAAAGTCTGGGCCTCTTTAGTGATGTTTCAACTGTTGTAAGTAAACGGATCTGTCAGTTTATGGATAATTCAGGAGAAGGTAGAGCCATTGCGCTTGACATTTTGAAGACGTTTGATAGAGTGTGACATTCTGGTCTCCTACACAAACTTTAGGGTTATGGTATTGGTGGTACGGTTCTTGACATTATTAGGTCTTTTCTTTCTGATTGAAGCTTGCGAATAAATTTGAACGGTGTCTCTTCATTCTCTTTTCCTATCAATGCTGGTGTTCCTCAGGGCTCTATTCTAGGCCCAACACTGTTTCTTCTCTATATAAATGATCTTCCAGAGAATATTGTTCAGAAAATAAACATCTATGCTGATGATACCACTCTCTATTCTGGTGCTGCTTCTCGCTCATCTCCCTTGGATCAGTCGAAATATGCAGCTGATCTAGAAGTTGATCTGGGTTCAGTTGTGGATTAGAGTATGAAATGGCTTGTTTCATTTAATCCAGTTAAGACTCAGCTCGTGTCTTTCAATTGTAGGCATGCCTCTTTTCTTCCTGAGATTCTCATGGATGGCTCTGCTCTTGAGGAGAAATCGGCTCTGAAACTTCTTGGTCTTTCTTTCTCATCAAATCTTTCTTGGAGTTCATACATTAGATCCATTGTACTTTCTGCTTCCTTTGTTCCAGCTTTTTGACTCGTTGATCTAGTGGTCTCCATCAATTCGCTGTTTTGATACCTCATTGTAATACAGCTTCCTATTCCAGTAGCTTCTTTCCAAGAACCGCAGGCTTGTAGAACTCACTTCCTGCTGTCTGCTTTCCTCCTACCTATAATCTTGGTCTTTTCAAGACTAATGTCAATGGGCATCTCCTGTCTTTGCGATAATCATATTGGTTCTTTTTAGCTCCTTACATCAAGTAGCTTCATGCCATGTCTGGAGTTATTTCCATTAAAAAAATACAATTAGAAATTATTTAAGGTCATGACGGACAGAATAAGAGCAAACTACCTTCATGGATTAAATAAAGAGTTCTGTTCGAAATTCCATACAGATTCCCGAGTTTGATATAAAGATTCCCGAGTTCGGCAAGGTGCACCTGAAGAAGTTTGGGGGTTACATCGGATGAAACGTTGTGAGAACAGTAGTGTGAATAATCCAAATAATACATATCCAACATAGTAGTCTTCAAATCCAATCTCAGCAATTACCTGTTGTAATCAAACTTAGTTCGTTGAAGTGATCAATTTCGACTGGCAATCGTTCCATCCCATTAATCCTTATCCTCGAGTGACTTTTGGCCTTGAAAGTTGTGACGCAACAAGAAAAAACAAAAAAATTTTGAATGATTTCGTTCGCTTAGTTTGTCTACATTACGAAATATCTATAGAGTACTAAAAAGTAAAATGATTTAAGTAAAATTATTAGAATTAAAATGTGTATTTATTATTATAATTCTAAAATAATCATTACGCTAAAAGCAATAAGCTTTTAAATTTTAGTTTGGTTACTTCCATCATACTTTTCTACTCACGTTAAGATACATGTGTCAAGTTTTTTATATTTTATTTGATTTTCCTTAGCCTTTCTCCCAGTGGCAAATGTAAGATTTTCGTTTGTTTTCCTGCGCCTTTTCCTTTTTTTCAACACCTCAATGAATCTCCAGATATTGACATCTTTGCTTGCTACCGACTGTCTTAAGGTTGAACGAAATCCTTCTAAGGCATTTTTAGTACGAGGTAATTTTATAGGAGCAAATCTTCACGTAAATTATAAGACTATCCTATGATAATTTGTTGAAAAGGGTTGCTAAAGAAAAGAAAAACAATGCTTTTCTATAAACAAACAATTTCTAGTTTGTAACCAGTTTGAGCTGGTTTGGAGACAGTGGGGATTACTAGTTTAAATCAGGAAGAAAGTCAGAATGACAAGCTTACTTGGAAATGTTAGTATGTCTGGCCGAATCTGACTAAAATATAAATTTCACACAAGAAAAGGGTCACTATTCTTCCTGGAAATTAAAAATGTCTCCACAACTAAATAGATGCTAATATTTATTCATGGGAACACAGAGACTAAAGAGAGATGGTACA
This sequence comes from Sepiola atlantica, assembly GCA_963556195.1. NCBI lineage: Eukaryota > Metazoa > Mollusca > Cephalopoda > Sepiida > Sepiolidae > Sepiola > Sepiola atlantica. Next base: position 111,593,709 of record OY744517.1, on the reverse strand, counting down.
ATGGGCTGATTCATGTCGGTTAGATAATGTTATATCCTGGAGCTTGACATCTTGTCTGTCTTTAGTCAAAGCAGAGCGAGATCGAGGCAAAAATGCGTCTTGTCGGCATGAAGGAAAACCTTGCACTGGCTTGACGTTGAATATTGTTTTTGATGCCAAAACATGTTAACGCACATGAATATCGCTACACATAGACATGTCATACACCTACGCCATAAAGAGGCAATGATTATGCAAGCACAAAGTCAAATCATTATCTTAGTTAAAGCAAACGTACATTGATACAAAATAGTTTGCTCATGCAACTGCTACAAATTTATATAAATTTATTGATTTTTATCTGGCATACACATTTGAGTGTAGATGGCCAGAAGTTAAGACTGTTAATTTGACCTTACAATAATTAAGTAAAGTTGGTAAATGTCAGCTGCCAATAGTTCTTACTTGGGGGCAGTATATCTTCAAGCGAAGATAGCTATGCTCAGAGTGCCTAGTTGACAGATGGCAGGGAAGAGTGTTTATGTCTTTGTAGATGTCTGGAAGTTCTCTGCCTGCTCTGTGAAACTCTAAGTGTGGAGTCCTTAAAAGATCCAGTAGAAATTACAACACCCTATAGTCTGATTAGTCACTGTGTGACCAAACCACCTCACTAGTGCTGCTCTCTGCCAGAGGAAACAAATATCAGTATGACTGCTACAGTTTATCCATAACACAGATCCAAAATTCTAATACTGAAATGTGCTTATTTTAATTTTTCTATTATTTCTTTATCATGTTTCTTTCATTTCACCATCTAGTCGTTGTAGTATCACAAATTGTGACTCTCTCGCTCTATCCTCCATCATACTTTTGTTTTCATTTTACTTCAGTAAGTTCTCAGAAATCAAGGGGCCCCTTTCTGACGCTAACACTTGATTTCTATATGTGATACATCGATATACAAGTGTTAAATCAAGATTCTCCTCTACCTCTCAAAAGTTGAGTTAGTAAAGAAGTGAAAAACATTAAGTTAACTATGTTATAGTATATCTGTCTTTTGGTCTCTTGGTTTTACCGGATTTCTCCAGTTTGGTGGATTATCCAGCTAAGTTACTTGAGGTAACATCACAAGGACAAGTTGCACCATTCCTCATATGGGCCAGTGTATAGCCGTGTCGAGGGGATTTTATTTAGGCTTCGAATACTATGTTATTTTGAATATTTGGTCAGGGTTTACTTGTAAGGTGAAATATCCTCATGTCAGGTTGACCTTGTACAGAGAAACCGAAGACACTCAAGGATGGTGTCTAGTCGGTAATTCAAACTCTTCTCATCACACCAGATAGGTATTCATATGTGCATTGTGAGTCCTCTGTTGATTGATTGACGTCAGTTTTGTGCAGTCTCCCCACTGAACTAAATCTCTGTTTTTGGCACCCACAAAAGAACAGCGCTAACAATACTCCTCTAGTAATGACCAGCAAATCTGGTTCTTCTCTCTCTCTGATCAGAGCTGAGATCTGAGGAAGGTGTCCATAGAGGTACTCCCTTGTGGGGGTGTTTCCTCCAGGAAATGTTAAGAGCAGCTCTTAGCATTCTGGTGTATAAGTTTCTTTTCCAATCTTTTGGTAAAAGCCCAGGTGCTACTTCCATATACGAGAACTGATGTAACAATGCCTTCAAAGACATCACATTTCATCTTTGTAAGAAGATATGATTTCCTAGTTTATTCTCTGTGCAATTTTCCAGAGAGCGTTTCTTTAATAAACCTTACATAAACAATTTTTCGTTTCTTTTGTTTTTTTAAAGCAATGTTAAAGTTGTTTATATTATTTTCTGTAGCTTTTTTAAACTTATAAAAAAACATAAATTTTCCATACAAAAATACCGTGTTCCATTCTGTGCAGATCCTGGCTTTAGAAAGTTGAGAATATTTGAATCTATGTTTTTTTTTATTTTACAACCAATCAGATTCATTACAAGTTTTTCCCACTTTGATTCAATAATCCTGTTTTGGAAGTCATAATCTTGTAAAATAATACAACTAATTTTGACATAATTAGTTCTCTAAATATGCTATGTGTGAATTTGATTACTAAAGCCTTAGAGAACTTAAAGTTATGAGTAAAAACTAGCATGTGAGAAACAAAAGCATTAATTTTACGGTTCTATTATGTTCATAAATTATTTTGCTAAAGGGGTGTTAGGTTTTGTCGATGTAGAAGCTTCTGTAATCGCTACATGGAATGGTGTATATACGTATTTGAGTCATAGGGGGTATGCTAATGTTTTAATGCTTGCTTAAAAGTTTTTTAATAGTGAGAGAGGTGGATTGTATGGTCCTAAAACCATATTTAGTTGAGGCAATGCATATGTGTTTGTTGTATATGTTAGTAGGAAGCGTGATGAGTCTGAAGGTGAGAGGCAGAAGTTTTATTTTTTAAATGGGCAAAGTATATCATAACAAAAAAAATATTTATTCAATGAAAATTACAAAAGAGTTGGTTCATAATGATATGTGTGTCTTGGTTGTATATTTTGAAATTTCTTGGATGAAAGCGCATATAGTACAGGGATCTTAAAAAATTGTGTGGTGAGGGAGAAATGCAGTGGGCCAGAAACTTTCAATCGGGCTTATTACCAATCAGGATGGAATCCAATTCAGGGCGTGCACTGAATTCGGAGAGCCTCACTAATCTCAAATGGTTTGGTAGTTTGGTAGTTCTGTTTTACGGCATATCAACCCTTTTGGGGTTATTTAATGCCGAATCTGGTCATTATAGTGAAAGTTTTTATGCTTCAAGTTCTTTATATCTTCAAATGTTTAATCAGGGTTTTTGGTTTGGTAGTTTTGTTTTACGGCATATCAACCCTTTTTGGGTTATTTAATGCCGAATCTGGTCTTGTTTTCTTCTCTTTTTTGTTTCTTTCCCCTTTTAATATCTGTTTCTATTTAACCCATAGTTGGGACCCTAACAGGTACTACCACTTCGGGTCAGGGTGGACCTGGGAGCAATGGTAATTAAGAGGAGGCTCCACATTCCCCAAAGTCCGTAAGCCGGATCTCACCATCGGATGTAGTTTAAGGTCATATCCAGGATCGGGAGTAGGGTAGGAAAAATAAAAAAAGGGGAGGGAGAAAGCAAGAGGGGCTGTTGTTTTTGTTTTTGGTTTTGTAGAACATAATTAAGTTTTACAAACAAAAAAACAAAAAACGTCAATGTAGGTGAATTTCGTCTTAGGGAGCCACAGGGCAGCCTGATCTGGTATCACCAGCTAATCTCAAATGAAAATTACTTAACATACAAACTTTTGCAGTAGTGGGAAAGTAGATTTCTTTTCTCTTTGGAAAGGAACATGAACGGACCCTGCTGACCTTAAAGTTGATTAACTGCCAGTTTGTGCTTGGTGGGTAGTCATCATCATCATCATATTCGGTTTAACATCCGTTCTACATGCTGGCATGTGTTGGACAGATTTTAGAAATGTAATTCCAAGCTAAACTATCTCTGTCTAGGTCTTTATTTATCCTTCTTTCTCTCAAGTATATTTTTATCACTTCCTCCCGTGTTTTCTTTGGCTTTCCCCTGTGAACTGACCCTGCTACATAAATTGTTCTACATCTACCAACTCAGGAACTCTCATCTAATCTTTCGTGGCCATATGATCAAAGCTTTCCTTCTGTTCTACACACATATCCCTATACTGTGCAAAATTAATATTCCCTGAGCACATCAGTCTGTCTTAAAGAGTTGCATTATACATCCATTGTATCATTCTCATATCATTTATCTCCATGCATCACATGTCCTCAAACCTCACTAGCCAGGTTTCACTTCCATACATCATCACACTGCATACAAATGCCTTATAAATTCTTCCCTGTGGTCGACAGTGGTAACTCTCTGCTGGTTAGTAATGGCAAAAGTTCCCTGAAATTACTCAATCCACCCCTAATTCTAGCTATCACACTAACACCTGCTTCACCCTGTGCTCCAATGGTATCATAAAGGTAACAACATTTCTGAACAACCTCAATAACTTCGCCATCCACACCATTTCCTTCATATCTGAGTTCACATTCATCTCTGTTGTCTTACACTTCTTGCACACAAATTCCTTCATATCTGAGTTCACATTCATCTCTGTTGTCTTACACTTCTTGCACACAAACTGGTTGTCGTCTCTTAACCTATCTGTAATTCAACTGCACTTCTTATGTGTCCAATGCTTACAAGTACCACAGAAAATTGAGTTGCACCTGACTCCCTTACAACAAACTGAGCATGAGAATGTTCCTCCTTCCGGAGGATTGGCAACACTACAACCACTGATCAACATTTTTTTCTTGGTGACATTCATTCTCAGACCTTTACTTTCCATAGCATTCCTCCAAGTTTTAACCTAGACAAGTAAACCCTCCATTGTTTCACAGGTAAGTACTAAGTCATCAACATACAACATCTCTTCTGGACAACCTGTGCGGAACCCCCTGGACAATGCCTCCAAGACACAGATGAAAACCAATGAACTCAGTACAGAGCTCCAATGCACTCCTACTTTAACATTAAAGCTTTCACTAAATGTGCTGTTCATTTTAACACGACTTTGAGCATTTCTGTACATTGCTTGAACAACTTTCACAAACCACTCGTTGCCCCTAGTTTACACAATGCCCACTAGACAACATCTCTTGGCACTCTGTCAAAAGCTTTCTCCAGATTCACAAAAGCAAAATACAGGGTCTTCTTCTTACTCAGGGACTTCTCTTGCATTTGTTTCAGGATAAATATAGCACCAGTGGTATTATGCCCAGGCATAAAACCAAATTGCATTTCATCTATGCTTATCTGACTTCTTATTTGCTGCTCAATTATTCTCTCAATCCTTTTCACGACCTGATCCATCAACTAAGCCTTTGTAATTATCTCTATCTAGAGCTTCCCCTGTTGTGAAGTTGTAAAATTTACCTAGTCAGTTGCTAGTGCACTTTCACTGCTAGCTATACTTAAGGAGAGACTTATATAGTAATCTATTTCTACTTATGCTAATTAAGCATATCAATTAGTCAATATCATCACATCTCCCTGAAACGTATAGACTTTATGCCTCTAGTGCATCTTGCACTTCTTCTAATGATCGTTTCATTTTCGATATTACTTTGCTCTTCTCTCTCTCCCTTATTTCTTTCTCTAAGAGATCTCGACCTATCTTGCAGTAAACTGTAACCAGGGTCGTCCACTTTCATACTTTGACCCGAATCTTACTCTGAATCTTCATTTTGACCTTTCATCTTCTGATGTTTCATTCTGTACAGGTTGTTCTAATAACTCAATAACGGAAGAAGTCGTAGCGATTTGTTCCTTTTGGCTCTTCATATTCACCCTGGGACCTTATTTGGTCTGCATTGGCCAACACACTGTTTCCGTTTTCTCTATTTATTATAGCTGTATTGTGGCCTTTTTGCAGGATAAATTCTGTCCTTTCTGGTCCTGTGCAGTTCTGGGAGGTCCACCTTCCCAGGCTTTGCCTCCCCTCTTTGGGGAGGAGTAAGTTTATTGCTTACTGCCTGAGGCGCCCCTACCGGGGAATGCCGACGGGGCTGCCCAGGTAATTTTTAAACCCCACTTTCCCGACCCGACCTTGGGTCACATCTTACTTGTGGGAGTAAGATAAAAACTGGCCTTGTGCCTAACTCCTGGAGAGAAGTAAATCAATACTCCATAGTGTATATCATCATGTACACTTGTTATCACCAAATTTCTTTGTGTTTCTGGGGAAATTACCAAATCCTCATTACAAATCACTCCATTTTCTATCATTAATTTATGCCTTATTTCTGCCTTGGAACAATTTCCCCATATATTTTTCTTATTCTCGATGTTATCCTACTTAGTACTGGATCATATCTAGTTTCCATAGCCATTCTATCTAAAGATAAAACATCAGTCTCTACCCAATGTAAGAATGTATCTTCAAATTCTTCTGTTTTATCTTTTGACTCATTGTAAAATCACAACCTTGATAGTGCATCTATGTGTGAAATTGAATTTCCTTTGATATATTCTATATCAAAGTCAAATGCCATTAATTTTATTGCACACCTTAATATTCTCAATGTTGTAACTTTGGGTAATTCTTTTCTTGGATTGAATATAAATTCCAATGGTCTATGATCACTTCTCAAGAGAAATTTTTTTCAAGAAATTGACTCGCCCTGCTGGTGCACTATACAATGGCCAATGCTTCTCTCTATATTTGAATAATTAAATTCAGTGTTCGTTAGTCTTCTTGATAAATACATTGTCGGATGTCCTTTTTGTGATAATATTCCAGATATCGAATGTTCACTTGCATCTGTGGTTAACGTAATGTTCTTTTTGGGATCAAACATTTTTACTACAGGTTTCTTTGCCATAACTAATCTCAATCTCTGAAAAGCTTTTTGTTGTTTTTCTGGCCAAATAAATTCAACATTCGGTTTTTCTTAAATTTGCAAACGGTTCAGTCAGGTCTGTATATTTTGGTAAATATCGCCTGCAGAAATTGACCAATCCCAAAAAGATTCAAGTTCGTTTTTGTTTGTAGGTATCGATATTTTTAATATTTTTTCTATGAAAGCTTGGTCTGGTGATATACCTTTTTTTGAAATGGAATGCCCTAAAAATGATATTTTAGTACTATTGTTTACGCATTTCTTTTCATTTATAGTCATTCCCGCATTTCTTAATTTGTTCAAGACGATGTCGGTTTTCTTTTTTAATTCATTTTCATTATTTGCTCCTATGCAAATATCGTCTTGGTAACAGACCATATTTTTTATATCTTCTCCTAAAACCTGTCCGATGGCCTTTTGAAATATGGTGCTTGCTGTTTTTATTCCATATGGCATTCTTTTCCATTTTAGCAACCCTATTGGCATATTTATCGTTGTTACTTCTTTTAAATTATCATCTATTGAAATTTGGTGGTATGCTGTTTTCAAATTTATTTTTGTAAAAACGCTCATTCCTGCCAGTGCATGTAATGCAACCTCCACATTAGGTATAGGATACGAATCCAGACAAACTTTGTGGTTTACGCCTATTTTATAATCTTCACATATACGTATGTCTCCGTCTGACTTTCTCAAAACTACAATGAGTGATGCCCACTTGCTACCCCCAGGTGAAACATGTTCAATAAGTTCCTGTTCAATTAATTTTCGTAGTTTTGCTACTACTAATGGCAACAAATGTACTGGTAATTTTCATGCTTCATAATAAGAGGGGGTAAAATATTTATTTTATACTAGCTTTGTAGTTGTTTAATTTTCTTATCTATGTGTCCATGAAGTCGGGGTTCTCGAGAGACAATTGGGATCCTATCAGTGACACCATTGTTGTGATGTTGTAAATTTGCCTAGTCAGTTGCTAGTGTACTTTCACTGCTAGCTATACTTAATGAGAGACTTATATAGTAATCTATTTCTACTTATGCTAATTATGCATATCAATTAGCCAGTATCACCACATCCCCTTTACCTTTTTAGCAGTTGACAATTGTGCTAAGCTCCCAGTCTTTCAGAATTACCGCTTCTTTTATGATCTGATTTCTCAAGTCTGTGATCAACTCAATGCCTGTTTCACCTGCAGCTTTCAACATTTCAGCAACAACGCTTGAGAGACCTCCAGCCTTACCCTTCTTCATCTTTCTCACTGCATCCTGTACTATTTCTTTCTCAATTATTATAGCTGGCCTCAACACTGGTTCTATAACTTTCAGTTTTTCTTGGCTCCACTATTTAGTAATCTTTCATAATGGCATTTCTTAGTATCCCTCTTCTCCTGTACATTTGTTGCCAACACTCCATTGTCATTATGAATGCATTTCTCTCCAACAATATCCATATTTGTTTTTGCCATCTGTTTAACTATCCTGAATACTTCATTCTTTTTGTTATCTCTTCGAAGTAAATCAGGAAATCTGTCTTACTCAGCCTCCTTCTTGGCTTTTCATACTGCTCTTCTTGCTTCCCTCCTTGCCACCAGATATATTTCCTTATCCACTAAACCCTTTATTCACGTGCTCGAACGTTTCTGCTTTTCTTTTATACACTTCTCAACTTCCCTATTCCACCACCATGTCACCCTATGCCTTGGGGCACTTTTATCCACTGACAAGTCTGATCTGTTACTTCCAACAGTTTATCTTTCAACCTATTCCACTGTTCATTCACACTTCCAGAAATTAGATTATGTTCAATATTGCTAATGCTACAGGGCCAAAGAACACATTTATTGTTTTGATTAAAATAAGCTTTTCCGGTCAAATTCTAAATTAGAATTGTTTCTTTTTATAGTCTAATTTCTGAATTGCAAGAAATTGGAGTTATCACGTTCTGCAGTGTCTGCTACTTGGCTGTTGAATTGATGACTGGACAGGTCGGCAGTCAACAATTGGATGCAGGTGGATTGTATCGCCTGGAACAAAATCTGACAGGTTAGTGAATATAGGCTTGTCAAAGATAAAACATTCCTTAGACCACAATAACGAAACTGAGATTATTTAATATGCTGTTGTGCTATATTATATGTAGTATGGGCTAATCTCTTTTTTCACTGCATGTTGATCTGATTTCTAGATGTAGTGTTTAATTAGAAATCGAAGGTAAAAGTCAAACTTGCATTCAACGAAAGGAGAGTCACCCGTTTGTTCAACAACATTCAGATTTGTTACTAAAAAAGAGTGCTTACTTGCAAAGATGGCCACGACAAGGCCCATTGATAATTGATCGTACAATTAGAAATAGAAATAAATCTTGAATTTCCCAGAGAAAGTGACCAACCTTCCTGACCGGGTCTTCTTGACTGGCATTGCTGACGTTGCTGGTAATGTCTCTGGTGCTGTTAAGATGATGCATCTCTGCTGTTCATGTGATTAGTTGCGCTTTGCATGCTATCGAAGCAGGTCATGTCTTGGTAGGTGTTTTTTTTTAAAGGCCAGATTGGTTTGATCAACGACAATGGTATTAGTACAGTTAACTTTGCTGATAGTGAGGTGCTTGTCTATGCACTTTGGACAAGGCCTATGTATGGTAGCATACATGGCCACTTTACTGCATCGTTTCTAATTAAAAAAATTGCAGTTTCAAAGTTGGAGAGAGACATACATACTCGTTGATGACTGACTGAGTGGCATATATTTCAATTGCACCAGTTTGTGGTTTAACTAATTAAGTGAAAGAAGTCGTTAGTTTTGAGTCAATTTATGTAGTTTCATGAAAATACTGTCTGGACAAAGAGAGGGGCATACCGAAAACGAGCTCAGCTGAGGTACACATATTTGCGAGAATAAAAAATGCTGCCCAACTTAAAAAAAATATATTTTATTTTGTTCAAAGCGGTCTTTACAACACACAAGAAAAATGTCGCTTTTTCCTTCTTGGCGAAAAAATAATCAATACATCCGCATTTACATTTTTCTTGAGATTGTCATTCAGTTTTAGTAACATACCATTGATCAATATTAGTACTCCCACAGTATTCCTCATCTTTCGGCTGATAATAATTATGTTATTAACCCTTAATCTCGAATGGCTCTTGGCCATAATAAGTGGTGACCCAATAAAAACATCTCTCCCTCAAATAAAATTGTCATAAACTAGTTGAAAAGTCCGTTGGCCAAAACGTCCAGACAAAAAACGTCCTATATATATATTTTTATTTTAAATTGGTACAGAGCAGAAGGAGGCATAAAATATATTGTTGTTTAAAATAAAAACAACAGCCAATTTTTTTTTAAATAGGATAAGAAAAGTTGGTTCAATTGTACTATAGACACCTTTGAAATATATCGTTTATTTCATTTCGTATTCGCCAAATGTTGGACAACATCGATTGTTGGTCTGAAAATATACATTTTGTCCTTAATACAATTCTAACCTATTTTTAACCTATATAAACTTTAACTTTCATGTTCGATAATTTGTTATTCTTAAATCAATCATTGACCAGTATATTTTAACCTCTTCATTTTGTCTTCTAAATTCGTTAAACTCTGTTAAAACTTCTTTTTTGTGTAAAATGAATGTTCGAAATTCATTTTTTGTTTTTAATTTTTTTTTGTGTAATAATATTTGAAAAAAAGTAAAAATATTTTGGTGCAAGAGAAAAAAAAAGAAAATAACATGGCCGACAGCGATTAAAGCACTGCATTAAAGTTAACTTTTCAACACTTTAAAAAGTTACAATTTTATTTTAAAACAAGGAATACAATCTCAGAAGAAAAATGTATGTCACCCTAAATGTGAGCGAGCGAAAGCTTAAGTGGAATATAGGATTAGGAGAGATCCCGACGGTCCGTCACTATAGTACAATTGAACCTCTAATATCGAAATCTGTATGAATGAAATATTGACAATGCTTCACTGCAAGGAACAGTAATGAACATATATTTCATTGTTTCTTTACTATGGTAAAATTAAACACGAGGTTGGTTTTTAATATGGGGAAAATCTAGCTCCCCCAAAAAGGGCACTCTGGATTGGGACAAAAATACCTGTATAGGCTCGTCGGCATACCCTCACGAATAAAGACGACTTCGGCGACAGATAATTTTCCAACCCTCATACTGGGATCGAAATATAATATCTGTTCTGTCCTGAGTTAGAGGAGGAGAATTAAAAAAAGAAATCTCCCATCCAGCGTACCTCTTTTGGCGGGTTGGATATTCCCCACAATAAACCAACCTTGCGTGGTAAAAAAAAATGAAACCACCATCTCCTTTTGAAAAGATGGGGAGGAGGTAAGTACTGGGAGGATTGTTTACCTGCATTCCAGGACAGTAAGGGTAGACACAAGGTCAATTTATAGTGGGAACCCAACTCCCCAAAAAGCCTGGTAGGGCTTGGCCCCGTCCATAATCCCTCACGGATGAAGGCACCTCAGGAGAGGAAGAAATACAATAAACTCGTCTCCACCTCAGAAAGGTAATAAATTATTTGCAGCCCTCAAAGGAGGGAGGTAATGCATTGGGAGTATGGCTTCCTAAGATCGAACAGTTACTACACTAGACTTCGAGTAAAAAAGGCGGATAAAATGAAACTTTGTTGGACTAATTTATTCTAATGTTGTTTACTATTATCGGATGAACAAGTTAGACACCAGCAACAACCAATGAGAATTGTTGATATGGATTGAATCTCAGCCAATCAGCGATCGGTTAAAATTCTCCCCTCGTTGTGTTGCGCGTGTGTCCGGCGAGTCGTTTGATGGACGCCCGTAGTTTGTTGTGATTATTTTCATGAGCATCGCTCGCCGCCCCGCCCGCAAAAAAAAAAAAACACCAACAGCCGTGTCAGTTGCCCTCCCCACTCTAAACTTCGGGACAACAAAACTCTAAGGGCATTCGACACTTACCGAGAGGGAAGAAAAAAAAAACAAAACGATTCGTTTTCATTTTAATGTCAGTTTCTCTCACCGAAGCTTCACTGTTCTTCTTAGGCCGCCGCCATCATCGTTTACGTTCGTTTACTTTTTATTCTTTTAAACTTGTCCTTTTTTTTCCTCGTGTTATTGTTTAATTTTTAATTTTCAACTGTAGAAGAAAAGAAAAAGAACTTAATACGAAATTTAACTCTCGTAAAAATAGCATGTTTTCGTGTGAATGTACCTTTTTAAAAATATATAGTTAACGGTGAACACATCACTTAAAAAAAAGGAACCTTCGTCTTGTGTATATAAAAGAATTGAAGAATCACAATTGATCTGATTGTATTTCTTCATTTTCGCTATAAAGAGTAAATAACGTAACTAGAAAAACAAAAATATTTTATTTTACGTATAAAGTTGTCCGTCTTTTATGCGTGTGTGCACGTGACACGTCTGAATTCTCCGACTAAAACTAACAAATCTTCGTATCGTAATCGGTGAATAAAAGTCACTGCATACAAAATATACTTCAAAACATTTTTTTTTTTAATTCTTAACGTAACATCTCGTTCTTACTCGCAATTGTATAAATCTTTCTTTCTGCTATCTTTCGTCACGTTTTCTCTGCTACTGGATAATATTATAACAGCTGGCAAGGAGAGAAAGAATCTAATACATCGTTTTCTTGTAGTCAACCTCTAAGTTGTTGGAATAAGGAATATAAACATTTCATATTTTAATAAGTAACACCTGTATAATGACCACTACTTGTGACAATATGGTTAAAAATTCACTTTTGAAACTACAAAACTGTGTAGTGCTATACACGGAGTAAATGATTTATTTTATTGCATAGAAGACAGCTGGTCCAGGGAACTATTGAGGCCATTGTTACACTAAAGAACTTATTCTTTTTGTTTCTACATTAAATGGGCTGTATATATTTATATATACGTATTGAAGGGGTAAAAACAAAAGTCTTTCATTTATTGTCTATCTAGTCTTATTTCGTTTTTTAGCTTCAGACTAGCTAGATTATTTCTCTTCTCAGAGTGAATTTGAATTGCTACAACTACCAGATATCTTTTAGATCGAGATATATTTTCTCTTAAGTTAAAAAGAAAGAGTTCGTATTGTTTTTAATAAAGTGTCAAACACAAAAGGATTCTTTTATCTTATTGTCTCATGTTTATTAGGCGATTGGACATGCAGAAAGCAGGTGTTAAAGACGAATACATTTCAGGAATAAAACAAAATTAGTTAAAGAAAATATAAGGAAAAAAAACAGACATCTAAAAACTGATTCAAAGAACTAAATATGACATCTCTGAGGAATTCGACCACATTGAAGGATGGTAGAATGTCTACAAAAACAATATTATCAAGATTGACTGAACAAAAATAAACAATGATAAATTTGCCTTTTACGTAATAAGGTTTTTGTTTACCAAGGACACAAAATTGTATTTCTTAAGGACCGTATGTCGCTAATTTAATGGACAGACCTACGAAAACAGTTAATAGTTTAAAGAAGTTTAAAGGTATTTTAAAATGAAAACGCAGTATCAGATCTACCTTCAATAATATTGATACAACAATCGAACAAGAAGGCTAGATTGAAAAATAAATATCTATTTACCATTTATTTTGTTTTTAGACTTCATTTCTATAACTTTGATTACGTTACAAACGGCGCGTTCAGCGTCGGAATCACTTAGTTATTATTTTCTTTCTTTTAACTATAGATGTTTAAAATATCCGTTACTTCAAGTTAAAAAAAAAAAATTGCAGAAGAAAAGAGATAGGCAAACACATTTAAAAAATGAATCTTTTATTGTATTATTGAACATTCAGAAAATCATTTCATGTACATGATTTTAAAAAGAAATATTTTTATCAACTTCACGGTTGAGGTATATTTTTTTGCACATTTCTTTCAATCGAAAATCTAAAAAGAAAAACATTCAAAAAATAACCCAAACACCAAAGAACCATATCATATCGTCACATCATAGTCGTTAGACAAACGGGTAAACTCATCATACAACATTAGAAATGGCCAAGAACTGTGCAAAAATCGGCGTGAACCTCCGGGTTACAGAGACGGGGCATCAGGGCGGCCGTAAACACATGGAGGACACGTATGCCGTGCATTTTGAACGAAATCCCACGACCGGTCAGGCGGAATTCGCTTATTTTGCCATCTTTGACGGTCACGGTGGCGTCGAGGCCTCCAATTTTGCCAAAAGTCATCTCTTGGCTGAAATCACAAAATATGATTACTTTTGGAACAACGACGACACAGATGTTATGCAAGCCATCAAGTTGGGATTTCTGGATACACACAAACTCATGGCGAAAGAACTCGGTAAGTAGTACAAAAAAGTTTATTTTTAACTTAACTTTCAAAAAAATCTGTTTCTTTTGGATATATTTTACTTTCGAAAAAGCCGTCCAAAGGACTATTTTTATAACTCCTGTGGAGGACTGTTTGGACTTCACCTAAGCATCATATTCAAATTTTCTTAGTTTTAGTGCAAGTCTTATTTATCTACCTCCCACAGGTAAAATGTGACACAAGGTCGGAAAGTGGGATTTGATAAGTCAGCACTCTAGAGGAAGAGCACTTATGACCCTCAAAAAATGCCTGGGCAGCCCCGTCGGCATTCCCCGGTAGCAATTAGCAATAAACCCCTTCTCAAAGGGTGAGACGGCAAAGCCTGGGAGGGTGGACCTTCTAGAACTGCGCAGAATAAACCCACAGACCGACGGAATCAAGGCCCGAGGGCCAAGACGATACCGTTCTATAGGATGTAGTATCCATCGGAACAGATACTACACTTTCATCTTAGCCAAAGGGCCAAGTAAGTAATTTTAGTGCAAGTGCATCATCCGGCATCCCAAGGTAGACTTTATGTCATGTTTGGTGCAATCACCGGGCATTTTTAACAGCAACCAACAAAAGAAAAAAAGATGAAAAAACAAATTATTAAAACAAAATGATTAGCTCCCTTTCTCCTGAGTGGTTCTTTTCTTGTCCGCCACGACACCCATCTTGTTCTGAAAATTCCCCTTTGATTGGCCAAGATGATTTTCTTTGACCAATCAACAGACACTTAATTTTGGCGGGCTGAATAAATAATGAAAAAAAAAACCAAAATAACCTTGATCTTCCTCTTTCTGAATATGATCCCGTCCTGACGACAATTAAGGAATATTTCTCCTTATTTTGAATATCACTATTGGAACCTGCAGAAATTCAGGGGGCCGTCTAATTTTCTTGGACGTTAAAGAACTTTCATTTTTAGTTGGACTTCAATTAGTTTTGCAAGACTTTTCTGTATTGTTATTTGATTTAACAATATACATATTTCCCTTTATCTCTGTCTTCTGTGTCTTCAATCTTTCTTTCAGCATTTTCCGACTTCGGCAAGCGAAGTTGAACCGTTCTCTTGCTAAAAAACTATAAAATATGCAACAAATAAATGTTAGGATAACCAAGATAAGTTACTCTTCTACCTACTTGGATAAGTTTATTTTTCTTTTAACTTATTTTCAAGCGTTTTTTTATTCAAAATAAACCGAGTGTCGAGTCTGTTAACTTAGAACGAAAAACAAAATGGTCGCCCAGAAGTCCTGCTCGGAGAACGTTAATGTTGAGCCCCTATAAAACACCCGGCACATCAAGGGTGCTTCATGGCAAATTTAGTGCAATTTTACCAGTAGTTTTTGAGCCTATAAGTGACCAGGAAACACGTGCAAAATTCTCCGTTAAAATGTATATTTTAGGTATTTGTAATGAATAGACATCCAAAGTATTTCAGTACTTTGACGGAGTCAGTCTCAGAAATAGCCAAATCAGTTTATGATTTGAAAGCCGCCCTTTTCTTTTATTGAGCGACTAAAGAAATTTAACCCCTAACCTAGCCTTAATGTCGTCTGTTGTTTTTGATTTTTCGTGGCTTTTAAATTGTAAACTATTTGGGCCATTTTCGGGACTCCCTCTGAATTTTCCGTCAAAATACTGAAATCCTCTGGATTACGAGTACCGTATTTTAGTACAAGTACGAATCACTTTTTAAAAGTTATCAATTTAAAAGACGAAACAAATTTTGAACATCTTAAGAAAATTATTTTATTTATCATTTCCATTTTTGTTAGACTGTCAATTTTTTTTTTTAATGGTTTATAGGAATTCTTGACACTTCTGCAGTTTAGCTGTCACTTACTGTCATCACAAATCGTAATTAAAGAGTTCTATTCATTCAACCCAATCAACCGGACGTGTTAAACTGAATTTTTTTATCCCGAAATGTATATGAATGACCTCAATCTGCGAGATATTGGTAGTTTAACAGTTTTATAAAAAACAAAATAATGTTGACTGTTTGTTGGATTTTCGTTTTAAAAGACAACTGTTGACAATTTTGAGAGTTTCAATTCATACAATAAAAAAAAATTATTTTTATAATTTTTTACATTATTAAATAAAATATATTCATATTCAATAAAGAAACATTGTTCGCTGTTATTGTCATTTTGGACAAAAACATCTAATTCTGTTACTTCCGGTTGGTTGTCTGCCCCTGCCTTCAAAAAAAGAAAGCAAATAAAGTGTAAGTGACAGCTAAACTGCAGAAGTGCCGAATTCTTTTTACCGTTGACTGTTAAAAATGTGGGAGCTCAGAGCATAGGTCTATCTATTGTAAATTTATTTTTAGAAAACGGATTCACCATTTTATACTCTAATTAACAGGATCTACCCTTTATTGTTGCTTCCTTTTTGCTGCGGGATTGTTTAAAGCGAAATGAAAACCCGGTGCTAAGTGGAGAGTGTTCCTTCGTATTATAGTTTTAGCAATTATTCAAAATATTTTTATTTTAGGTAAATATGCTATTATAATAATACATTTAATTTATTATTTAAATGTTTGAAAAAAAAGAAAAGAAAAAAAAATGGTGCTTCTTTATTTTCGCTCCGACATGTCGGCCTCTCTTAACCAAAAAGTAGCTTACGAAATGTATAAACTTTGTCATGTACTTATGTGGTAGCTGAAAAGAAGGCTGTACACCAAAAATTACGCAAATTCATCTAGTATTTATGAATTAAAAATATATATATATTTATCTGTTGCCATTTTTTTTAACAATTTCAGTTTCTGATTGGGTAAGGGAGATAACTCAATTTTGTTGTTTTTGAAAAAAAAATCCTGGAAAACCACTAGAAAATATACTTAAGCAAATTGTTGAACTGTATCCTGTATAAATTTTAAAAAGTCCTTTTTAATATATAAAAAAATATATTTAGTTTAATAAAATGTTATGTTTTTATCTTAGGTACGTGCAAAATCAATGGCAGATTCCCAAAATGTAAAAACACTTTAAAATTCACTAAAATTCAGGAAATCAACCAATTTTAATGAAATTTTCAATATTTATTAATCAACTATCACGGAATATAATGAAACCATTATTTTTTTAAAATCTTAGTGAAAATGTATTGTTTTTTTAAAAAATAAAATACACCTGTACTAAAGTTATATTTTTATATATTAATAAAAAAAAAATGCATTAATTTTTTTTTGTTTTTTATGAAAATAAAGCATTGTAGATGTTAACAATAATTTTTTTTTTTTAATATTTGTTATATATTACGAAAAAGGGCCCTAAATACCGTGGTAACAAAATCACTATAACTCGAAGAAAAATTAATTTTTGGAATTAGCTATATTATTATTGAATAAAGCATTGTTTAATCAATATTTTCACCAAAAAAAAAATAATATAATTGCAAAAAAATTTCATGTGATTTTAATGATTAGAGTTTCTGGAATTCCCTTTCATACATGAACGTGGCATCATCAGCGCAAGAATTTTGTTTTTATAATCTTGAATATAAACCAAAAATTGACAAATTTGAGACCCAGGAACTTAACTAAAAAAAGAATTCAAAAAATTGGATAATTTCTACTAACGATGAAATTTGATTGGTATGTAATAACCAGCTGGAATTAGCCTTCCAACAACCACTCACTTTTACACCGCCATCAAATTGTTATTTTTAGAGATTCAACAATTTCGTTAATTTCATCGTCATCTATTTCGAAAGATTTGTATTTGTTTTGTCTTTTTTTCATTAATAAATATTTAAGTTAAAAACAATGATTTATTAATAAAGAGAATTCAAACGTGACATTTTCTTTCAAAATTGAATTCTGTTTATCAATCAATAACTGTTTTAACTTTTTTTTTTCAATGAATAAATTGTCACACTTAAAATAAAAAAAATACACTTTATTTTTAAAAGAATCAATGTAATTTGTCGTTACATGTTAAGAATAAATCGAGTATTGATTTACTCCTCTCCAGGAGTTAGGCACAAGGCCAGTTTTTATCTTACTCCCACAAGTAAGATGTGACCCAAGGTCGGGTCGGGAAAGTGGGGTTTAAAAATTGCCTGGGCAGCCCCGTCGGCATTCCCCGGTAGGGGCGCCTCAGGCAGTAAGCAATAAACTTACTCCTCCCCAAAGAGGGGAGGCGAAACCTGGGAGGGTGGACCTCCTAGAACTGCACAGGAAAGACCCATAGACCGGTGTAAATCAAGCCCCGAAGGCCAAGACAATACCAGTCTATGAGGTGCAGTATCCATCGGAACAGATACTACACTTTGATCTTAGCCAAAAGGCCAAACTAAAGTTTTAAATCATGTAAAAAAAAATTGATAAAATTGACGCAGTTCGTAACGTAAAAATATTTTTTAACATTTAAAAGTTTTATTTCAAATACTAAGGAAAAACTGGTAAACAGACGTCATCAATAATTTCAGAGTATTACTACATTAAAAACTTAATACCAAGTTAAATATGAACCTTTTTAGTTAAAAATAAAATGTGTACATTCACAAATATTTTAATTAAATAAGCATTTTCTTTTTTATTACAACAAAATAAGGGTACTTAAATTTGTTTATAATCTTAAAAAGAAAGAAATTAATGGATAATAATGTTTCAACTTCTATAAACTATTACAAAACCATTTTTATATATAAAGTTAAAAATGATAAATTGTGACATTTTTGTCTTCCAGATATTTTGCATAGCGATAGTCAATTGGTAAACAAAGTCGTTTACAATTAACTGATGCCGGATTTTTACTAATTTTGGGGGCATCATTTTGCTAATTTTTAGTAAAACGTGGTAATTTTTTTTTAATTCAGTAGATTATGACTTTAATTTTATAATTATCTTTGAAATAATTCCCAAAAACTTATATTTATCTTTCAAGGGATTTTTACAAGTAATTTTTTCAAAGTTCAAAATTCACTGAATTTTTGGGTTTTTGAGCCGCCGTGATTACATATTTCATTATAATTTATTTTTCACACGTAAATATGCAGTTATTTTCATTTAGAGATTAAGTTTAGGCTTTTATCTTTCAAACACAATCAAAGTTTACACGGAAACTAATTAAATAATTAATGATAAGCGCTTTTTAATAAGCATAGTCCGTACAAGAGACGGCAATTTTTGCACGTACCTATCTTATATAGTACTTATAAGTTGTTGTTTTTTTGTTTTTTTTTCGAAATTAGTTTTAAAAAAATGAGTTATCTCCCTTGCCCAATCAGAAATCTAAATAGTTTTTTTTTAATGGCGACGGTACCGTAAATATTGGTCGTGAGTAAAGTAATAAATGGGCAGACATTTTGTTTAGACACAAGAAGTAAGGTATCTAACTTGCTGTGTGTTACTTTGCTCAGGACTGATATTTACGGTAATTTAAAACGCTTATATCTTTTTTTTTCTAACGCAGCACAAATGAGTAGGTAAACCAAAATAAAGGGTTTTTTTTTTACTAATTTCCTAACTGTATTTCTATGAAAATAATTTATGTCGGCAATAATAATGTTTACAAAGAAATTTTTTTTTTTTTTTCAAAAATATGGGGGTGGGCTGCATAACCTTTAACCTTTATTGTATAATCCATTTTAAATTATTTATATTATTCTCATCTTCAACAATAAGTCAATTTCATGTTACCCACACATACCCATTGTATTTCTATTAAGGACAAATCAACACGACACCGAACTACAATATATCGAACACAGTAATAATAACATTCACGTGTACATAGGCAGAGTTTATAAACCAAAGAAAATGATTTTTTTCTCGTTATTTTTTAAATTTTTTTAATGTAAATAAAATGTGTTCCGGATTATTCGGTTTGGGTTTAAAAAGATGTTTGTTAGAAATTCGAAAAGAAAATGTCATTAATGCCGCGTCTCCGCACGTAATCAACGAAGGGCGGGAGTGAATTACTTTTCATTCCTTCTTTCCGTCTTACAAGTTTTCTCTCGTCTTTCATTTCTGTCAACATTACAAGTTTTAGAACTTTTTCTGGTACAAATGCAGCATAGTCATCGGAGAATTTAAAGGAGATTCCCTAGATAGGCAAACGAGAACTTGCGGAATAATCAGATATGCAGACGATGAATTGTGGTGACAAATATTTGGAAAACCAGACCTTTTGTCCAGTTTACTTTCGCAGATTTCTACCTGTTTTTGGATAAAGAACATCATCCATCTTCTGTTTCGGCAAAATCACCGACTACTACTTTTCTTTTTTCTTCTTCCTTTAATATTTCGTAACATGCCTAATTTCAATTTAACTGTCTTCGTCCTCTATTTGCCCCCCCCCCCCCCAAGCGCTGGAATCCTACCACTAACTCTAACTCCAGGTAGCATCACCCCCCCCCCCCCCAAAAAAAAAGACCGAAAGAATAATAAATAATATTAAAAAAAAAAAAAAATTATCGGCGTTCGACCTCTATTTGCAGTCCCCTCCCCTCTTTTTTTAAAAACATTACCCTTTTCTGGATATTAAAGGAAAGTTCTGTTCGCCGAGCATTTGAGTAGTTCTGTACGTCACGACTCGGAAATTTCCGTAAATATTTTTCTATTACGCACAAGCACCCTTTTCCATTTATTAAAAAAAAAAAAAATGACACGTACTTTTTTCAACAAATTATCAGTAGAATACTAATTTTATTCACTTGTCTACTTTTTGTAAACTGTTAATTGATAAATATCCAAGTCGGGTGCTCTCATAATTTAATCAAGTTTCTGTGAAATTCAACTTAAAAAAGGGCAGAAAAAAAGTTTAACCCAGCGTTGTCTGGGCGTCAAATTTATCTACTACTAAAACTCTGTCGATCTTGTTTGTCTCCATACGCACTGGATGACGTCATCCATTAAAAAGGTGAAAGACTATCCTGACTTCATAAATGAATGACGTTATCAATTAAAACAAACAATAGACGACCCGTACCCCAAAAAATTCAAAGGTCATCTACTAGACGAACGTTTAGACTCCTAAGTATCTAGTATGTCTTTCTTGCTTGTTATATTAAATGTGAATATGTTTACCCGCCTCTCACTGCAGCAACGTAAGACAAGACGTCAGTTTAACATGAAGAGGGGGGGGGGGGGTCCAGTTCCCTAAAAAATAGGGCACTCTAGATGGGTGTAAAATTTGCTGTAATAAGACCAACCGGCATTCCCTGGTAGTAGCGACTGGTGATAAACCAGTCCCCCTCTCAAAGGAGGAGGTAATGCCTTGAAGGATAGTCTCCTATGACTGAACAGATCCATATTTCACTCAGATTCAAGAGAGAGGCCCACTATGCCAGATAATGGATACAATTGGGCACATGACCATTACATCATGGGGAATTCGGAGTCTGTGGGTCTTTAACTTGGCTATTTCTTGTCTTAACCAACTTGACTAATCTCAGCAGAGGAGAAATAGTCATTTGTTGCATCCTCTTCCTTTCACAATTTGCTATGGTCTGCATCTTGTGGTTGCGATGTGCTTCAAACGATGCTTGCTGCAATAATTTTCTATAAATATCCATCTATGGATGAAATATATCCTTTTTTACCGATTCTCCATGAGGGTTGAATGTGACAAAATATTGTTTCCATGTGGGAGACATTCAGTTCCCTGGTCAGCCATGAAATGACGGATGGTCATGACTAACAGCTGAATAGATGAATACAAATGATAGATATACAGGTAGGCAGACTGATTGGGAGCACAACCCGTTGAATAAGAATGAGTTGGGAATGCTGGACAAGGCATGGTTGCCTTGCTGGACTCTAACCTAGTAGGTGGTCTAGTAACTGTCACAGGCTTTGTAAAATACATGACAAACAAAAATTAAAAATTCAATGATCAAATGACAAATAAATTATAACGTGGTTGAAAATATAATATTTTATTTAAATAAAAACATTTTTTACTGTTTCCTGTGCAAGTTGTGTTGCGTTAGTATGAGAGTTTGTGTGTGTGTGTGTGATTCTGTCGTGCTTTCTTCATGTCTGGGAAAGTTTGCTGGTAGTGTATGAGAGAGAGTTTGTTGGTAGTAGTTTTAGCTGTGTGTTGTTGCTCCCCATAATTGACGATGCTGGTGATTGAGGTTCATGCTAATGTGACAGAATATCGCAGTAGTATTGTTTTTGTGGCTTGGTTGCCATTGGTGAGAAGTTTGCACTTGTGTGGCGAACATAGGGAGTTATTATTTCTCCAATGGAAATCAAGGCTGCACAGGTCTATTGATGAGTGAGGATGACTTTCTTCAACATGGAGGGATGCCACCTTGTTAGCTTGCTGGTGACAATCTGCTTAGCTTTTATAGATGCTTACATTGAACATTCTAGAATAGTTTTCCATTTGTGCCTAACATGTTTATTTGTTAATTGTTGCATAGGCATTTTGTTTGCACCTGCGCATTGTCATTTTGTGTTCTGTAGTTGGGCTTATAAGAGTTCAAGTGCAGGCTTGACATAACTAATAAAACTCGAAACGTATTAATCTCCTCATTCTGCCAATTTATAGGTTAAATAGTACAATTAAAACATTTGTTTATAAAAATGATTGCCTGCATCAAATGACTGTAAACAGTGATATGTGGTTAAACAAAATAGCGCAATCCTTTATAATAGAAAAAACAAAGCTTTTAACCATTTAAAATCGGGCCAAAACGTCTGCAGGAAACTGCTGATCCCATTCGTTTTGTTTGAAGATCAACCATTGACAAATGATGCAGAAGCAGTCACACACACACAGACATCTTGGTTTTCTTTATATAACTTATATTTGATGTCTCTTTTGGGAATCCAACTTTTAAATTCTGTTCATACTTTTATCATTTATACGATATAAGGTTGTGAAGTTAGAAATTTCATGTTTGATTGTTGGAAAAACTTATGCCGTCTTCGTGATTTACTACTATCTCAAATTGGATAATTCATGACTTAAGCCAATGACTTCAGGCAATCACAGAAAACGTTTCTTTGTTGAGGGCCCTTTCCGTTACAAAGTTCACCATACAGGATTTGTTTGGGCATCATACTATTGTTAAAAGTGCTCAAATCTAACTTTGAAAATAATTTTCTCTGGGAATGAAAGGATCGTTTGGGCTCATGTTCTTCAATATTTCGAATCTGACATGAAATAAATTTATTTTGGTTTGTATGGTCATTATGTGGTCATATAACAATAAATACATCTTCAATATTGTTCTTTTTACTAGAATCGTATTCTTACATTGGCATTGACAAATATTGTTTGAGCCAGGTTCTTAATGGTTGACTGTAATTCTCAATCCTGTTTTGATTTATGGCAAGTTTTTATATCACATGATGAAAAACCTGTTGGTTTAAAAACAATTTGCCTTGAATAATTTTCATAATTTTTATTGTTCCAAGTACAAACGAACCACATGAAAAAAAATTATTCCGTAATATTTTACTTGAATCATTTTTTGTAGCTGATCAATATGTACTTTTAGTTATCGATGGATTTCTCATGATTGCTATTTTCTAATTTCTGTCAGTGCATTCAGTTTGAAAATAAAATGTAATGAACTGACTCTCACCTGTAACACCCTTTTAAAAACATTTCTTTCAGCTTGCACTTTGGTTCAAAAGCATAATTTTTAGCAAGAAATGTTCGTTCTATCACTTTTATGTTGAAACAATTGAATAACTTTCTTTACTGAATTGATTTTTTCAACATTCAAATTGTTTCAATTAGCAGAGAATATAAAAATTGCTCTTATTTTGGTTTTTACTTTGATCAAAATAAATGAAACACAAGAAAAGACAGAATTTTACAAATATTTTCTAAGATTTTTTATATTTCCGACTTGGTTTTAATCATTCATTTTGACTATTAAAATACTTTTGAAGTGTTTAAAATTTTCTTGATTTATTTTTTACTGATCTGCAAATTATTTTTTTTTTTTTTGTGTGAAATATCTATGGTTAAAAATCTATAAGGCATAACTTACCTTGATTTTTTTTTTTATTCCACACTCAGGTGGAGAAATTGGAATTGGATAGAAATAAGAAAAAAGAGACTAAGAGTTACAAACAAACCAAATGAAAGAGTTTTTTTTATTACTTATTCGAACTGTCACACACATCTACTCATTAGGTTGCTCACTTTCTAGCATTTCATCATTATATATTTTTGTCTATTTTAACGTTTTTTTCACTAATGCTGTTATGTAATTACAAATAATTAATTACAGTGAACACCAGCCTCCTCATCCTACCCATTTTTCTTTACACCACATGCCTCCCTGATCTCTAAGATCACTATTTCCTAATATGGTTGTATGATCAACATGATGGACACACATGTATTCTGGTCCTCAGTGGCAACTTGCCACTGCTCTCATTTTATTTTTATTTTTTAATTTAAATTAATCCTTAAATTAATTAAAAAATTCCAGGTTGGAATATTAAAAATTAAATTGCATTAATGACTAAATCAGTAATTTTGGTCAAAGATACATTTGAAAATTAAATTAAGAAATATTCATTTATAATTTTAGTGTTTTTAGAGATATATCCCAAATACTTATAGTAGGAAACTAGCTGTACCCGTATGCCATTTTTGTATTTTTTTTTTCTTTGGTTGCACATTTTAAAAGTTATACAGGGAAATTAATAAAATCTTAATTTTTATTGTTTTATCTTTGCAATAATTATCTCAATAACATTTAGATTAAAAGTAAAATAAAAAATGTTTAAGTCATGTATAGGCGAAAACACACATATAAAGAAACCTGCAAAGTGGTCAGAGAATGTTCTTAATATTAAGAGATGTTAAACATGCTCAATAATAATTAAAAATAATGTAAGGGAGAGGAGTTATATTTTAAGCTAAAATGATTCATCTCCCTTGCATTATTTAAGTCATTATTTAAAATTGTTGCTATCTTAACAATCTTTGTAACTGGAATTAAAAAATGTTTGAACTGAAAGACATTTGGATATTCTAAAGAACATGTTGGAAGGGAGACAAAGTGGCTAGTCAGAATCAAATATCTGTTAGATGTGATGCTATTTATGTCTAAATTCTAAAATCCGACAAGATGGTATTCTAATTCTAGAACAGTCATAGTGGTTTCGAGGTCTTCTTGACTCTTGCAAGACTTTTAATTATCTAACGGTGAATAAGACTGCTAGAACACTTCCATCACTATTCTCTTTGCCACATCTTGGAAATGAATACTTTATCTCACACGAGTTTCTGAAGTTATTTTAAGGGTTCATTCTATCAGCATGTAAATGCACATCATCGTCACAGGCTTTGGTCATTTCCTACAAATTGGGGACAGGATGATGCCAAGAGCTTTCTGTATAAACTAAAGAAACGTTTTCCCTAAATTAAAGTGCAAATATCAAACACATGGAAAGAAAAAGACAAACTGTTGAATATGTCTCAAAATGTACATATCCGAATTGCAATCGCATCTGTTTGTCTTAAGTAGTTCTCACTAGTCACATGACAGTATTTTCTTTTTTTTTCTTTCTTTACTACATTGAAGTAAAAAAAAAACTTGTGATAGAGATAGCCTAAAAGAGTCAGAAAAAGTATACACAGACTTTCAAAAAATAGGAGCCTTAAAGAGTGGGCAGAATAAAAACATGCCACTCACTTTCTTGGTGAGATATCCAAATATTACATCAACAAAGGTTTCTTGGATTGGCTCAAGAGAGCAACCCTCCACTATGATCGGGAAAGGCTTATAATAACTGCCCAAGGCCTTATGACAAATGCATAAAAAAAATGGTAGTAATGATACCAGGTGCAGCTTTTTCCACACTAAAGTAGAGAGACTGAACCACCTGATGTCAAGCTGTAAAATTACATCCACTGGACCATTTGTAAAAACCTAACATTCAGTGTAACACCAACATTATTCCAGGAGCTAAAGGCTGCATGGAGAATTAAAAGAAAAAATTATCTTCAAAGAATTCCTGGAAAACCAAGTGCAAAAGAAATCCAAATAATTGAACTTAAGGGAACGTCCAAAATCCTTAAAAAGCACTCAGTTGTAGTCTCTAAATAGCAGGCAATGCTAATGAAAAAAGTAGAAATAAGACTCGGATATAACTACCTGTTTAACAAAAAAATTTAACCTCCACATCATATTCTAGTTGATCATGTTTGAACAAACATCTAAAATTCCATGAACAGCAGACTCTGAAGACATCTCCCCTGTCATCTCACACTTACATCTGCTGTTTGTCACACAATCCTGCAAACTGGGCCACTGTCAGGAATGGTCATTGCTATCTAACTGGAATAACCATTTCATGATGAGTTCATAGTACTGAGAAATCTTTAGAGCCTTTAATAATTACAATGGGGGGGAGGCACATCCATGGCGATCTTAAGTATATCTTTTGATTAGGAAACCCTCACTTTTATTTAGGAAATGTTTGAAGGATTTTTCAACAGAATTTTTCCCACAATTTGACTTATATCTAACAAAACTGATTGAATGTCTGTGAATCGATGCCAGTGATATGAACATTTGGAGAAAGATTTTGAAAGTTAACTTATCAAGGGGTGGTTATTGGTTTGATTATGGAATTTACTATGTAGAGTTCAAATCTTGTTGGATCTGTTGTGGTCATTTACACACTAAAAGTGTTGAGGGAAAGTATGAACTCACAATTTATCCCTTTGGTAAAATACCAAGTTATGTTCAATTAATCGTATCAATGAATCCTTTACAATAACTATTGTTTCTACATTAAATAAAGCCAAAAATGTTATGTCATGAAACAGATAAACCAAGTCAAATGCTCATGTGATGCCATCTTGTTAGACCTGAGCTCTTATTTTTATTTTATTTTTACTTCTACAGTCTACTATCGGCAAAATACGTTTTTGACTAATTTTGATGCCGTGAAGTCAAATTTCCAAACCGTTTTGGTCTGTCACACATAATCATAATACAATGGGTTTATTTCATACAATCTCAAGAGTCAGATTAGAAAAAGAAAACATTAATAGAGCACTGACTGAATTAAATGCTATTATTTGTATAATACAACAGGTAGAGATAAGATGTCAATCATTTGGGCCAAAACATTGAAATGTTTTGGGTTTCATGCTTGTATTTTTAAATATATATCTAAAAAAAAAATTATAAGTAATGACTGAAAATAAATATCTGAAATTGCCCCTGCAGAAGTTGGATGGAAGTTGCCAGCCGAGTAGAGATGACAAAAGTTACCAGTGATGAATGACATCGTCATGGACGTGAACCAACAGCCCAACAACTGAGTCAAAGAGAAGCTTCTTCAACCATGTCTAGCCTCTAATAGCATCCCGGGAAGAGACCAGACTGCAACTGTGGGCCAGAAGGCTAGAAAACGGTTCTCTCCTACTGACATAGACCCCCCTGCCCCCTTCTGACATGCTCTTTCTTGGCTCAGAAGCACCCTAGGATTTCATTCAACTTCCTGATAAAAGGAATGGGGCTATTAAAAGCTGCTATTGCCAGATGGGACTAAAAAAACGACCCAACAATCTGCAACTGTGCAGGGGGACCATACAATGTAGCACTACGTTGTCTGCCCTCTACTGCAGCTTTAAAGATCTTGCAGAGTTCAATAATAATATAAAGGACTGCGTAAAAAGGTGGGAAACTGTCATAACCACATACTTCAATGAGACGAAAAGAAGCACCACAAAATTAGGGTAGACATGTTTTTTGTTTTTTTTGTTGTTTGTACACCTGTGTAATCATAATTCGAGATCTTATAGCTTCAATTTCTGCTTCCCTTGTCACTGAAAGTAGCAAATCTATCCTTTAATGGTTTCTCTAATACATGTCACAAATATAAACATCAGGTAATTTTAGTGGTTTAGTAGTTCTTATCTTGATCAGTTCTCAATCTGCTTTTCATTATATCTCTGTGTTTATATATTCTTTCATATAAGACCAAATGCTATCATGACCTCAAAAACGTTTCAACCATGGATTTCTTTTATGTAGAGTAATTTCTCTCAAATATGTTTTTGTTTTTTATTAGTTTTCTAAAGTTGTTTTTGTTTTTAATTCCATACAACTAAAGCTGTTTCTACAAAGATTTATTGTGATTATGAGAAAAATGAACTATTTGGATTGTGATGAGGTTGATAGGTTTGTGCCTGTAGCCATTTTGATTCAATTTGTTTTATTGTTATTGTTCCATATCACTGATGATCAAGCATTCTTTATTTCTTGTCTAAAATCTTTTTATTCCTTTCTTTGTATTTTTTCCTTTCATCCAAATTTCTCTTATAATCTTAATTGTTTATTTCATTTATTTAATTGGAGTAAAAGAAGAAAAAAAACGGATTTTGTTTTTCTATTTTCTTAACCAATTTATTTAAACTAGGGTAATACTATCCTTGGGTGGTTTGATTGTCAACCCATAATGCAAAGGAGTTGGTTGTTCAAAAGTTCATATAATTGTTAAAGCTATGTGCATTTGATTCTGTGAGGCTCAGATCTTTCTTCTGAGCCTCACGGCTTTGTTAGGTAATATTTTTCCATGGGTTTATTGATGTATATGTCAACACCAGTCTCAGGCTTATTTTATCTGTAATCCTGTTATAGGGATAGTGTTCAATCTATCTCATATGTAGAAATAACATTGCATTATCACACATATTGTATGTGTTAGATGTTTATAATAAAGAATGTTGCTCAGTATTTGTTTCAATGGCTGATAACTTGGAAACCAAGCATTTTCAGACCTATATACAGAACATTTTAAGAACAGATTTATACGTACACAAAACTGACTCCAAAGAAACAGATAATAATAATGTCTTTTTACTGAAAAACATTTTAAGGATAAAAATAAATATATTTTGTAATTTTATTGAGTAAAGTCCCCTTTGGCTTCATAACAGCTTTTATGCGATGTATGAATCGCCTACATGCTAGGATCAGGTGGTTTTTGTTCATATTTGACATTACTCTTACTATAGGGATATTTAGTCTTATTAGGGGGCCAATTAAACTTTTTCTCAAAAACGCTCCATTAGATCATGTGATCAGGAAAGTTTTCCGTCATCCATTTCTGCATTCTGTGAATCTACTAACTCTAAATAACCTATTTTCTTTTACATTTTCTGATGTAAAATGACCTTTAATTATCACAAGACTTGTATCAAATGTCTTCGGACAACATTTCAGATTGTTCCTTTTGACACGTGTTCTTTTGCAATTGACCTCATGAATCTTCTAAGATTTTAACCAACAGTCTGCTGTACTTGCTGAATAAATTCAGGTGTTTTAATGCTATCAATGTGCCTAGAATGTCTCTTACGTTTTGATAATGGTGATATCTTTTCATCTTAAGTCTTTAACCCATTGTAAATGAAAGATCAAGAGATTTTCAAAAATAGTTTTATTTTTAAATTGCTATATTCAGCCTTTATACTAGTCTCAATAACTGTGTCTTTGTGCAATTATAGGGGTTGCCATTGATAATTCATAAATATAGTAAATATGAAGTCAAATAATGTTCCTGCTATAGTAAAATAAGGTACTTTATGCACTCTGTGTTAATATATATATATATATATATATATGAATGATAATTTATTTCATTTTGACTACAAAATTGATTTTGTTTCATGAGAGCAGTTTGAGGGGCTCTCGATCCTCAGGTCTTGAAATAACATTATGCCCGTTAAGATAAGTTCACAATCACACAAAGTTTTATGAAGGTGACAGAAATTTAAAATAAAAATTGAATATGAATAGAAATAAAACAAAAAAAAAAAAAAAATACAAGTAAGAAAAAAGATGCAGAGAGGTGGAAACTGGTTGTCGGTCTGGTGTGCTAGGAGTAGAGCATTTAAGAATCTGAAATGCATTCTAGTAGATTTAATTTTGTGATTAAATTATTTTTTTAGAATTTACAAATTGTTTTCTTTTATGCCATTTTATTTTTTATTTCAATAAATCTTTCATTAATAATGAATTAAAAAAAAATATCAAAGTTACATTGATATGAGACACATGTGTACAGCAATAACAAATGGAAATTGACTAGTTAAAAGCAAAGTTGTATTTATCAGCTTGAATGCTTTTGGAGTCTGACTTTGAAAATCTGTCAAGATAACTGTAAGATGATTAGTGAACAAAAAATTCTCAGTCGAGAATAAAGAGAGCATAAAATCACTATTGTTTGCGGAATTTACCTTTGTGAAAAGCAATGAGAGTAATTAAAATGTTTCGTTTTTTTTTTTTAAATTCCTTTAACTTTTACACATGTAAAGCACTTTTCTTGCTGGTTTCTGTATAAGATGCATCTGAGTAGCGACTTTATGGTTAGCCGAATCCATATCTTCCATACAAAATCCAACCACCCAAGAACTATTTTTTTTATTTTTTATTTTTTTTTTTTACTATTGTCTACATCTTTAGTGTTTCAGCTATTGTACAATGACCAAAACGTTGTGAACATAATAATAATCGAGACGGGTACAATAGTTGAAAACATGTTATAACTTAGAATTTAGATAAAAATTCCACCTGGAGTTAGTGACTTGTTACATGTCCTAAGTATGAGCTGAAACTACATTCAGTAGTGAGAGGCCAATTTGGGAGCTTTAGGAACTGAACTCTTAACTGCCATTGATCCCAATGTAGCATTATGGGATAGGACAAATGAAAATAGTCATAACATAACTGCTGTAATGCGATAATGATGATGAAACTACACATTTATAAAATAACTTCTGATGGGGAAAAAATAAACAAGGATTAGGTTACATTTTTTCCAAATAAAAATCGAAAAAATGCATTAGAAAAATTTTTTATAATATATTTTTTGTTTGTGTGTGTTGGACAATCTGATTGCTGATCATAAATTCTTTAAATCTCCAACAAAATGAATGCTGAAATGTTTTAGTTATGCATTTAACAAAAATCTCCAACACAAAATTATTTTCATTGTTTACATGTTTCAAACAATTGTATTAAAACTCTTTTTGTTTACAATAAGCTCTATGAAAATAGTAGGTTTGATTCTGGCTCTGCTACTTAAAGTGATAAATTTGTTCTTACTCCATAGCACTGCTTCCATGTGTTGAGCCGTGCTGGTGTTAAGGGATCATGGGTTTCCACCATATTTATCATACGGAACCTTCCCTA
The DNA here is from genome assembly GCA_963556195.1 of Sepiola atlantica. Classification (NCBI taxonomy): domain Eukaryota; kingdom Metazoa; phylum Mollusca; class Cephalopoda; order Sepiida; family Sepiolidae; genus Sepiola; species Sepiola atlantica. The sequence goes on along the minus strand of OY744517.1, from coordinate 111,562,791 downwards.
GGAGACTGTTTTTTGTAAACGAAACAATGTTATTTTTTATCCCCCCTCCCCAAATCAGAATTATCCAATTTTAATAACATTTTCAGCCTTTATTCAATAAATTATGTATTTAATATGAAAAAAAATATTTTCAAATTGAGCTTCAGTCATTTGAGAATTTAAAATTTGACCCAGATTAACACATGCACAGTAACTTTTCTTTTTATGTTGTTAGTGCTAAGTGACTTTGTTTTTTTTTTTTGTTTTTTTTTCAGCAATTTAATTTTTTTAAAACTAATGATGCCTCCAAAGCGCTGCTAATAACCTCCATTTCAAGGTGGTTCTGAGGTTTATAGAATCGGATCTGGTTTTCACTTCAGTCATTTCACTCTGAAGAACTAAGATTTTTTTTACTTTCTTTGTTAGTCAATTAACTTTTTCTTTTCTTTCCTCATTTAATACTGATCAGCAGGTGCGATTCTCAATGGCTATTTAGACCGTCTGTGGCAATAGAAGATTGGCAGCATGTCGTTTATTGGCATACATTCCGTTCAAGTGTTTCATTTTAATACTGATAAGACGAGATTAAAGTAGAAGTGATAATAACAGTAATCACACTGACATCAATCTCTTGGGAAGTATTTTAACAATTGCAAATGTAGGAAAATATAACTGCACACTTGGCCAAATTTAAAAGTTTGTACATTTAATATTTAGAGATAAACTCATAGATTTATAACAAAAAAGACTCCCACAAATATGAACAATGTTCTAATCGGTTAATTATGCAGCTTATTTAGTTATGTTTACAACGTTTTGATCGGCCTTCTTGTGAAAATGAGAATAACGATGTGAAACATGTGAATAATGTAAATAAACTGTCTGCTGTTCTTTTCATGATTTCTTCAATATTTGGTCAAATGTCCGAAAAGCAGATCCTTATTTCTTTTTCAATCGAGCATACTCTTTATCGCTTCTTATTTTTTTGTTATTTGGGGTTAAAGCCAAATTCTGATGAATGAGAAAATTGCAATAAAACTGATAAAACTGACATCTGTTCTGATGGATTTAATTTCTTATTTTTATTTTTTTGATAAGATTTTTTCAGTTTCGTTTTATTTTACGCTATTTTTTATTTCAATAAATATTCGATTAATAGTAAATTCTTTTGTATTAAAGTTCAAGATGTCAATGAGTGCTGTCAAATCTTTTATTTTCAATCCTCAATCATTAAGATAATCATTTGAAACAAAGTTAATTAAAAATATGCCTGTAGATTTTTTTTCACCTTGATTTCTGAATCCATGCAGTTCATTCTTACAATGATTCACATTAGAACGATTTTAACCTGATTAGGATTTTTTTCCAGGAGTATATTACTCTATTAGAAAAAAAATTTAAAGATTTAATTTTTGAAATCTTTCTTTCCAATAATTTACAAGCATGAGATATTAAAAAAAAGGTTTCACATTCAGAAATCCTATTATTTTTATGGTCTCAATAAAATCACTCTCCATTATTCTCTCTAGTAAAGTAGTTAAACCTAAGGATTCCAACGTATGCACACAAGATCTGTCTAAAAAGTATCTGACCTTAGGCCAGAAAAAATATTTCAAATACCTGATGGGGTTGGGACTCTAATCCCTTTCAAAGTAGGTCTCTTGTGCTTGCACACACTTAGCCCACTAATCCATCGACTGCCGGAAACACCTCTGGAAGTCTTCTTTTGGAATGGTGTTCATCTCTGCCATCGTGTTCCACATTATCTCTTTAGTCTCAAAACAAGAACCTTCCAGTGGCGTCTTCAATTTTCGAAACAACCAGAAGTCGCAAGGAGCCATGTCTGGAGAGTAGGGAGATTGGCGAACGACTGGAATTCCATGTTTGGCCAAGAAATGTTGGATCAATTGGGATAAATGTGCAGGGGCGTTGTCGTGATGCAGTTGCCACTTTTGCGCTGTCCACATGTCTGGTCTTTTGCGCCGCACTGCGTCATGGAGACGCCGGAGAACATCTCTATAGTACTTCTTTGTCAATGTTTGTCCTTCCGGTGCGAATTCGTGATGCACAATTTCACGGATATCAAATAATACAGTCAGCATCACCTTGATTTTGCTTCGCAACTGTCGCACTTTTTTTGGCCTTGGAGACTCGGGATGCTTCCATTGCGATGACTGTCTTTTTGTTTCTGGGTCGTACCAGTACACCCATGACTTATTTCCAGTTATCACAATGTTCAGAAACCCAGGATCAGTGTTGGCGGTTTCCAGAAGTTCCTGTGCAACTTGAAAACTGAGATCCTTTTTTTCCTGCGACAACTTGGGCACAAATTTTGCAGCCACTCTGTGCATGTTCAAATCATCACGCAAAATTGCATGTGCTGAATCTTTACTCACTCCGACCTCTTGGTTGATCTCCCGCACGGTTGAACGACAATCTTCCATCATCAAATTTCACACCCTATCAACAACAGCTGCATTCCGAGCAGTTTGGGACCGGCCAGAACGCTGGTCGCTCTCCGCTGATGTACGGCCATTTTTGAATCGGTGTAACCATTCCTTGATTTGTGTTACACACCCATCGCATCTTCTTCAAACACCTGCTGAATCTTACAAATTGTTTTGCTTTTAGAATCACCAAGATTTTGACAATTTGATGCAGTACCTTTGCTCAATTCTTTGATAGAATCGGTAATCTGACGAACACGTTGTGTAGCACCTAACACAGCGACTGACAGGCAGGAACTCGGTGATAAAATTTACACATGCACATGAAGGTGCCACCCTACACGGAAAAAATAATAATCGGATACTTTTTAGACAGGCCTAGTATAATTGAAATCTTTCAATCCTTGTATTAGTTTACTCGATTTTTTTAATTTAATTTTTTTACACTTTCCAATTATATCTAGCTACTGATACTCAGGATTGCATATACTATTCTATATAAGGTCGAAAATATTCAAACAATAACATTTGCTTCTCTTTAAATATAATTTCTAATCATCCAACCAATTTGTTTTTCAATAATATACGTGATATATCCATAACAAATTCTTTCTGTCTGTATAACGATGGTTGATCATCACCATAAGCATCATCATATTCGCTTTAACATCCATTTTACATGCTGGCATGTGTTGGACAGATTTTTAAAAACTGACTTCCAAACTACAGCTATCTGCCCAGGTTTTTATTTATTCCTCTTTCTCTCAAGTCCATCCTTCTCACTTCTTTCCTATGTGAACTGATCCTGTTACCTAAATTGTTCTACATCTACTAAAGAACTCTCATCTATTCTTTCAATGTGGCCATACCACTGAAGTCTCCTGTTCTGCACACATCTCCCTATACTGTCCAGATTTGATCTTCCTCTAAGGTATTAGATTTAAGCCTGTCTTTAAGACTTACATAACACATCCATCGTATCATTCTCATGTTATATCTCTCCATGCAACGCATGTTCTCAACCCATTCTAGCCAGGTTTATCTTCCATACATTATCACTCTACATACACATACCTGATAAACTCTTCCCTTGGTCAACAGTGGAAACGCTATGTTAGTTAGTAATGGCAAACATTCTCTGAACTTCATACACTCCTAATTCTTGCAATCACACTAGCACCTGCTCCTCCCTGTGCTCCAATGGTACTAATAAAACTTCTGAACAAGTTAAATAGCTTCGCTATCCAAATATACTTTCGCCACATGGTGTCAACAGGGAATGTAAATTGTTTTTAAATAACAATAATTTGCCTATATTCTCCCGCAGTTGTATGTATATTAGTATTTTACTGTTATGTTAGTTACAAAACAAATTTTCTCTTGATGAATGTGACTTGAAAATTTATTAAAATAGAATTCATTTTTGTTAACTGTTTAAAACTTGTATTCCAATCAATTGAATAAATGAAGAAATCTTTAATTTTCCATGAAGATAGACATATAACAATTTGTCTGACATATTGATAATTGATTCAGACCAGAGTTACGGAGTTAGAAGTTATAAAGTCTGACTCTGATTCCAACTCTTTCCAAAACCTCTGACTTCCCCTCATCTCTGTAACCCTCATTCGGACTAGCCTATTTTTTCCTTCCACTATATTATTGGTATGAATATATTTTATTTAATTTCAGCTCTTTTTATGAAAATACTTATTCCGGCCAAGAAAACTGTTAGTGGAGACATTTTCCTTTACTCACCAAAACAGATTAAAGGGAAGTTATTGTGTACAATTATATTGAGTTCTCCCTCTGGATTTCTTCAAAAATAAATAAATATATATATTAAACAATGCATCTTTAAGTCTGTATGTGTTTCTTGCCTTCACATTAATTACAGATTAATCTATTAGTGTTAAGTACTGAAATAAATTTTAAAAAAAATTTCTATTTCACAAAATAATCTGATGAAATTAAAGTTATAATCAATTTGTTTCATGTAAATAAGTCAATTTTATCATTTACTCCTGGGCATCGCCGGGTAGGTACAGCTAGTTTTTCAATAAAATTAATGTTAAAACACTCAAGTAAAAAATAACTGAATAAATATTTTTTTAAACTGAAAGGTAATTGTTAATCTGCAAGACAAATGTTATTGCTTAGCACCATTTTGCATAGTATCTCTTACTTAAAAACGCTTGATTCTTCCATTTTTAGTGATATATACCTGTGCTACAAGTTCACTGGTACGATCTCAAGAGGCCTCTAGTTGTATGTCTGTTTGGCAAAAGCGGAAAGTTTTGGTAAATAAAATGATGTCGGAGAAATCATTCACATGCAAGATATTTTTATATTTTGTGTTGATCGAAGCCAGCATGTATCTTCCAACACTCCTGTTGCCAGGGGGCTTGCATCGTCCCATTTTTAAACTAACTATTCAGTGGCTTATTGCAGATTAAATAGCTTGAAGTAAAACAAGTATTTAAAGTTGGAAAACACCAACAAACAGGTTTATAAACAAAATTTGAGAACGAGAACAGAATGGATACAATAAAATTCAGTGTTAAGATTCAAACAGGACTATATAAAATAGACAATGGCTACTCCTCTCATGGGCACTGAACACGTGAAGGAAGAATCTGGGGTAAACTTCCCAACGAGACCGGATGTAAAGAGTTGTTCAAAATGCAGATGGCAAGGCTTTATGCCACTGATGAGAAATGCCCGGATGAGGTAATTGGAAAAAAGACTGTTTGAAATTACAGGTCACAGCTTTCTATTACTGTTTAGAAAACCCCGATATGACTAACTGCCAAATATCTATGTGCAAGATTTCTCCTTTGCATCATTTTGTTTACCTTCCATTTGCGACAGCACACATGTAACTTTTGTGAGATTTCGCTAATAAGCTTTTGCCAATTCTAGTAAATTGACCATTCCTTAAATATAAAAAAAATATTTGTAATATTTTTTTTTAATGTTTATGAGAGAAAAAAAATTAGGTAAAATATCTCTACATATTATTCAGGGGCACGATTTCTAAATATGGTTCTGTGTTTGCACACCTCATTCTCTAACTAAGCAGATTTTGCAAGTTCATCAAACATCAACCCAACTGTTTTCCAAGATCTTTCCGATGTTTTGACTTGTCAAAACCTTTTGTACAATAAATGCCATGAGGAATCACTATCTTATCCATCACCTGTATTTAGCAAATTATCCAGGAAGAAGGGGTACTTTTATTTTTGTCAAATATCTCTTTGGATGGCCGTACTGGAGACATTTAATTTGGTAATTGATTGGCTGTTGGCAAAGAACAAAAAACAAGTGCTATTAACATCTTGTTAGACAAATAATAGTCGGTGTTTAAAAGATCTTCAATCGGAAGTTTTAGTAACTTTGTTTAATTTTCTCCCTCTGAAATTAGAAACATGATAAATAGGTCAGTGAATTTTTATTTATTTATTTTTATTTTTTCAACTTTAAATGCAATTATTGATACAAGTCTGTTTTCTGTTTCAAAAGAGTTGGGGAAGTAGAAGTCAGGATTTTTTTGTAGGAGTCCGATGTTTTAAAAACTAGTTTGGAATCAGATTCTTTTTCAGTGGATTCTCCCAACTCTGAGGTGAGTCAGTCATTGAAAGAGTATTGATTTACTCCTCTCCAGGAGTTAGGCACAAGGCCAGTTTTATCTTACTCCCACAAGTAAGATGGGACCCAAGGTCGGGTCGGAAAAGTGGGGTTTAAAAATTGCCTGGGCAGCCCCGTCGGCATTCCTCGGTAGAGGCGCCTCAGACAGTAAGCAATAAACTTACTCCTCCCCAAAGAGGGGAGGCGAAGCCTGGGAGGGTGGACCTCCTAGAACTGCACAGGACAGACTCATAGACCGGCGTAAATCAAGCCCCGAAGGCCAAGACAATACAAGTCTATGGGGTGCAGTATCCATCGGAATAGATACTACACTTTGATCTTAGCCAAAAGGCCAAGAAGAGTAGATAGTAGGAGTCGGGTATTTAAAATCAACTTTTTTATATATAATCCCATGAAATCTGAACTCTTTGGTGAGCTTCTTGTGTCAGTGGTATGTGATTGGGGTGCTTTTTAATAGCACTTTGAGTGGAAACCATTTGAAGCCAATTTACCAAATCCTTGTTAGCAACACATATACTCTACATTATTTGCCAACATGGCATGAAATGATTTTAGTATCAACTTTTACTCAATATCCTTAAAATAACTTATTGTTGAAATATCTGACACTTTTCATGAAAATATTGAACTCTATAAGAAGATAATTAAAATAAATATATACAAGAAACAATTGAAACCTGCAAATATATATGTATATACTATATACTTAAATCATTGAAGTGGACATAATTTTTATGCAGCTTTGTTTTAAATGGCTTTTTGGTGCGTGATTGATGTGATAGTCATGTTACCTCCTCCTCCTCCCAGCTATTTGTGAAATAGCAATTTGTGCATACAGTGACTTGTTTAGAATAAGTATTGTTTTGGCACTAAATAATCCAAAAGGATTGATATGCCGTAAAACGGACAAGCCAAACATAATCTTGTGTATAATCAGTTTTAGTGTGCAATTAAACTATTATTACAAAATAAAGTGATTGATACTGAAGCTTATTTTCAAGCCATAAGCTGATCAAATCTCTCTCCTTTTTCTGAACTGTAAAAGAGAGCAGTTGAGTTTGGGATAACTGCTCACCCCCCTATCGGGGATGGTTTTGAGGGTATTATGTATACTGTAAAGAAAGGTGCGTTTCAGGGTATTATGTATACTGTAAAGAAAGGTGGGGTCGAGGGTATTATGTATACTGTAAAGAAATGTGGGGGTCGAGGGTATTATGTATACTGTAAAGAAATGTGGGGGTCGAGGGGATTATGTATACTGTAAACAAGTGGGTTCGAGGGGATTATTTATACTGTAAAGAAAGGTGGGGTCGAGGGTATTATGTATACTGTAAAGAAAGGTGGGTTCGAGGGTATTATGTATACTGTAAAGAAAACTGAAACCTGAAATAATTTTGTGCTGTCATTATTTACAATAAATGAACATGCATCACTATTAATGAACATGCATCATGCAGAACAACAACGGGAAAGAAGAGAAGAGAGAAGAAACTGCTGCTAAATGTCATCTACCTAACAAGACTCGGTCTGTGTATGTGATTAGCCGCCATCTTATAATTTGATGGGATTGAAGAATTGGTCCATCGTAGTGCTGCATCAACTTAAAACATCAAGTAAATCTAAAAGTTCTGGATATTTTAGTACTTATAAAAATATAGAGAAAACAGAAGTACTGTAAGAATGGATGGATAAAGATATTATTATAGATCTCATATTTATTTATATATACAGATATACAGAATTAAAAAGGGGATTAATTTATTTTTATCAGCCTCTTCTCTTTTCCTCTCTTCTTACCATTACAGAAAACCACGACTAGACATTGTGGCCTTTTAACCTAACATTGGCTCTTACTTCCCCTTTCTCTACTTTCTCACAAGCGACCAATTATTAACAGCAATTTCTTCTTTTTCCTCCATTTTTTATTTATTTTTTATTTTGTAACATTTTTTTCTCATGATTCAGTTCCTAAATGTGGCTATGCATGCATCTGATGAGACCATCTAGGTTGAAATAATTTATAATGCGGACAGCTCTAATGTATGTTTAGTTTAATTCTTTTAAATTTATTTATATATATATATAATTTTTAATAATAAAATTAAACTATTAAATGAGTCAAAAATCCATTATTTTTTATTTAGAATTTGTTTTAAGATTTTAACTTCATGCAATAAGAAGAATGAAATGTCACTCTTTAAAAAGAGATGCGCATGTGTGTATAGAATAGACTAGATGTTCGGTGTCGAAGAGGGAAGGGCTGCAACTAGTGTCAGGAAAACTTTGGACTAATAAAACTGAAGTGAGTTCATTTGTATGTTGGAATTTATTTACACAACCCTTTTGTTATAAGTTGTGTCTAAAACGTCTTTGTGGTGCTGTGCAAGCAAAATTAGCTGTTAAACTCATTCATTGGCACAGGCGAGCTGACTGAAGGGGAACAATTGCTCACTAGCTTGGCCGTAGTCGAGGCACAAGGCACTACTCAAAAAATCACCAATTTACACTTATCCTGTATATATAATGATTGGAAACATTTCATGTGAAATGGGCTTTATTCAATTTATATGGCGTTTCGATAAATGGTTTACCTTCTTCAAATATGTGAAAGTTTAGAAAAAAAGCTGTTTGTTTGGCAAAAGTATTAAAAAAATATGAATAAGGAAAGATAAAGATAGCCAGGAAAAATAAATGAACTTGTGTAAGAGTTGGGATCGTCCTCATTTTTGCTCCTTCCATTCTACATGCATTTCGTCATTTCTTTGTAGCTACCTCTTTTATTTTTCCGTATTCATTTCCTAATGTTTTCTCCAAATTAATAACAGCTTCATTTCTAAGCATTTATCTGTAGATATAAATTTTACTTAAATGTCATATAAATCTAATAATACTCATTTCACAAATTTTTTTATTATTTATATCATACACTCAGAATTTTCTCTTTCTCCTGCATATGAGATTGAAAATAAGGATAAAATCAGACAGATTGTACAGAAAAAAATAAAAAGGAAAAGTTAATAAACCGCAAAAGATAAAAGATAAAATCACATAAAAAAATCCATCAAGTAGACAAATATTTGACTTCTCTTATTGACCGAAGCTTCCTGTTGGTATTCATTTTTTTTTTTTGCTTGATATAATACTTGATTTGTTCTTACTTCGAGAATGGGAAGTCAAATGAATTGTATATGCATGGCCTAACCACCTACACCCAGTATTAACCAATCAAATGTGCATGAAAAAATGTCAAATCTCGAACTTTCTACAGAGATGTTTATAAAACATAGTTTTAGAGAGCAAGAAGCACAGATCAGCCCAAGATATCTACATAGTTGCACAAAACTATGACATTCTCAACTGGCATTTTCAGTTTACAAAAGCTGCCCAAAGAAAACCCCTAAAACATTTTCTTCCATCCGCCCAGAAGGGTGTATTATCATTTCAAACTACGAAAGCAACTATCTTCATCTACTCTTCTTCCATTTGATGGTAGCACCAAATCATCATCATCAGCAGCAGCCTAGATAGAACTGCTATACTCATGTAAGCTTTTCCTATTCCCATTAAAACTTGTTTTTTGTGCATACAGCACTCAATATTTTTATCTTCTACTGACTTACTGCCCTTTCACTGAACAGTCCGGTTAAATACCTACTACAATGCACACACTACAACTTTCCAACACATTTTCTTCTTGGAAATAAATATTGATTGTTATATATACATTATTATTCTTTTCTTTGTTTGTCGTGTTTTAAACTATTTTAATAGGGCCTGATGTGTTTGAGGAAAAATGGCTAATTTCAACCTGTGTCCAAATCAATATTATTTTCTCTAATCTTTTTTGCTAGAATTAGCGTGATTTAAAAAAAACAAAAAAACAACGTATTCTTTGCCTGACTACATTGTTAGAATCAGCGATGATAGCAGCTTCAATGAGATGGCTGTGGTGCAAGTTGTGCATTTTGATTATTGAAGCCCTCAAAAAATTAAATTCATGGTCAAGATCAATCATGTGAGATAAAAGGAGCATTTTTATCATTAAGTTAAACTCTGTTGTGTCTTCTTCCCCCCCCCCCCCCCCGTCCATGGTCAAATTATCTAAGTCATATCATCTGCATCTTTTTCCTCTTGTGATCATCCACTGATCTCTCCCGGGCCTCCTTCCCATGTTCCTATCTCAAGTTCAACTCAACTACCATATCCATACATTCTACCCAACCCTCTTCCCTCCTCCTTCTCCTCCTCCACCAACCTCATTTCTATCAAACCTCTTTCAATTCCTTCCTCATGTTTGTCTCTGTATAAACGTATCAAACATGTTGCTGTTTTACTCTAAAGATTTTGTCAATAAATGAACTGAAATATTTTTTTACTTGAGGTTTTTTTAATGTGATTTTGTCGTTTATATTTTAAGGTTTGCCCACTTTTTCATATATATATTTTTTGTATGTGTTCGGATAAAAGTCAGAAACTACACAAGATATACTTGCAAACCTTACATCATCGAATTCTGTGTGGCTATGATTTGTAATGTCCATTGCCTTCAGATTAGTGAGTAGGGGTGGGATTAAAGCAATCACTTATTTTTTCATCCTTTCAAAACAACACTGAAATTTTGTTAAACAACAATCAGTCAACTTTCTTGCTTTCTTTCTATTATATTGAACCAGTTGAAGTAGGGAAAGAGAGAGAGAGGTACGTTTTTAAAGAAATATGTTACACACACTATTTTTTAACTCTTAACACATCGCACAATAATTCCTGGGCCTGACATATAGATGGCACCACCAATAAAAATTTTTTTAAAAAAACATGATTTTTATAAAGTATAAAATATTTACTTTATAAAGTATAAATATTTAAATTGCACATGTCAAAATTTGACCCCAATTGGATTATTAGTTTACAAATTGCAATTATTTAAGTGAAACTACTGTTGCAAATTTTCAAAACCATGAAGAATCTGAATTTCATGTGTTGATGAAGCATTACTTTCTGATGAGAAAAAATACTGTTCAAACAAAGCAATGGTTTCATAAGTGTCGTTCAGATGCTGCCCCGTTGGAAACAACGGTTAAGATGTTATATGCTGACTTTACATGTGGTCGTATAGACACAAACGATGCTGAACACTCAAGTCACACAAATTTGGCAGTTGTCCCGCAAAACACAAAAAAATCCAGAAACTCGTTTTAGCCAGTCGTAAATTGAAGTTGCGTGAGATAGCAGAGGAGTTTATATCAGAAGGCAGTTTATTCACCATTTTGCACAAACATTTGTCAACGAAAAAAAGCTGTGTTCAAAGTGGGTGTTGCGTTTTCTCAGTCGATCAAAAACAACACGTCGACGATTCAAAGCGTTGTTGGCAACTGTTAAAATGCAACAAAAAGGAGTTTTTGAAACAATATGTGACAGTGAATGAAACATGAATCGACCATTTAACTCCAGAATCAAATCAGCAGTCGGCTTAGTGGACAACAGCAGGTGAAAGCCGTCCAAAGCAACCAAAGATGCAAACATCAGCAAGCAAGCAAGGTTTTGGCCTTCATATTTTGATATGTGCAAGGTATTTTGTTCATTGATTACCTTGAAAAAAGAAGAACCATCAATAGCGAATATTATGTAGCATTTTTGGTGCGTTAATGAAGAAATCACCAAAAACTGGTGACAAATGAGTAAAAAAAATGCCCTTCATCAAAACAGTGCACTATTTCATAAGTCGATCACAACGATGGCAAAAGTATATGAATTACACATCGAATTGCTTCCGCACTCATCCTATTCTCCATATCTAGCCCCCAGTGACTTCTGGCTGTTTGCAGACCTCAAAAGAATTCTCCAGGAAAGAGATTTGGCTCGAATATAGAAGTGATATCAGAAGCTGAGATGTATGTTGAGGCTAAAGACAGATCGTTCTGCAAAATATGGCATTGAGTTATTAGAAAAGCGTTGGAATCCGTCTCCTTCTAGAGGGATACACTATGTTGATGAATAGTCGAATTTTGCCTAGAAGTTATTTAATTTGTTAAGCGTGGGACTTATTAAGTGATGTGTTATTTTATTATTCCATCTAATCTAGTCTTACTATAATTGCTTTCCGCTAATGAATGTTTGCCATGATTAGAATGGTGGATACTGTTTAGCCGTGAATAAAATGATATCTTTAATTTGTACCTTGTTACATTCAAGGAATTTAAGTTTGTTTTTTGGGGTTTTTTGTTGCTGATGAGTTCCATCACATTCTGAACCCTATTTTAATTTGGACAGATTTACGCAAGTAAATTTCTTTCTCTCGCAGGCAGCATACCTTTCATACTTTTTACTTATGCTAGGAATGTCGCTAATGAGTGTATTGCAGTTTCATGATACTTGCTTGACATTTAAGCATTCTTTTTCCCTACTCACGTCACTGCTATTATAGTGACCATGCTTTTTCTTATTGCAGTCAACTACGACTTTGCAGCCAGACATTATTTTTGCTTTATTGAAATTAATGACTCATAAATTATCTTTGTGTGTAAGAATAAGGAAGATCTGCAAGGAAATCTCTACATTAATAAAATTGTGTGTATTTCCCGTGCCAATGTAACTTTAAAACACAATTCAAAACATCTTTTTTAAAAAATTACAAAATTAAATTCACCAGAATGCATTTCGGTTTCTTAATAAAATGTCGGTCATTTTAATCTTTGGTTAATAGTTATAAAAATAAAATGAATTACTTTGTGAACTTTCAAAATGTGAAAGAAACTTGGAAGCATTTAAATCGTTGAATAGAAAGCGTGGCCATCCCTACTGATAGAAAGTCATTTCTAGCTTTAAAATTCTTATGTATTAAAAGATTGAATGTTTTGGAAACTATTTACATGTAACAATTTTCTAAACAGATTAAAACTACATTGCCATAGCAAAAAATTAGTTTTATAATAATTTGGTTCAATTTAATGACCAAACGATACCATAATAATTAAATTTAACTTTTAAAATCCTATTAAAAAAAATTAATTAATGTGGTAATAAAAAACACCACAAACGGCATAGTTTTAAATGAAAAGAAAGGAAATCAAAGTGAAACAAAAAGAAAAGACTCCCGGTTAATGCTGGCTAAGTACAGCTAATATTTAATATTATTTATATTTCACTAATATATAAGTGTCTTCAAATATTGAATATTTTGTTCCACAAACTTAAATTTTTCGTTTGGCATGGTTTCTCATGAACTTGGTGATGAAAATAATATTTCAAAGTTAAGTGTGATATGGCAACAATAATTTTTTTAAAAATATAAGCACAACAAATGAACGCAAATATTTTGAACAAGCGGTACAGTTGAATGAAAATCCTATTTCACAGGTTAGCCGGACAGATCAGCAGTAATGCTTAATACACCTTAAGCGTTACAGACCGCGTGAATGAATTTTAAAATCAAACCCATGCAAACCGAGTGACGGACAAAGCCACTAATAGAGGTTCAAGAGTACATATAAAAATTGTTTCCTATATATGAGACGTTCGATGTGACGGCTCACTATGACACTTAAAAAAATGAGAAAAACGCATATAAAGTTACGCAATACCAAATTTGCATGAGTCATACAACCTTGAAAATGCGATAACTTTTGAGCCAATGGAGCTGTCCCAGTGAATTTTTATTTTACATAGAGTTCAATGGATAGCAAACAATGTTGCACATCACAGTACAATCAAAACGTGTGTATATCGTTATACTGAGAGTAGTACAAATAGTACCCGTACTAAAGTATCTGTCAACCGCATTTGACATGCTTACTGTAGCAGCCATCATGCAGGTCCACAGGGAATACGAGTGAGGGTTGTGCCGTGTATTGTCCATCCGAGATTGAACCTAGAGTGTTCCGGTTTCAAAATGGAAACGCGTAACTTTTGTGACGCAACTAATACAAATGAGCATTGTTTTGCATGGGCAAAGTCTTGTTGTCATAGAAAGAATAGAGACTTTGCTCCGGGGAGGAGAGGAGAAAAGTTGATGTTGGAACCTGTCGAGTGCTGAGAGAGAGAAAAAGAAAGAGAAAAAAGGAATTCCATTTTCACGGATACATACACATTACGAACATGGCAAAGAACAATACTTTTGCATAATGAATTTTTATTATCCCCCCCCCCCACACACACACAAAATAACAAAACATAAAATGTATAAAAAGACAGGGGTAACACTCCCTGAACCATTCAGCAAGATACTCCACCAAATCGTTATCTCACTCCTATCTCTTGGCCTATCAGATGTATTGTCGAATTACACACTAATAATATTAGTGTGTAATTCAACACAATACATTATTCGGAAACGTATGAACTCATAATTCCCTCCCCTTCCCAGCTATGGATAAGAGAAACTTGTATTTAACTAATCATATAGAATGAATTATTTACATGAATTATTATTTGCCATTAAATAACCCCAAAATAGTTGATATGCCACAAAATGGATGGATGTATGTGTTTGTGTGTTAGTTCCCAACGTTTTGATGGGAGAATAACTTCTAGTTTAGCAGGCTAAAGAAAAGCGTATAAAAGCATTTCAACAATCCAAAAGAAAATGGAGATTCCTGTTCTAACTAATGACCAAAATAAAACGTCTACAAGTATGACATGAGTGTCTCACTTGTAGCTTTATGACCTCTCCATCCATCCTGCCTAGCAAACTTTCAAAGACTTATCAAAATAAACTGTTAGTCAACTCTAGGAATCATCTGCTGCCAACTAATTGAGCAGTAAGCTCTCTTCTGGCGCTGTGCCACACGTCCAATTACAAATTTCGGTTAAATAGATTGTTTTACTAGTAAAATGATTCTTTTATTTCAATGCGCGTAGCAATTGATTAATAATGATCATGAAGTAAAATTTTAATTTGGCTTTCTCTTATTTTCCTAAATTCAAGACTCTTCAGTTTGTCATTTGATATAAGTAGAATCCCTTTCTGCTGGCGCAAATGCACACAAGTCATTTTCTATTGTAGACTAAGTTTTTAACTGGAAAAGATGGTTGGCGACTTGCCATTGCATAAAGAAGAATCTACTATCTGATTCTTATACAAAACAGTTAACATCGGGGGGGGGGGGTACAATCAGCTTGTGTTATCATAATATCAGAATCTTAACTCTGTTACAATACTAGCATCAGAAATTATTTTCAGTATTACGAGAATAGTTTTTATAATAACTAACAATAGCACTGGCCAAAAAAATTGGAATACAAGTAAAACTGGATTATTATTATTTTCATATTGGATGTGATTCTCACAATGTTTTGGCCGATGTAATTTCCAACCAAATACATATTATCAATTCTCAACTCAAAAATTCTGAAACAAGTAAAACTCAGGGAGAATATATGTATTTGCATGCACATGTTAATCGCAACTGTTATATGGGCAAAATAGTGCCTTTGGGGTTCATTTTGGCATCGTTTCTGGCAGTGCTCGAACATGGGAGACAAAGGCATTGCCAGAGTATGTACATCCAGAAAAGAAGTGTTTTCTCATAAAAGTGTTATTTTTTTTGTATCTGCCAATTTATCATCAACCAATCCGAAAATTGTCATCAAAACTCTGGAATCTCCGCTAAATTCATGGTGCACTATTCTGCACAAGTACCATATTTTCACCAATTTTAGCAAATATATTATTTTAGGTCTACATGGTCAAATTTTAATTATTTTTCATGTATTATTTTTCCAAGAAATTTCTATTTATGAAAATTTTGAATTGAGTAAAATGAGTTGAATGCGATATAGTATAAGTTCTTGTGCATGAATTATGTTTTCAAGTTTACAAAAATAATTTCTAGTAGTTCGCTTTGTGTGATTCTTGTTAAAGAAAAGTACAAAAGTTGATCAAAGAAATGTTTAAAATTAAAAATCGTTTTTATTGGATTTGGAAAGTTCATTTTATTAGAAAAGAATTTACTCATTATATCAAAGAATGAATTTAAAACTAACGCTTTTTATTTTTTTTACTAATGAATCACCTATTATCACGGTCTAGGGGCTGTTAAAAATTCACAAGAACTCGTTTGGCTACAACCACAGCAAAGAAATTTTCTTCCTCCTCTGTATCGAGAACCAATTGGAACTTCTATGAACAAAGTTTGTTTCCTAGAACATCCCATCTGTGAAACAAGATACCACGGGTCTGCTTCACAGCCGACTACAACATGGTCGTCTAAAAGTCTAATGTGAACAAATACTTGTTGAGCCATCCTGTTGGAAAATCAAGTCCTCTTAAGTAATCTCCTGCCCATTCAACCCACTGTTTCCAATCCTCTTGTGACGGCGATCATCGTCCAACCAACAATCCTTTTAACCCTTATCCTCAAGTGGCTTCGGGCTTTGATAAGTGATGGACCATCAATAAAAAGAAGAAAAAAGTTTAAACGCAATAATTTCCCCCCCCCCCAAAAAAAAAACTCCAATGTGGAAAATGAAAATAAACTTCCATAAGCTTTTCTAAATGAACCAATTTGAGTTGAATTTGGATTAAAAAATGTCCATGTCACCTCAATTTCTTTTTCACATCAATTTTTAGCCGCACACAAATGTTACATGTTACTGTGTGCCATGCTGGTCATTTATAAAAAAAGTGGTGTAGAAGCTGTATGTCCATTGTGTTACTAAACACCGGCAAACAAAAAAGGTGTATAACTCTCACATGTACAATAAAATCAGTCGCCTCATATGTTGCTCGTCATGCAATGGATTCAGAACAATTTCATTCTATCAAATTTAACTCATACGGTTTGAGTTTTTACCTATGATTTTCTGGCACTTCTCATAATTGTTGTGATGGCTAAATCTCCAAATAATGCAAAACCACCTTTGTACTCTAAACATTTAAATTTAAACAGTTCCCTGTACTTAACTAAATCCAGTCTATAGCAATCACTGTGTTGTAAGACTTGAGAAGAGCTTGTTTAGAGATTTTGAATTGAATTCAAGAGAAAGCCACGAGACAGGACAGTTTTAGAGGTTTCGTTATTAAATTTTCATGGAGGAAAATTCCTCCTCACTTGGGAGTCTTTACACATTTAATATCATTTATACACCACTCGTGTTTTAAATACAAATTTTAAGTTCAAATTAAGTCATGTGACTTCATCCTCAAACTTTTTTGACAGGGAATTTCTTGAGGATTTGATCCCTAATTTGTCAAAACGTGCAGGTGCAAGCAACAACCCCAAATATTTACCACAAAGAGTTTGACTATGATTTAAAATTCTGACACTGTCGACGATGAAACATCAAAACGACACTCTTCTGGCTGCAGCACATCAGATGGAATAAATTGCTGGCCTCACTGAGAAGGCGTCCTAAGAAACTGCATTGCACAACGATGTCTAAAGAGGTACAACCATGTGATATGCTGTTAGTCATCCGAAATGCTGAAAAGTGTGTTGTCTCACATCGATGTTGATGACCTAAAGTTACGTGGTAGACCGCTTAAGACATGGAGATCAGTTGATGACTACCTGATCCTAGCTGTCGGCACAAGTGAAATGGCAACAGATAGAAGTTGAAGTCTTTCGCGAAATGTTTAATGACACATGCAAATAATAATATGACACAGTATGTGTTAGTAATGGACCTAACTAGCCTGATATTTTAAGTAGTCCTCCTCTAAGAAGTGCAAATATTTTTAGATTGTTGATATATATATATGGATAAGTTTCAAATGTTTTTTTAATGTTCACTATATAAAGCATCTGATGTAAATTGAGTTTGAACATTTTGACAAGTTCAATTAGAAAGATCAGTTTGATTCTATTTGGCAAACAGTTTTCATTTTCTTATTGAATTTTATGTTGACACTCAAAAGCCATTTTCCATTCTATTTAGTTTAAGCTCTTGTCAAATATTTTATTTTTTTTCAAAAGCTGTCATCTCTTACAACAAAATGTTTACTTAAATGAAAATATTTATTTCTCTTATACCGTTTTTGTATTTGTGCACTTGTCAATATGGATCAGTAATACATTACAAAATTAGATAAAGGCCAGGCTTTCTTTTGATCTTAGAATATGCCAAAGCGTTGAGATAAAATTTATTTCATATATATACACTTATAAAATATGTTCTGTATATATTTTTATCAATATCTAGTTTAACTGTGATCGATACATAGAACTTAATAGTATTATAAGAATATACTTATAGAAAGTTAGCTACACAAACTTATGTTTTGTATTCCCGCAAAAATCATCTGATTAATTGCATGGATATAAATTTCAAGATTATTTTTATAGTTAAACAGTGCTTACTCTAGCTACCGACTAATCATCCAATTTTATCCCCTTTTTTTCATTGATTTCTTTTTCATGAAATCCGAAACTATTCTATATAGTGCTATTACTACAAAACTACCATATCCAAGGAAACACTGAAAAAAGTCGTTCAAATTTTAATAAAAACTTCAATTGTATCATGTAACGGAGAGCGGCCGATTGAAGTAGATGCAGACACTTGTCGGCGCCGTTCAAAGAGGCAGCGTCTGCTATGCTGTGTGTGTGGGGCGAACCGGAAAACCCTCGTTGCCGACATAAAAAGAAAGGAGTGGGAGGAGAGAGGCGTCAGAAAGTGAAATAAGATTTTAATTATTTTATTTGTTCATGCAAATTAGGTTGTTTGCATGCGTGGGATTTTCGTTTTAATAAGAGAGCGAAAAGTTAAGAGTCAGACAGTTTTTTCGTGGATATCGTTCTGAACGCGTATTGGAAAGCGAGCAAAAGAAATGAGTGCTGGATTTTCTTTCATGTTGATTTGAAGGACGTTTTTTTATATACAGTTGAGAGAGACGGTTTTTCCCCTGCCATTTGGACTTGATCTTGGCGACATCTCTATTTAAAGATTAGTTCGTTATTCTTCTTTTTTTTTTTCTTACATATCAACTTTTGTACTAAGAAAGATTGTATAAAAATTTTGTAAACACCCAATGACATTTTTATTAGAATTGTAACAAATAAATCTCTGAAGTGTATTTGTTTACATTTTAGCATAGACTATTTTCAATTAATAAAAAAAAAAGGCAAATACTAAATATGACTTCATAGGAAATGTATGTTCAATTCAATTCAAAATTGTAAAAGAATTGTGAAGATATTTCAGTTTGAGTTGAAAGCAGACAAATCTTTTATGAAAAGAAATTTCTACAAATGTTACAAGTTGATTTCACGGTGCAATTTTACTTATAGGCCAATCAAGTTAATTGTTTTCATGTAAAAGCATTATTTTGTACTTACTCAGTCATATTTTATCTCTCACGCCCCGAAAAAGAATTTTAAAATATCAAGCAGAACTTTAATTAGAACGATTTTTTCATTTCGATGTTCAAGCTGTATTTGTGCTCGAGTCGACATTTTGGGCTGTGAGCGGTCGGTAGAATAGACAAGGGGACACTTATCTGCCCTTAGTTAGCTAACCGGCCACTCCGAAAATCGAACACTCGCCAGTTCATATAACCCTTATGGAAATGTAAAAATCGTTCTAATTAAAGTTCTGCTTGATATTTTAAAATTCTTTTTCGGGGCGTGAGAGATAAAATATGACTGAGTAAGTACAAAATAATGCTTTTACATGAAAACAATTAACTTGATTGGCCTATAAGTAAAATTGCACCGATTTCACTCTGGCTACATTGCTTACCGGAAGTGAAATGAACATCATATGTATGCACACACTTTACATTTGCCAATTAAATAAACTGGTCTCCTCAAAAAGGAAATAAAATTACTTGTATATCAAAAGGTCAGGAATCCATTTCTATGTATTTATATTGTAAACATCTATCTAAAATAATAAAAAAAATAATTGCCAGTTTCGTGTTTACTAAAGTTAAATTTTATGTGATTTCTTTTATTTTAAACATAAAGAGGAGTTCAATTTTCTTTCAACTTTAAAAAAATATTTAAATAAACTTTAAAACAGGATTTGCACTTATTTTTTTAGTTCAACTTATATTCAACCCAAACAAGGCACATTGCTACTTAGATGAAAGAGGCTACTGTGAATAGGGGCCAGATTAATAAGAACCTCCTAAGTGGGGATTTGTGCAATAAGATACTTGTTCACATTACATTTAAATTTCTGCATGTTGGTACAGCCGGGGAAAACAGAGAGCAGGGAGAGAGTTTTAAAGGCCGGCAGAACGAGGAAAGAAGCTATTGGGCACCTCAATAATGAAGATGTAGGATTTTGCTGATTGTCGGGTTGGACGGAGGTATGTATGTTGAGGGGGCACAAGTGCAGCAAGCTTATCGGAGCACAGTTCATTGAAGTACTTGTAAAACAAGGACAGGGATGCAACATTATGGTGATGGTAGATAGTGTAGAACCTATTAGATTAGAGGTGTTTTATTTAGACTCTGTTGAAGAGAGAGAGAGAGAGACTAGTGGTTGGTGCATCATCCCAGATCTGACAACTATACTCTATTCATGGATGAATGGTGGCTTTATAGAGATAGAGGATACTGTTAGATGAGAAGTTTGCTAGCCCACCTTCTTTGCAGCAAACTTTACACTGTATTCTATGTACTTGTTCAAATTCATATTACTCGTGAATGTTAGGCCGAGGTGTTTAAATGTTGGACTTTCATGTAGGATGCTATTAGCCATGACAATCGATGGTTGGAAAAGTTTCTTATTTTTAAAGGAGAGAAGCATTAAATGTTACCATCTATTTTGGGTCCCATTCCATTACAGACTGGAGGTCATTTTCTAAGGATTCAGCCATTGCCTTCGACATGCATGTGTTCGTTTTCCCACATGTTGAGAACAGAACATGGTGTCATCAGCAAATATAATAATCTCAGATACAATTGCATCAGGAAGATCGTTTATGAAGATCAGGAATAAAAAAGTCCACGGATCGACCCCTGAGGCACACCTACATTAATATTATGTTGTTTAGAAGTGTGGCCATCGAGGACGATCTGGATCTTTCCTTTTGTCTAAGAAGGATCTGATTGTATTAAATATTCATTCAGTAATACAGTACAAATTAATTTTCATGATGACCTTCATACCAGAC
Source organism: Sepiola atlantica (assembly GCA_963556195.1). Classification (NCBI taxonomy): domain Eukaryota; kingdom Metazoa; phylum Mollusca; class Cephalopoda; order Sepiida; family Sepiolidae; genus Sepiola; species Sepiola atlantica. The sequence continues at coordinate 111,541,656 of OY744517.1, read as the reverse complement.
CTTGTTAAAAGCTTTGGATATATCAAGCACTACCGCTCTAGCTTCACCTGCCTTATCCAGTGTATGGTATATGCGTTCAGAGATTACTGTTAGTGCATCCGCAGTAGAAAAGGCTTGCCTAAATCGATACTATTGGTCAGAAAGAAGTTTAGCATTTACAAGGTGATGGACTATCACTAGATTAATTAAGATTTTAGCAAAGAGCAGGAGGGGACTGATAGGGCGATGATGTTGCCGGTCAGTTCTTTCCTCAGAATTCTTGGACACTGGTACCAAAGAGGTAATTTACCAGTTGTCAGGGAAGCAAGATCCAGCAACACATTTGTTATCGAGTTTACAATATAACTGCAAACACTACTAATAATTTCCATTTTTAGCATTTCTTTATTCAATTTAATTTTTTGTTTAAATTTATTTAAACAAAATTTTTATTTAATATTATTTTTAAGTAAATTATACAAAAAACTGACAATTATTTCACAAAAAAAACTATAAAAAAACATGAATAATTTACTTCCAAGTTTAAACCTTTCATAAATTTTTGTTATTTTTTGCTGTCTAGATATGACCCCCCCCCCCCTTCTCTAAAAAAAGAAGAATGCCAAAATAAGGGGGTTTAAACATTAGGACAGAACGTAAATTCAAAGTTCTATTTTTCATGTAATCTTTCATCGTTGTCACAGTCTTAAAAAGGTAACTTCGAAAATGAAATAAAGGTTGTATTTCACCAGTTAATAGCTTAAATAAAAGAATGATTGAGTCACATTGACTAATTATCACACACGAAAACAGATGGCTTCCTTAAACAAAATATTAAATAAAAAATCCAAGCTCAACCGGAAACTGCAGTATACCAAAACTAAAATTACCACTCAACTCAAATTTGTACTTGCTTTTTTGAATGGCATTAAGCCATTCAAATATTCAGTAGTGTGGCTCCATTGAGTAAATGTTGTATTTAGTAACCATTCTTCTAATTAAACAAAACAATGGCTTTTTTGTGAATTTATGATATCTTTGATTTTATTAAATGAAAAAATAATTTCGAAAATGGCTTTGATCTTATAAATAGGTATTCGTTTTAATTATGTAATCAAAAACTCTTTCCTTTCCCAAACAAGCCAATTAAAAGCTAAACTCTTATGCATTACATTAGTTAACGAAACAAATGAATGACATTGTCATTAGTTGTAATTTTCAAGTATCGTAAATGCTATTGTACTACTTAATGGACTAACTAGTTACATGATTGTGTTAAAAAGAAAAGAAAAAGGTAAAAGCTGGTGTATTTTTACTACATTACATTGGAAAATGTGAGTGTGTCTGCTTGCTAGCTGAGCTACACATAATAACCAAGGTACTTTCAAGTATTTTAGGCAGCTGTTAGGGAGAGGAGGGTAGTTGACTGTGAGAGTGAGATCATCTTCAGTGTCTGACCGCGTTTACTATGAATGACATTAAGTTTTGTGCAAGTGTTGAAGAAAAGTGAGGGGGTATACCTCTAAACTCTTTAAAAGTCTTAATTAAATTAATCCTTCTACCTGTGGTGTTAATTCTGTGAATCAACTCTTGTCCCTTTCCATTTTAATTATCCCACCCACAACAGCATATTGCAACTGACTTAATAAGTGACTTTAAAATTTGCCTTGTGAAATCAATTATTACTATTGGTAAATATATTTAAAATAAACTTTAGATTGACTTCATTCATAAGTTTCTGTATTGTTCTTTTTTATAATTAGTACTTTTAAGTAAATATATTTAAAATGTACTTTAGATTGACTTCATTCATAGGTTTCCTTGTTATTTTATTTAGCTAATCTATGTGTATTGTTATTTTTATAATTAGTACTTTTAAGTAATTATATTTAAAATGTACTATAGATTGCCTTCATTCATGAATTTCCTTGTGTTTTTATTTAGCTAATTTATTTGTATTGTTCTTTTTTTATAATTAGTACTTTAAGGTAATTATATTTAAAATGTACTATAGATAGACTTCATTCATAAGTTTCCTTGTGTTTTTATCTAGCTAATCTACGTCTATTGTTCTTTTTTATAATTAGTACTTTTAGGTAATTATATTTAAAATGTACTATAGATTGACTTCATTCATAAGTTTCCTTGTGTTTTTATCTAGCTAATCTACGTGTATTGTTCTTTTTTATAATTAGTACTTTTAGGTAATTATATTTAAAATGTACTATAGATTGACTTCATTCATAAGTTTCCTTGTGTTTTTATCTAGCTAATCTACGTCTATTGTTCTTTTTTATAATTAGTACTTTTAGGTAATTATATTTAAATGTACTATAGATTGACTTCATTCATAAGTTTCCTTGTGTTTTTATCTAGCTAATCTACGTGTATTGTTCTTTTTTATAATTAGTACTTTTAGGTAATTATATTTAAAATGTACTATAGATTGACTTCATTCATAAGTTTCCTTGTGTTTTTATCTAGCTAATCTACGTGTATTGTTCTTTTTTATAATTAGTACTTTTAGGTAATTATATTTAAAATGTACTATAGATTGACTTCATTCATAAGTTTCCTTGTGTTTTTATCTAGCTAATCTACGTGTATTGTTCTTTTTTATAATTAGTACTTTTAGGTAATTATATTTAAAATGTACTATAGATTGACTTCATTCATAAGTTTCCTTGTGTTTTTATCTACCTAATCTATGTGTATTGTTCTTTTTTATAATTAGTAATTATATTTAAAATCTAGTTTAGATTCATTTTGTAAGTTTCATTGTACCTAATTTGCTTTTTTTTTCCTGTCTATATCTTGTCATAAGGTTCATTTTATTTTCATTATTAAACTGTATAGTACTTTAAATCTGTATTTTTTTAAAATCATCTATATATTTTCTATTAAATATAAGGAAGTTGTGTGTATGCCTGGCTAAAACTTAAAAAAAAACAATATAACCACAAATTATGTATATTCTGCTTCGGTATCATCCCAGGCAGATATTTGTTCCAATTATTGTTACCTGTGAATGTTAGGATGAGGAGTTTAAAGCTTATGACTCTTAGGTAGGCTGTTATTTGCCATGGCCGGTGGTTTAAGAGTTTTCTTGTAGTTATTGAAGGAAAAGAGCTTTATCTTAGCTGCATTAAATGTTACTATCCATTTATGACCTCATTACACTACAGACTGGCGATCACTTTCTAACGATTTAGCTATTCCCTCGGATATGTGCGTGTCCGTTTTTGCCTACAAACGAGCGTAGAGCGTGGTGTCGTAAGCAAATATACCCATCTCAGACACAATGTCATCAGGGAAGTCGTTTATGAAAATCAGAAATCATAACGGTCTAAGGATCGACTCCTGGGGTACACCAGCATTTATGTCATGTTGTTTGGATGAACGGCCATAGAGGACAACCTGGATCTTTCTTTTGGTTAGGAAGGATCTAATTATATTAAATATTCGTCCAGTAATACCATGTGAATGAATTTTTATTAGAAGCCCTTTATGCCATACTTTGTCAACAGCTTTGGATATGTCAAGTGCTACCACCCTAGCTTCACTTGCCTTGTCCATGGTATATGCGTTCAGAGATGACCATTAGGATGTCCGAGATTGTGCTTGCTTAAATCCATACTGACGATCAGAAACAAGTTTAGCATTAACTAAGTTTCGGACTATTGCTAAATTGATTAAGTATTCAAAGATAAGATTTTAGCAAAGATCGGGAGTGGGCTGATTGGGCGATAGTTCTGAGGATCAGTTTTATCCCCAAAATTCTTGAAGACTGGTACCACAGAGGCAGTTTTCCAGCTACCAGGGAAGCAAGATTCACCAAGGCATTTGTTGTAGAGTTTGGAGAGAACAGGGGTCAGTTCAGCAGAGCATTTCTTTATTACTATTACTGGTATAAGATCAGGCCCACATGCTTTGGAGGTGTCAAGGTTTTTTTTATGGTGTCCCTGACCTGAGATGGGATGATGACCAGGTTATCAAGTGTGGCTTTAGTCAGCAATCGGAATTTAGGGAGGGGGAGCGGGTGCTGAGTCGAAAGTGGAGTTTACGGTGAAACGCTGGGCAAGTAGCTCAGCCTTATCAGTTGCCGTTCAAACGACATCATTGTGATGTGATAGCGGGAGAATTGTTGATTGTCCATTATTCATCACACTGCAGAAATCGCGAGAACCTACTTCATGCGTTTCCTAGTCATCTCTGTATACCTTCTTTGCTTCACCTATTACTGCTATACAATTTTTTCTTGACGCTATAAATTTCTGACTATTCACAGTTGACTTATGGCTGCCAAATTATCAGAATGCTTGCTGCCTCTGTGCAATAGCAGTTACACATTCCGAGGTGAATCATTGAGAAGAGTAGAGCTGGCTGTAGAATTTTCACATGCCTCAATGCCTGATTTGACCCATTCGGTTAACTCATTTGCACACTGATGTGATTTATGATGGAATCAAAATCAGCCTGCCTGTAGTATCTCGTCGTTTTGAGCAACGGCTCATCAACTTTGGGACGAGACTTTAGGGTGATATCAATCATTACCACAAGGTGATCGGCATTCCCGAGTTGGCTATGGGCATTTGTCACACAACCCTCGGGCAGTGAGGTCAAGAACAGGTCAAGAAGTGAGGTTTGCTGGTCCACACGATTAGGGAGTCGGATTGGTAAAGTGACAGTCTGTGAGAAGGAGTGTGCTGAAGTGAAATTATACGTGGAGTTACCAGCTGTGTGTGTATAGTTGGAGAATCCTAGCAAGTCATGGTGGTGTGCATTAAAATCCCAAAATACATGTATTTGGGAACTCGAGTCAAGTGAGAGTGCTGTATCTATACTTTCAGAGACAATTTAGCAGGGTACAGTCCTGGGTCGAAGGAGAACGGTATAAGAAATATAAGTAACTAACGTTTATATGAGCAAGCATCTTTGCAAATTAAATTAATGTCATGTTAAAATATAAATGTGCCGTTTTCAAAAGTTATGGCTGACAAAACCAAATATTTATGTCTTATCCTTATTATGTGTAATAATATTTTTGATGCCTATTTTAGTATGATGCATATACTTAATTTATTTAAATAGATTATTACAAAAATGAAATTGCAAAGAATGTATTCATTATTGGAGTGTAGAAATTGTTTGAAACCAGTTTCTGCTAAGGAATCTAATGTTAACAATTAGATATTTTTTTTAATATATTTTATGATCGATATTTATGTAACAAAAAGATTCAGCTACATCATTTCAGCATTATGTTATTTTATTGAATTATTTTTTTTTTTAATGGAAATCGCTCCAGACAAGGCATGAAACCACTTGATCTAAGGAGCTAACAAAAACGAAATATGATTATCGCAATGACTGGAGATGCCTATTGGCCTTAGTCTTGAAAAGACCAAAGTTATTAGTAGGAGGAAAAGAGTCAGCAGGAAGAGAGTTCCACAAGCCTGCAGTTCTTGGAAAGAAACTACTGGAATAGGAAGCTGTATTCCAATGAGGTATCAAAACAACAAATTGATGGAGACCACTAGACCAACAAGTCAAACGAGCTGGAACAAAAGAAGCGGGGAATAGATCAGACAATTCTGAAGAACACATGCCATAATAGTATTTATAGAAAAGACTGAGACTAGCAACATCATGTCTGTGAGAGAGGGCGCAGAGAAGAAGAAAGGGTGGGGGCCAATCAAATTACAGATATGTTTCTGCACCTTATCAAGAACCTTCAAATGAGACAGATTCACCAGCCCAAATATGTCAACAGTACGCCATACAATGTCTGATAGTAAATTTGTAGAGATAGAGAATAGCTGTGAGAAAGTGTTTGGAACGATAGAGAGAACCGACTTTACGAGAAGCAGAAAGAGCAAGTGATCTAATGTATGAATCCAAGAAAGATTTGATGAGAGAGAAAAACCATGAAGTTTCTTATTCTATTTCTCAAGAGCAGAGCCATCCATGAGAATCTCAGGAAGAAAAGGGACATGCCTCCGATTGATAGACACAAGCTGAGTCTTAACAGGATTAAACAAAACAATTCATTTCATACTTCAATCCACAACTGAACCTAGGTCAACTTCTAGATCAGCTGCATATTTCAACTGATCCGACGGTAGATGGGCGAGAAGCAACACCAGAATAGTGGTATCATCAGCATAGATGTTAATTTTCTGAATAATATTCTCGGGAAGATCATTTATATAGAGAAGAAACAGTGTTGGGCCTAGAATAGAACCCTGAGGAACACCAGCATTGATAGTAAAAGAGAATGAAGAGACACCATCCAAAGCTACTCACAAGCTTCGATCAGAAAAAAAAGACCTAATAATAATTACAACTGACAACCAACACACTTTTTCCAGACATTTCGTCACCAACTCTGGCCAATGTTTGGACAGTCGAAAATATGTACTAGCCTCAGATCTCTACCTATTTCTACGTAGGATCCAGCATCCTCGCTAAGATGCACACTGGTGCGCTAAGGTGCACAATCTCCGTCGGTCATAATCGTTGTTTCACACAATGACGATAATGAGTTGTGTGTGTATATCCTTCCGAACATGATATAACAGATGACTACGATTAGCGAATGGGGTGAAAAATGGTGGCAATAAAGAGAGGGATGTATTAAATACAAAAAATTCATGATTTGAAGCCTGCGGTAAGTTCAGTCCTTGTATAGGGAAGCACGTTTTCATTTTCTTTTTAATCACATCCTAAAATAAATTTGCCTAAACAATAATCACAACATTTAAACGAGGCACTAAACAACAAAGTGAATACTGTATTTGTTAGATTCTATCTTAAGGTGTGTACCCCTCTAGTTTTTATATAATGCACGAACAACACTGAGTAGTCCTACTAGTGTTGTAGAAAACTTAGCAAGAAAATCCATTTGCATCATCTTAAATTGACCATTTATTAAAAAAAAAAAATTAGTAAATAATAATTCTCGGTGGTTAATATATATAAAAAGTGTGTGGGGATGAAAAGACTTGAAAGCAAAAAAAAATATAACCTGTTTTGTCCACTTGCAATTCTGTGACTCTTTTTCTGAATCTATTATGGACGTGAATGAATTTCTCTCCTGCTGTGCCATGATTAACATTTTAAATTTACCTTGTGGCAGGAAGTGCAATGAAATCAGTTGGGCCAAATAATGACATCAGCCATTGTTTTTGTTTAGCTCTGATAACAATAATGAACCTAAGACTTTGGTGGATGACTTCATCGTATCGTGTACACAAGACCGCTTAATCACAGTGCATTGAGAAATACAATTTGCCACAAGCTAGAATTTTAAATGATAGTTTGTTTTGATTTGTGTCTAGAGGAGGCAGTCCAGAGAAAATTGCTCAGACTTCTTGTTGAATGTATTTACAATAAGATCTTGATGACCTGCTCTTCTTAATGAAGAACAATTTAATAAAGTCGATCCATTTAGTAGGTATGAATTGCATATCTGAAATCATTTCTGGGTGATATTTTTATCATATATATATTTAGATATATATAAACTAGAAAAATGCCTCTTTCAGGACAGGTAAAATTAATTCCCCAAACAGATTGATTTGCCTCACTTTTATGTCCCCTTATGAAGATTAAAATCAAGATATAATTATATTAAACCCCATGTATAGAATATTTATTCCAATTTTGATCAAAATCTATCACATGATTTTAACTTAAGGAAATGTCTCAAATGTAAGGCTTAAGCTTACGGGGTCTAAAGAAGAAATTGAAATTCAGGAAATATTGTTTAATTTGTTTTTCTCAATTGCGCTCCATACATAGTAGTCTAAAGGATTGCGATCTAGGTAGTTAGGAAGCCAAATGTTTGGGGTCGTGTGCTTGACTTTTAAATTTGTCTCAGAATCTATTAGCTCTGATTATGCGATTTCCTTTACTTTTTCTGACATAAAATGACTCATCACATAAGATCTGATATCTTTGTGGACAGCATTTCAGTGTTCTTTTGTAATCAAGTGTTGTAATGTTATTAGTGTATCTAGAATATCTCTTCGATTTTTATAATGCTGATACCTTTCCATCTTAAGCCGTTAACTCTTTGCAAATTATGTAAGCGAAAGAGCAAATGATTTTTATAAGTTCTATTTCTAAATTGTTATATTCAGCCTTTGTAGTAACTATAACTGTGTGCCTCTTCGTTTGTTGTGTAATTAGGGGCTGCAATGATAATTTTGGAATAAAAAAAAATATAAAGTCAAATAAAATTCCTGCTATAGTAAAAATAATGTATGTCCTCGAAATACCCATCTCAGAACTGGTAAAATGCAGTTTTGCACCACTTATGTCACTTTACGAAGATTAAAATCAAGATATAATGCTACTAGAATTCTTATTCCAATTTTGATCAAAATCCATTAGTACGTTTTACATAAAGATTGCTTTATTACAAAAATGTAATCTGTTCGATTTTTTTTCTGAAACATGAGGTATTATAATACAATTATATATCAATATAATAAAATAATCGGCCTGATTTTAGATTTTGGTCATCGATGGCTTTATTCCTATGAAATCAATGTTTGATTCTGGTTAGTCAGTTTAAAACTTTTGTAAATGTTTTAACAACAAAATAATATATTTCGATTTTATTTCTTTAGTCAAATATTTCACCCATCTAGGAACAAATTTCAGATAGACACCACTTAACTAGATGGCGACAGAAGAGGGCTTAGCGAATTTAAAATGCTTAGAACTAAAAAAAACCACATGGCTAGCCCGAATAGCTCAGTTATTACTGCATCAGACTGAATATCTAAAGGTCCCACATTTTTTAACTAGCTTTAAAATTTTTAGCAGATCCTCATGTAATTATACGTTTAAAATAATTTGGTTCAATTTATAATTTAATAATCAAACAATACTGTAATTAAATTTAACTTTCAAAATTAAATTTTTAAAAACATAAAATAAAATTTTGGAAAATTAATCTGCTTTCAAAAAAGGGGAAAATAAAAAAAAAACATTTGCAGGTGGAGAGGAAGAGATAGACATACACATTTGGACTTGCGGGTTTAAGATTGGTTTAACATTGTGAAGATCGAAGCATTGGAGTGATTTCTGACCTCGCACCACCTCTGTTTTACTAGGGCTAATTATACCTGCACGTTATTGCAATTTCTGTTTTAACATGTTATTCAATTCTGGTGGATACAGATTTGTACATAGAATCTTCTTTGGGTATGTTGTATAAGAGTTGTGTGTAGTAATAAGAAAAATATAGATGATAGCATTTGCTACAGCAAAAGAAATTTGGGGAAAGCATATTTTTAATATAAAATAGTCTGCTTGTACTAGTAGATTTGATCTTGGCTGCACCTTTTAACAAGTTCCTTAAAAACATGACAGTGCAACTAAGCCTTATGAGTGAAATTGGGTACATTGAAACTATTTGGAAGCTGTCAGATGACATGCAACATATACAGCCATTTACAGTGATGTTATAATGTAGCATGTTTTTTTCTTTTATTGAAAGTATTATCAAGTATTTGTAGCTAAGTTAACATTCTGATAAAGTGATAACCCATATATATATATATATATATATATATATAAATATAAATTCCCAGAACAGTTTTGCAACAATTTTATGTCCCCTTTACAAATATTAAAATCAAGATATAATGGTAATAGCTATAGTAGTAGGTGATTATGTCTTTAATCAATCCATTACATAATTTTGATTCTGGAAAATGGCTGAAATTTAAGGCTTAAGAAGAAATTGAAATTCAGGGAATCTTGCTTCATTTGTGTCTCATGACTATGGATCAAATTCAATGTAAATCTAATATATTTGAATTTTTAAATGAGAGTTTGTGCTCCCTAAAATTTAAAATACTTTGAAGAAACTGAAATTTGGGCAATATTTATTAATTCATGTCTAATACCTATTGTTAAAATTTCACAAAAATCAGAAGTATCTGAATTTTTACAAAGGGCTTCTACCTCCTTTTTACCCCCTTTGCATAAAACTAAACTAAATATAGCCCATATTTGGACCCCTTACGCCTAGCAACTCTGTTCCAAAATTCATGATGATCCATTAATTAGTTTAGGAGTGAATCCTGTACATATGAACATAACTTTATAAAGACATTTTTTTTTAAAAGCAAAACAATATTCAAATTAGTAAATTTTCTTAATTATTAGCTAATATAGCCTACGTTTTAGTCGATGATGACAGTCTTGAGTGCTCTGAGTCAAATATATGATAAAATGGAAGAAAAAAAGTTTTTCGGTGTTGAAAAAAAATCTTTGAAAAATGTATCTTTTTACTTATCCAAAGATTTGGTACTTAACATAGCTAGCCTTGAGGAAGGTTTCATTGATCAAAACATCAGCTATATAAACCAATAATGATTTAACAATATGAACATTTTGTTTTTCTATTAAATAATATTTATAAACTGTCTATTTCATACCAATTTAATTTTGTGTGTGTTATGAGAGAGACAATTTTTTGTCTTGTAAATCTGTGGACACAGTAATGTTAGAAATATTGATTTCCTCACACTAAAACAGGCACCTGTCTAATTTGCATACTTGAATTTAGCAATCAAATTAAGATAATAACCATACTGTGTAATCTATTTTAAACTTACATTTTACAATATTTGTAAATATTTTCTTGACATCATTTTCACAAAGTTAATTTAGTCAATATTTGCATAATTTAAGAAAAAACTTTCCAATTAAACACTTTTCTGATTAAAAATAAAAATTAAGAATTTTTTTTAATAAATAAGGTTCTTTTAAGAACAAAATCTTTCAGAGGAGTGAAACTGTATAACGAAAAATATCTGTTTAAGACCAAGTAAAATTGTGCTCCGAGAAACAAACACCTTAACTTAAGTATTAAAACAAAATGTAATTTTACACTTATTCATTTTTATGTGAAAAAAGAAAGACTAAATTTTAAAATCCAGTAAATCAACAAAACATTTTCATTAAGTCTAAAATAATATTAGGTTGTTATAAAAAAGTATTTTTTTAAATTGGTTAGAACTTAAATTTTATACTATTTATTTCTTTAGCAAGCTATATTCTTTTAAGTGGATTTATGTGATTTAAGTCTTATGAAAAATCAAATAATCTTTCAAAAAATAAGATATTGATAAATAGTTATATCATAGTCTATTGAAAATTGATTTTTTCTATTTTAATATGATAAATATGCAAATTAAAAATTGATGTAATATCAGTTTTCATTAAATTGTTTACTCTTTACCTTTTAAAAAGTATGGAATTATGTCATAAATTCATGACTTCATCTATTGAAGTAAGGAGTAAGAGATCCATTATGACATTATAACTGATTAAGTAACAAAAGGAACATAGGCGACGTGTGTGTGAGAGAGAGAAAAATAAATTTGATGGTATGAGATAAAATAGAAAAGATTTAAAACTCTAAACACATTTCAATGTTTCGTCTAATTGTTAGGAGGGCTTTTTATCAAGAATGAAGTCAAAAAAGTTGCTGGTAATGGTTAAAATAAAATAGTTGTTTAATATTTTTAACTAAATTATCAGACAAATTAAAATCTGTTACAAATGATCTTTCCCGTGTTTCCCAAAAAACGAGATTTTGTATAGCATCATCAGTTGATGACATTAAAAAATTGTTGAATGTTATATAAACATCAATTGTGGTGGTGTAATTGTATATTTTCTTTTAATAAACTATATTAATATTCTCACAATCACGGTCTGCTGTGAAAATTTAAAACCCAGATCTGAAAGGAATACCACCCCCTTCACTGCACCAATCCCTGATGTATATGAAATCCTCCAATGAATGTCACATGCTCAATTGACATTGTGTCAAATAACAACTCTGGAACAAAATGTCTCTCAATATATCAACACTGTGAGATATTTTGTTTCAAACTTTGTTGTAGGAAAGCATATAAAAAGAATTTTAAATGCTTAAAATGCTGTATGGAATGTATAATCTATTGATTTAAGGGGGGTTCCTGATTGGCTGAATGGATACTCTTATGGACTATATAATTGGCTATGCGGAGTTCAAATCTATTATGGGTCATGTATGCACTAATACTGTTGGGAAATGTGTAGAATTCCCCCTTCCCCCATCTATTACAAAAATGGCAACTTGTATTCAATTAATCATCTACAATGAATTGTTTACAATAGGTATTGTTTTAGCATTAAATAAATCAGAAAGGGTTGATAGGCCGTAAAAACAAACCAATAAAACCAGGAATTTAAGTCAACCTGATTATTAGAATTATTTCATTTTTTTCTTCATCTTCATCCGGTTTTGGTATGTAAGGTGCTGCAAATATGCCAGACTCCAGGATGGGCAACACCAGGCAACGTCTAATGACTGCTCTCCATGCGGTCTGATCCAAAGGGTTGATATCAATCATGATGCGAGCGGTCAAGTCACTTTTTATGCACTCAAGCCAGTAAGGCATCCAAAATCCACCAATAACAAGTTTCTGATGAAGCACGTTTGAAGGGATTCTTTCCTTTAGTTTGCAGCCGCACATCAACCTGATCATGGCATGCCAAATAAATGTAACCAAATTTAAAGTTGTGCTAAAAGAGATTAACACTTACATTATAAGTTTCTCCATTCTTTATTATTACTTCTTAAAAGCAAATAGAAAGTATAAAATATGTAGAAATGTAAATATTTAAAAAATATCAATTTGGTACATGGTTCTCATGTCATTACATGCTGCAGCTATCTCGACCTCCTCTAACATATTCTCAAGCCATACTCGTTTGTATTCAAATAAATGTTTGTACTCTAAATTAATGTCATCCTGGGGATGAATGATTATGAATTCCACTGGTGAGGCTTCTTTTACAGGATAAAAGAAAAAAGATATTAAATAAGGTCCAACCGACTATTTATCTAGGTTTAAAGTTTGTGAGAGGGGTAAATTGTCTTTTCTGAATGGTTCTGGGGAACAATGGTAAAAAATTTCAGTTTGCATCTCTGAATAATTGAAAGAAGAAACAAGGATCTTTAAGGTTGGCAAACATCAGACAACAGATTATTAAAAAAATATGAAAGAAAAAAAAACTTGAAAATGGGAAGATACGATTTAACAGAAGTCACTGAATGTTAAGTTTCAAAATCATTGCATCACTTGCCAGACTGATGCCAACAACATATCCTCGGTTGATATGATACCAGCCGGGAAACCAGACATTCTGAATGCTGGATAATGGTTGATAAAATGCATAAAACAGACGAAACAAAAAGTTTCTACTTAGTTTTCTTTTATACCTTTTATTGAATGTTTACTCTCTTCTTTTGATCTCATTAATTTTCTTTATAAGAAAATGTTCTGATTGATTTGGCTTTTCTTCTTTTTTCTCTGTTTGTTGCCTCAAGGCAATGTCTGCCGTCTTGAAACAATTTACTCTCAATTCTGGCAATGCTCCTAAGTTAACATTCATTAAATGTAATTAAATTCTGCTTCTCTACACTCCAGTTTTAAAACGTGCATCTTTTCAATTTTCTAATGCGTTAATTTTTACTAGCGGGATCCGTGGAAATTCCACTGTGCTTTCTACATCAATTTGTATAATTTACTCTTAATAATTAATATTCCTTTTGAAATAATAACTGTCTGTCAGGGTCAATACTATTAAGAAAAAATACTGGTTTTCTTCTGTCTGCTACATATTCTTTAAATAAAACGAATATATTTCTTTATTTAAGATTGTAGCAATTTAATTATTTTTAAAACATTCTGTCGTAACGTAAAACTAATGTCAGCTAAATATTCTTCAAATCAAATATTTATTTAAAATTGTACTGTTTTAGTCGACAGGGTGCCATCATTTTATTTGGCAACAATTCATTTCAAAATGGGTAAAATCAGGATTTTTTTACTTTAGCGACATCAGATGAAGCATCAATTACCATCTTTGCTAATCTGACAATCTCATTTATTTTATTTTTTTAAGGTGATAACGTATGGATAAACATGAAGTGGCTTAGCATATTATTATATAGATTTTTAAAATGTGTTTTCCGTTGGTGTTGATAGTTGGTTCAGAGTAGGTAGCCTGTGCATTTATAGATGCTTGAACAATATCTCTTCTACTTGTGTACCTATAAAAATTACACCATGTATTTTGTGACCTCTCTTGAAGTTTACATAAAAAACGATACAAATTAAATTGTTACAGCTTCAATAACTAAGTGTTGCTGTGCACATAAAATGTTTTAATACATTAAAAAAAAAAATTGCCATGAAACCACATTTAAGTAAAATGTTTAAATAATTGATTCAGTTACCATCTATTGCTTACTACTATAAAAAGTACATATTTCAGATTTACATTAAATTTTAAGTGGTTATTAGACACCAATTAAGCAAGATTCCCTGAATTTCTTAAAATCCCTTAAATTTTAGACATTTTCTATAATCAAAATAATGTAATGGATTTTGATAAAATTAGTATAAGGATTCTAGACATAATGTTTAGTATCATTATATTTTGATTTTAATCTCTGTAAGGGGGCATAAAAGTGGTGCAAAACTGTTCTGTTAATTCTACCTTTCTTCTGACAGGTATTCTTCTGGTATATATATATATATATATATATTTTACTTAAAGACTAAAAATGCCCAAAAAATTATTTGAAATTCCGCAGTGGTTGTATATCTAACCACTGAATTCCTACTCCCCTAATACATGTACATTTTAACCTTTGTTGATCAAAACGGATATTAGAGTTGATTGCTTTTCGTTACAAAAATGATCTAGATTCATTTAGTAATTCTAAAAGTTTATGCGTTTTCAGAAGCACTAATTGTTAGTTGAGTAATTGAGTATGTATGCATTGAACGCGCCTCTATCGTATCAAAAAAACACCAAGTGTAATAAAATTATGCTGAATTGTTCCTTCGTTCCTTGAAAATACCGTTCTTTTCTTTTCTTTCCTCGCTATTGACACGCATGTGAACAACACGATGTTCACCACAAAACTAACACCGCCAATCAAAAAACACTCCTTTTATTTATCCTTCTACACCGCTAACCGCACCTAATTTGCATAATGCAACCCTCTCGTGATGCGGATATCGCTTCCAATAATTTAATGGGCATGGGTTTGCGCCTGCATGTTTTTTTGACAGAGGATAGAACAGCTACTGCATTTTGATCCTAATCAAAAGGCTGGAATCTTTGAGCCTATTATTATTTACAATTTTTGAAATGGTTTCCACTTTTCTTCAAGTGCCTTGAGTTTTACTCGGAAACTGTCATGGAATTTTTAACCTAACCCTTTACACTGTATTCTCCAGGCCTTGCTTCATTCTTTCTATTAACTTGTTAGATTGTCTTACAGCCGTTGCTCAGGATTGCTCAGAACCTCAAGATGACTTGCACACTTTAACCAATGCCCTAGTCGTCTAGGAAAAGTTAGAGTGAAATAGTTTGGACTTATAACCATATTAAATCTTCTCCTTTATTACAGGCTCCTATAACTGTAAATAATAATGAAAATTCTTGATCACAAAATACAGATATTATTTAAGAGTTTGTCGAATATAACTTAGCTTTTAAGAAAACCGGTTATTTTAGGGTAAGCATTACTAGATTTACATGTCAAAAAAAGGTTCAGATTTGGATGAAACCCTAGTAGAGGATACAATAAGTTTGTCATAGTATCAATTGAAGAATTGTCACACTTGGTATCTTTAGCCTCATGGGCTGAGTTTCCAATGGTTCGTGAAACGATGGACGATCAACCTAATGTATAGTGTTATTTGAAAAAAATATGCATAATTGAGCACTTTGGTCATTTCTCCTATACTAAAAAACACATTACACTCACACATTTTCTTTTTGTCATATTGGTGATCTGCCGGTGCTTGATTGTTCGTCACTCCAGTTTGTATACTAATCATTAATAGATTTAATAATTTAATTAATAATGAAAGAGAACAAGAAATAATGTTTTTTTAGTTAATGAATATTGAAAAATTAAATTGAACATGTAAGGGAAAAACGATGCCGCAATGGAGAAAGAATTACATTTTTATAAACAAAAAGTTTCCATTGAAATAAAATGAAATCGTTGAAAAAAAAAACAATTTAAAATCTGTTCCATTTTTAGTTTTCATTGGATGTTTAGTTTTATAAGGCATCTTAACATTATTATAAAATGTTTGCATAAAAAAAAAAATTGGAACAAAGTAGATAAAAATTTTGTAATCACAAAACAGATATGCAGTTTTAATTTTGTAATGAAGATAGTTACGCTTTGGAAAATATATTTTTATTTATTTAAAAATCAATTAAATCTTTTAAAATGAAATTCATATTTTTCATAGAAGAAATTATAAGTTACAGAAAGAATTACTACTAATATAAAATTTTTGCTGTGTTCAAGTTTTGTTGCTGAAATTCAGTTCTGGTTGCTGCTATACAGATGGGAAGACGATGACAAGGCAGAAAGTGTTCCCCATTATAATTCACGCAAAATAATCAAGCGTTTTAATTGACCTTTTACAGTATCTTTTATTTATTAAAATGTTAGGTGAAAAGTACAGAATAGTTAACACCCCCCCTCCCCATGTTAAGAATTGCTTTCTAAATAATGTTATTTCAGCACGGTTCATAAACTGCAGAAGTACCCTTTTATTTATTTTTTTATTTACAAAGACTCAAATGAATGGGAAATGTTGTCTGTTTTTTTTGCAAATACCTTTTTTTTTTTTCAAAAGCAATTTATAATGAATTTCACATTATCTGAGAGAAAGATAATCAGAAGGGATATTTTCTGCATTGTCACCGTCTTCCTGTCTGTGAAGCAGCAACGAGAACTGAATTTCAGCAACGTATCTTGCACATTAGAACATTGTCTTTACCCCCCCCCCCACAAAAGAAATGTATATTAAAGAACACTATCCTTACTATACTGTTAGATTATTTCCCACACCCAGGAAATATCAGGTGACCCTTATAGTTGATTATAAAATCTATCAGTACTTTTTGTTCTTCTTTAAATCTGAAATCTTGTTCTTTGTGTCTAAAATGGCTGACTAGTGCATCTCTCTCCTCACCATGTTTTTCTAGACTTGTATTGATTCTCTAAGCACATGATTAGAATCAATAGTTTTCCCATTTATTTCTGAATACATGACTGCAGAGGAGACGGCGTATCTTTTTGGCTCTTGGCTTCATAAATCTTTTCCACCTTTTTTACAGGTTTCTTTAACAGTGTACTATTTATAAATTGATTCAGACTTTTATCCTGTATGATGCCTGTATGTCTTTTACATATCAAAGAAATTAATTTTTGTTTAGTTATCATTTTGTTCAATTTAAAACCTTATTTTCAAACACTTAATTCATATTCAAGAATGCTATGCTGCTCTCATTATTGTATCAGTTGGAAAACCTAATTTATTTGTAAAATGAAAATGTCATTCAACAAAACCTCACAGACAATTGCAGCCCGTTGAAACGTGCCAATACTACGTTTCTATTGTTTTTTTGTTTTTTGTACTAATGAGTCATTGCTTCTCAAGGCTCAAAAGTCACTTGAAGATAAGGGTTAATTAGTTTGTCGAGTGGATGGTGAAATAGCACCTTGAATATTGGAGACGATGGTTGAAATTATGCAAAATTTGATTATGTAAGAAGCCGGTTTGACAAAAATGTAACATTGGATTTAAAAACGACCATGCTGTCGTCGGTTTGGAAGCAGCGCCATGGTATTGTGTTCCACAGATTGGTAGTTCTTGGAAAGAAACTTTCCTTATGGAAGTTCCATTCAGTTTTAAGTACACGGGAAGAAAGGAAAATTATTTACAGTGGTTGTAGCTAAACAGGTTTTTACCGTGAATGTTTAATAGTGGTTAATTAGAGATTGGAGCTCAGTCGAGAACTTATGAAAATAACGATACATTAAAGAAAAACTAGTAATGTCTCTTCTGTAAAAAAAAGAGGCTGAAGAGAATAGAACATCCCCCACTAGATTTCGTTTTGTACTCTGTCAAGACAGGAAAGAGTTCTCTGAGTAGCACCTCCCCAGATGTGGCAACAGTATGCCATTTTAGGACATATCTGACTCTTATATAGGTAGAGGATTGTGTCAGGAGTAAGATACTTTCTGGAGCGATAAAATGATCTAACCATTTTTTCAGCAACAACAGACTTGAAGTAAGTCTTTGATTTCAAGTCTGGAGTGAAAATCGGTCCTAGAAGCTATTGAACAGCTTTGTAAGAATAGGAGCTAGTTCCAGTTTCAGCTTAAGCACTATGATTGGAATGTTATCAGTACCCGTTGTCTTGCTGGTATCAAGCCTCTTGATTAGTTTTGCAACATCCCAAACAGATATATGGATGTCGCTCAGTGTTTAGTCATATGGAGAAATTTAGGATATAGGTGACCCTGATCGCAAAGAGTGGAATTTGATGCGTAGTTCTTTACGAAAAGTTTGGCTTTATCGGATGCTGAGAAGATTATCTCTGGTCCATTGATGATGGTTGGAATAGAGGTCTTACATCTGTTCAGGGCCGTATTTGTTATTCGCCAAAACTCGTGGGAACTAAACCTCTGCTCTGGTTTCAGAGCATCTATTTTGATGAAAGCAATTAAAAGTGATTTCTGTGAGCAATGGCCGTGGCACATTCAGGGTTGTACCACGGCTGGCTGTTTAGTTTCTGTTGAAATTTCTTGGAGGGTATGAACCTTTCAATACCAGCGATTAACCAATCAGTTATATCGGACATGATACAGGAAAAATTCTTTTTGAAAATTCAGGGGAATTTCTGATATGAAAGATCTGAAGCTGTCCCAGTCATCCCTCAAGTATTGATACACTCTGTGATGTAAAAGGATATTAAGACTTGAGCTTAATTGAAACAACTGAATGATCAGATCCCAACGGGACCAGAACAATGGATGAGCACTGTTCAGGACACGGTTTTTGGAAAAGTTCAAGAAGGTTTGCAAAATGTCTGTCAGCATCATGTACACAAGTAGGTTTGTCAACAATCTGTGTAAGGTCAGAAGCAAGGGAGAAATCATGACAAAACCTGCCTTCATCATGAGTCTTGTTTGAGTTGACTAGCCATTCAACATTGTGAACATTAAAGTCAGCACATACATCAATGCTGATAGAAGAGTAAGTAGACAGGATATGGTCAATTTTCTCAGAGATATTCTCAAAGATAGTAACTTTGTCATTGTGGAGACGATAGAGAGCAAAGATGAATGGGGTGCTGTAAGCAAGTGCTACACAAAAACACATAGGGCAATTTAGGGTCTTCTTTGGAGATGTCCTTACCACATGGAAAGCCGCACTTCATGTCATCACAAATTTCATGTCCATCGCGATCTCAAAGGTTGGGTTTTGATGTCGTGTTAGGGTAACCTGTAATCATAAAATCATTGGTAAAAGCTGACGAGCCAATGCCAATTTTGCAGAGTCTGGTTTGGTCTCCTGTAAGTGGATTTCAACCTTTAGAAGGTTAGAAAAGGAGACCTGATATTAGGGATCCATGTTAAAAGTTGGGAACTGGGTTTAAGCTTATCTTTTGTTTTTTTTTACCTGTGCATATTAAGAGACATGATAGGGAATAATAGTTGATGATTGTCAGGAAGGGGGGTGGAGTTCTTTAGTTGACTCCTCACCTTTGGAAAAACCGAGTTAGAAAGGGCCCATAGGGAACCCCACTCATGGGCGCCGGAAATTGAATGTGATTTGTCTTTTCTTTTACTTTATTAGCATTACATAAATACTGGCGAGGCCTGTGTAAATTCTAGAGTTAAGATTTCATAATTGAAAACATGGCTATTAAATATTTAGATGATCCACAGTTCTATCATATTAGGCCAATTTGTATTTACGGAAGAAACCACCAAAGATACATTTACAAACCTTTCAGCTTCAGTAGGATCTCAAACTGGTTGTCGTAAATAAAATACTTTAATATTCGTCTGTTTGGGGTTACTGGAAACAAAATTAGTGCGGGGGGGGGGGGGTAAAAAGTTCAACTAAATAAAAATAATTACTTTCTTTCATTGTTACTGTTAATTGTAAGAAAAAAAAAAAGCACTGAAATTAGTTCAAATAATCAGCTGCAATAACTTTATCAGTTTTGTTTTCTTTTTTCTTTATATTCAACCAGTTGCCACATTTTGCGTATGACTGAGAGAAAGAGCCAAACGTTTTAAAAGAAAGAAATGGTTTTAGCCATATATGTTACACACATTTTTTTACCCTTCTATTTAGTTATCAATGCGATACTGTGTTTCGGCCGTTTCGCTCTCCTGCCTTCAGGTATATTCATTCATATACACCCATGTTTTTGCTGTAGTTAAATATACTGTATGTTGATTCTTTATATGCTTTTATATTTCTTAAACCTGAACTGTTGATTTTTTTAATTAATGAACACTCAGGTATAGTGTGACACAAACATTGTTTTGAGTTTTTTTTGTTTTATTTGTATTTATATAAAAGTAGGTATAAGATTAACTCTAAAACTAATTAACCGATTATGAATTTTGTAATACATCTGCTAGGCGTAAGGGTGAGTAATGTGAGCTATATTTAGTTTAATTTAATTTTATGCAAAGAAGGGTTGGACGTCCTTCATGAAAATTCAGATACTTCCGATTTTCGTGAAATTTTAATAGGTATTAGATGTCAATTAATAAATATTGCCAAAATTTCAGTTTCTTTGAAGTATTTTAAAGGTTTTTAAGGGGCATAATAATAATATGGGCACAACCTCTCGTTTTAAAACTGAAATATTTCAGACTTTCATTAAAATTGATCCAGAGTCATTAGCATCAATTAAGCAAGATTCCCTGCATTCAATTCCTTTCTCGAGACCCCTTAAACCTTAAATTTTAAACATTTTCTAGAATCATGTAATGGATTTTGATCAAAATTAGAATAAGGATTCTAGACATAAGATTTAGTAGCATTGTATGTTGATTTTAATCTTAAGGGGATATAAAAGTGGTGTAAAACTTCAGTTCAGGGAATTAAGTTTACCCGGGACCGATATTCTAGTTTTTTTGTTTTTTTTAATGTTGAATAGGGCAATAGTCCCAGAAGAAACAATGTAAATATTAATTGATTACCCTAGAGATTGGGGGGGGGGGGGGGGACTTTATTGTTGCAAGAATGTTTAACTGGTTGTTGAAAGACAAACAAGGTTAGATGTAATTTTGATCTGAAACCTGATCATCAGCTAGAAATAAAACTGCTTTTGTCTGATGCTAAATTGATTCACTCAGCGTTATTTTGGAATCAATCCAAACTTGTTGGTTGTGACTAGGACAAACTCCAATAATATTTTTGTTTTGTCATTATTTGAACAACATTTAATAAAATCAGTACAACACTTTGGGGCTGAAAGGTGCGATCAGTCACATAATGCAATCTACACAAATCTTATCCAGTGTTTTCAATATTTCTACAGTTAGGAACCAATGCAAATCTTAAACTGCAAGGAACTTTATATATTGATGTTCAAGTTTGTTTACGTTCATTTGAAATTTGGAAAAAATGTCTACGTTCATTTTTAAATGGTGTGGATCCATAATTTTATATAAATTTGTATTTTTTTTTTTTTCTCATTTACATATATACTAGCAAAAACAACCCACACTCCAGGCAGCAATTACTGTAACAATAGTTTTCTTTACATAAAAAGAAATAATTCCCATTTGACATTTTGGTAATTTGGAGGAAAACAACAAAAATATGATTGTCGTAGTGTTATTTTATATATTCTAATGTTGGGAAATTTACTGTGAATGAAGATAGTCAAATTTTATGTATTGAAGAAAAAAAAGGTTAATTGATATCGTCTTATTGTTTCAGCATAAAAATGAAAATGAATTCCTCACTAAAAACTTGTTATATAATGAAATGAATAAATTAAATTGATTGATCAAATAAAACAATTTCATATTACTGAGTAATTCGAAATGGTTACTTTGTGCTTTTTGCCTTTATTCTTAAAGACAGAAAATAAGAATTAATAAATAGTAAAAAAAAGAATATATTTTTTTTAATTTAGAAAGATTAGAGGAGGCCTTATTTTCTTTTTCATGACAAATGTTAGTTATCAAGTTTTTCAGGGTATTCACACGTAATCGCCTAAAAAGTAGAATTTTATGGGGGAGTTGTCTGAGGGTATCAATCTACAATAATACCCAAACTTTTAACATTTTTATTTACGCCTTAAAAATAAGATATTTAACTAGCTAATTTAAAAGAAGTTATTTAGTTAATGTTCACGGGAAAGGTAAACACAACTAAACAAATCAATTGCTTATAATTAAAATTTTAAAAGAGGAATGTATAGTTAAAAATATATATATAAGATTAAAGAGCTGCCGCTAAATCCTCCTACCAAAAAATGAAATTCAGTTTTTTTAGGCGATTACGTGTGAAGAATGAACACTGGAAAACGGAAAGACGAAAAATAAACAATTATTTTAGAATTTAGAGTGGGCGATCAGTTTTATATATATTTGATGTAAAATGATGCCCCATCTCCGGGCCATTCTAACTTTTTAGGAAAATTAATAAACACATTTTAATCACTAACCCTAAGTTCGAGTGGTAAGGTCACAAAACCACACGTAAAATAGACCCATTCCTCCAAAAAACGCAGATTTAGCTCCCATATATAAAAAAAAGAATTTAGCTAATGCCCTAAAACGCTAGAATGGTCCGAAAGTGAAGGGATCATTTTAAATTAAATGTATATACAAAACTGATCCCTACTCTAAATTCTAAAAAAGGCATTTTTTTCATCTTTCTGCAAAGTTTTTAAGGGTGTTCATACGTATGAACACCCTTAAAAACATTTTTTGTTTCGTGAAAGGTGAGGTGATTTAACAGGATGTTAATCTACACTTATACTATGAATTTTTATTTCTTTCATAATTTGGACAGAATAGTGAAACGGCAGTTTGTAAACAAAACATTAAATAAGTTTATTTATTTTTCACTGAAAATTTAAAACTACGAAAATTAAATGCTGAAATAATTAAAAAAAAAAAAAGATAAATAAAAAATGAATGCTACTATTTTAGGAAAAACTACGCTTTAAAAATGAGGTTTATAAAAATAATTAGCTCAGTTAAAAAAAACTTGTTGATTGTTGTGGAGGCGGCGGCAGAGAATTTGAAATAAATAGTTTGTCAAAAGAAATTATTACCCTTGCAGAAGGCGGGGGTGGGGGGCGCACACTCTTTGGAATTTAATGAACATGGTTTCGATTTTTTGTGATTTTTTTTTTGTTATCACTTCAATTACTGGTAATATCGACACAATTAAATTATAATCGAATAACAGCAAACAATTATTTATTTTAAACTGTTTAAAAATATAATTATGCAAATTAGATAAACAAAAGATTGTATTTGCAAATTTGCTTGACTATAAGTATAGAGTGTTTCAAAATAATATAGTGTATTATTTAGATTAGAGTAACCTGTTTTGATTATAATATAGTGATAATTAAGAAAATATTTTGCATTCATTTAGATATATAATATATATATATATATATTTTCAAAATATTGATAAAATTTGGGGCTAAAATAGAAAACGGCATTAATTTGAAAAATGTTTCTAATTTAAACTTTTAATTGCTAAGTTAACCTATAATATTGTAGACCATTAATTTCTGAGGATTTTTGTTTTTAATATTCAGTAATTTTAATGAATTCTAACATTTTGCTTCACTGATGACTACAACTCAGATAGGAGAAATCGGTTTTTAAGAAACAACCTTTGCAAGCTGTTTTTGATTCCAACTCGGAGGTAAGGGCATTTGTTTAACAAAATCTGCTGACTGAAAAAATTGCTAATTCTAACTTCTCACATGTTTAGATTTCTTTTTTTTTGTTAATATAGGAACAATACCATTTGTCGTTCATGCCATATAAAAACAACTATTAAAGCAAATATTTTAACAAGTGTAAAATTTACTTTCCTATTATTATTTGGATTACTTTTGTTGCTTACTCTAATTTTGTATCGTTGTTTGTACCTGCTTAGTGCAATACTGACATGTATGCAGACTGACAACTTTGTCAGTGGTTAAATGAATCTTATAAAATCAGACCGACCGTTGCAGGATTGTAGAGAGTACAAAACTCCTTGGATATTGGCCAATCCTCCTTCCCAAATAGAACCAGATATGCCTGGAATATTGCCCAGGTTTTCTTTCTCACTTTTTTTATATGGTTATGCTCGGATGGTTACCAATATTGCAAAAATTTGGTTTTTAATCACTTTCAGAGAGTGTGTGTATTGTTAATATTATCACTATGTGAATACATTTCTTCAGGTGGACAAAACTTTAAATAAGGCTTTTTTACTTTTTTTTACTTTTATTTTGTTATTTAAACTGATTCATGGCACACATATGTGATTATGTATGTTTTGAGTCACTTCAAATTTTGTTCGTTTCAACAAATATAACATAAAAATAGTTTGGAACATCATAGTGGATCTATCATATTATTATTACTGCTTTATTTTATTTTATTTTTTAAATATCCGTTTTCAATAAATAAATTACCCAACTATTTGTTTTTGGTGATGCAATAATTACCGTTATGGATCAGTCATTCCCTGTTATACTCCATTGGGGCTGTAAAAGTAACCTTCACTAATACTTTTATGAACAGTATGAATCTCATCTCTACACTCTCCAACATTACATTAAATAGTAGGATAAACCAGCCTCTCAAGCCTTGGTAGGACAGCTACTCTAGTAGAAGAGAAACAACAAATAACACCAGTGACCAGGTAGATATCTGATACATGACATAAGGTGCATCTGTACCGAATTTACATGGAGAGAGAGCAGGTCTTGTTAAACACAATGCAAAATCCACTACAATCAAATCTGTATATCAGAGTCATCTGATAATCAATGAGAATCCATTTGGATGGTGAAGCTGTTGAGATTGTTCAGAAGTTTTCTTGATGATACCATTGGTGCTAGTGTGATTGCAATAGTTAGGAATGGATGGAGTAAGTTCAGGGAATTTATGCCATTACTAATCAGCAGAACATTACCACTGTCGTCCAAGGGAAGAGTCTATCAAGCATGTGTATAATGTATGGAAGTGAAACTTGGCCAGTGAAGGTTGAAAACATGATTTACATGGAGAAAAATGATATGAGAATGATACAATGGATGTGTAATTTGAGTCTTAAAGATAGTCTTAGTTCTGATGCTCTCAGAGAAAGATTAAATCTAGACAGTATAGGGAGATGTGTGCAGAACAGGAGACTTTGTTGGTATTGTCACGTTGAAAAAATGGATGAGAGTTATTGGGTTAGTAGATGTAGAAAAGTTCAGTTAGCAGGGTCAGTTGGTAGGAGAAGGACAAGGAAAACCTGAGAAAAAGTGATAAGGATGCATTTGAGAGAAAGCCGTATCATGCCTTGTCTGTAGCGAGTTCCATAAAAAAATAAAGACCTGGCCCAAAATAGGTTAGCTTGGAAGTAAATTTCTAAAAGCCGTCAAATGGACGTTAAACAGAATATGATGATCTATATATTGTTGAAAGAAACATGCTTTCTAATGGTTGCATGCTGTTTTTCATAAACTTTTCCATGGATCTAACAATTTTTCTCATCTGAAATAAAGAATAAAAGAAACCACCCGAACTCCGTGTTGATTTATTAAAAAATCTTTCAACTTAAGATAAGTTATTATCCAGGCATAAAGGATATTTTGTGGGCTGACCTGTAAGATTTGAAGGTGTAAATAATTTATTTTTCTTGTCAAATATGAACGCCAATTGACACTAAATTATCAGAATGTTTATTTATCCTTTAAAGTTCAGTCAAAACCTCTTCCGGAACCGAAATGGAATTGTGAACTGAACTCTCCATCCTGTCATGAGTGCTGCTGCATAGCGGGCTAACCATGAAACTTCGACATCGTATGTTGGAGTTTTCATCGGGTATAGAGTCGATAATTTGATTGAATTTCACGTCCTATGTTGGAAAAATTTGTATGTAAAGGCAATCATATGTAGACGTTTGACTGTAATGTTGTTTTTTAAAATTTATATTTATGAATTTTTATTTTAATTTGTGCGTGTGTGATATATAATCTTATTCTCTTTTTCACATGTACACAAATCTTTTATCTTCATTTCGCTCCCACACGTATGTGTTCTGTTTGCTTGATAATCTATGCATCTTTTCTTTATTCTCTTTAGTTGTTGAATTGATTTCAATCAACTTTATGCAAAAGTTTATCAAAGTATATTAAAAGGTTGAATAACCAAAGTGTAAAATAAAAAATATAATTCCAAAAATAAATTCATAAGAAACCTATTATTCGACTTCTAATACTAAACTATTTATTCTGATTTCTTTTAATCACTTCAAGAATATCAGGAAACGTCATTTTTCTTATTGTGTGTGTTTATCTTTTATTCTGACACACGGATTTTTCATTATTGAAGAGGCAAGCATATTTTTGTACTCTACTGGAGGTGGGGGTAATCTATGTCTGTTCAGGAATGTAAGTTGCGAATAAACCAATCCACACCCCCCACCCCCCACACACACACCACCACCACTGAGCTAACTTGGCGCAATTCTCTCCTCGGTTGAAAGAATCTTTTACCTGAGAAGTCGACAACTTCTCAATTATTGCCTCTACAACACCTAATCTCTTCATCCTAGTTCTGCCTTCCAATCTTTCATCTGGTGGATAACCATGAACAGACTACTGGGAGTTGCAAGTAGAAAAGTAGATTTTATTCCAAATATTGGTTTATGCACTTCTCTTTTTGCCCTCATTGGCTTTCATCATCGTTGTGCGCTTAGATATTTATAGTTTGCCATAGAGAAATGTAGGACATTTTCAATGAGACAACTTTGTGTATGTGTTTCTCGTTTTAAAGTAACTTCAGTAATTTCACATTGAATTGTTATTTTTATTTACTATTGATCAAATTTTTATTAAAATCGAAAATGCAATAGTATAAACTAAAGCGAAATAATAAAATCTTTTTACTTTTGTTTTGTGTTTCGCTCATTGACACCCCCCCCCCCCCCCCAAAAAAAAAATCCTGTGTTTCTCTTAATTTCTCTTAATTTGGTATTATATCTAAAACAGTCGTTGCATGCTGGCCCTT
This sequence comes from Sepiola atlantica, assembly GCA_963556195.1. Lineage (NCBI taxonomy): Eukaryota > Metazoa > Mollusca > Cephalopoda > Sepiida > Sepiolidae > Sepiola > Sepiola atlantica. The sequence goes on along the minus strand of OY744517.1, from coordinate 111,514,493 downwards.
TATTTAAATTGAAATTTTGTGAAGTTTAATTGAATTATTTATTGTATTGTTTAAGAATTAATTGAATAACACTTTTTAAAAAGTTATTTTTTACTGTGAACTGCCGCAGACAGATGCTACACACACAACAGTCTGAATTTATGCAAATCATTTTTTTCTAAATAACTTAATTTGCATACACCTTGGAAACTGAAATTTTAGGATGTCATCTAAAATTTTATTTTCAGCTATTATACATGTTTTTTGTTATTTTGCAACTAAACTTAGGTAAAAAAAAATCCCTATAAATGGTTATAATGCATAATATATAAAATTCACATATTGATGTAATAGCCTTTTTCATTTCAATCAAAGATGTTAATCTTTCAATTAATATTTCCAATTTATTCAGCTGAAATTTCTGCTAATTTCTGGGTGGGGTTGTGTTGGGGTGTTAAACTACAATAATATCCAAAGTTTCAATATTTTTATTTATGCCATAAAAATAAGATATTCAATAAATTAAATCATTTTAAAGTTATTTATTTAATTTGCACCGGAAAGGTAAACACAACTAAAATCAATTGCTTAAAATTGAAATAAAAAAGGATGTATAGTAAAAAATATATATATAAGATTTAAAACAAATGCAGCAGATTTAACTCCCATAACAAAAAGAATTTAGTTAACTGCCCTAAAACTGTCCCTAAAAATTGAATTTATATACAAAAATTTTCTCCACTTTAAATTATAAAATAATTGGGTTTTTTTCTTTTCTTCTTTAAGAAAGGTAGAAAATTTGTTTGTTGGTGTGGGGGTTGGAGAGGATGTTAATCTACAATCATACCAAAATATGAATCTCTATTTTTTTTCCGTATTCTGAACAGATCACAGTGCTACTAAACTTTTGTTTTCATTTGTCAATTAGAATAATGAAAAGGTCTTTGTAAACATTAACAAATAAGTTTGTTGTTAAAATTTATAAATTAGGCATCAACTTGATTAATAAAAAAAAAAAAAGTTATTTATTTATTTTTCACGGAAAATGTAGACAGTGCATGTCAAAATTTGAGCCCAATTGGATTATTAGTTTACAAATTGCAATTATTTAAGTGAAGCTACTCTTGCAAATTTTTTGGCTAAGATCAAAGTGTAGTATCTGTTCCGATGGATACTGCACCCCATAGACTGGTATTATCTTGGCCTTCGGGGCTTGATTTACGCCGGTCTATGGGTCTGTCCTGTGCAGTTCTAGGAGGTCCACCCTCCCAGGCTTCGCCTCCCCTCTTTGGGGAGGAGTAAGTTTATTGCTTACTGCCTGAGGCGCCCCTACCGGGGAATGCTGACGGGGCTGTCCAGGCAATTTTTAACCCCCACTTTCCCGACCCGACCTTGGGTCACATCTTACTTGTGGGAGTAAGATAAAAACTGGCCTTGTGCCTAACTCCTGGAGAGGAGTAAATCAATACTCTTGCACATTTTCAAAACAATGCAAAAATCTGAATTTCATGTGCTGAAAAGTATTATTCAAACTCTACTCTATTGGAAACAACAGTTAAGAGGTGGTACGTTGACTTTAAACGCAGTTGTACAAACACAAATGGTGGTGAATGCTCAGGTTGCCCAAAATTCGGCAATTGTTCCAAGAAAACGTTAAGAGTTCACAAACTTCTTTTGGACAATTGTAAATTGAAGTTCTGTGAAATAGCAGAAGGCAGTGTATTCACTGTTTTGCATGAAAATTTGTCAATGAGAAAGCTGTGTTCAAAGTGGGTGCCACGTTTGCTATCAAAAACAACATGATTCAGAGCATTGTCTGCAATGTTTCAATGCTACAAAAAAGGAGTTTCTGCACCAATATGTGACAATGGATGAAATGTGGACCCACTACTTCACTATGAAGTCAAATCGACAGTGAGCTGAGTAAACAGCAGCAATTGAAAGCCATCCAAAGTGACCAAAGATGCAAATATCAGCAGGCAAGGCTTTAACTTCCGTATTTTCTGATGCGCGAGGTATTTTTTCATCGATTACCTAACGAATATTATATAGCATTATTGGTGTGTTTAAAGGAAGAAATCACAAAAAAGAATGGTCACAAATGAAGAAAAAAAGTGCTTTTTCATTAAGACAATACACTCTGTCACAATGATAGCAAAGCTAGATGACTTGCACTTTGAATTGCTTCCGCACCCACTCTATTCTCCAGATTTGTTCCCCAACAACTATTGGCCATTTGCAGACCTCAAAAGAATGCTCCAGGGAAAGATTTAGCTCCATTGAAGAAGTGATATCGGAAACTAAGGTGTATTTTGAGGCCAAAGACATCGAATTGTTTAAGATGGCTTGGAATCAGTGTATCACCCTAGGAGACTGTTGATAAATAAAGTCGAATTTTGCTTAAAAGTTGTTGTTTTAGGCCCGGGACTTATTGAGTGATGTGTTATATCTACCCTACTAAATATGAGTTCATCAAAGTTTGTTTACCTAAGGGTTTTTTCCTATATATTTCAATGACACAAAATACATGTGTATGTATTATAATAGAGATTCTAATCAAAACTACATTGATGCTTATGTCACAATACCCCTACCATTTTATGGTCTTATTAACTACTAGCAAAAACTATCCGCCCTCTGGGCGGCAATTACTGACGCTGTAGTATTCTTTACAGAAACCAAAGAAGTAATTTTCATTTGACATTTTGGTAATTTAGAGGAAATTTTTTTAAAATGATGATTGTCGTAGTGTTATTTGATATATTCCAAGATGGGGGAAATATGCTGTGCATGAACATCAAATTTTGTTTTTTAGGAAAAAACAACAAAAAGGTTAATTGATATGGCCTTTAAGATATTCAACGTCGATAAATTTTATTTTGTTTAAGCATAAAAATTAAAATGAATTCCCCATTAAAACTGGTTATATAATGAAATGAATAAATAAAAAGGGTGGAGCGTCGATTACTCAACCGGCTTGGCCTTTTGGCTAAGATCAAAGTGTAGTATCTGTTCCGATGGATACTGCAACCCATACTGGTGTTGTCTTGGCCTTCGGGTCTTGATTTACGCCGGTCAATGGGTCTGTCCTGTGCAGTTCTGGGAGGTCCACCTTCCCAGGCTGTGCCTCCCCTCTTTGGGGAGGAGTAAGTTTATTGCTTACTGTCTGAGACGCCTCTACCGGTGAATGCCGACGTGGCTGCCGAGGCAATTTTTAAACCCTACTTTCCCGACCCGACCTTGGGTCACATCTTACTTGTGGGAGTAAGATAAAAACTGGCCTTGTGCCTAACTCCTGGAGAGGAGTAAATCAATACTCAACTTTTATATCACTGAGTAATTCAAAATGAGTACTTTGTATTTTTCACCTTTTTTTTATTATAAAAGAAAGTGTTAGGAATAACTAACAAAACGATTTATCTCCTTTGCATCATTCGGTAAGGTTAAGAGTTATCGCCCTTTGTCGATAGTGTCTTGCCGGGAGTGAAAAGAAAACATTGACCACGGATCAGACTGTCTCATATTTCATCTCGTGTTACAGCGGCTAAATAACTAATTTCATTTTTAATTTCACTTTTAATAAATCTGTTAAACCTTTCTGTTGAAAAGTCAACCATTTTGTTTTACGAGTTATTAATTATTATAACCTAAATTACATGGTTTACAACAGAAAGAAAAATACAAAGAATATTAAAAAAAAAATACTTTTTTTTTTCTAATTTAGAAAGATTAGATGAGGTTTATTTCTTTGCTATGACAAATCATCATCATCATCATCATCATCACTACCAACATTAACTCCTTGGCTTTTTGGCTAGGAGCAAAATGTAGTATCTGTACTGAATCTGCACTTAGTTTTTATGTTCTGTCAGTGAAAGAGAAATCCTTCTAGACCGAGGCAATTGAATTTTTTGTTCCAATTCAGTGTGCCCATTTTGGGGGAGCTGGATTCTCTCCACATTAAATATTGACATTGTGCCTGACTTTGCTCTAGTGGGGAGGAAGTAAATATGAATAGGAACAACAGCAACAAATTTATTAAAAAAAAATAATAAACTCATATATTTAATTATTAATAGATTAGAAAATATTAATTAATTAGAAACTTAAAAATGAATAAATATGCAAATGAGAGGCTGAGAGGATGATATGATGAGCGAACTACATACACTGATCCCCCCCCCTCCCAAAGGAGGGGTTAATGCCTGGGAGGATGATATGACAAAAGAATATATAGTACACTAACTCCCCCCGCCCCCCCCCCACACACACACAAACAAAACTGTTAATCCTGAGGAAATGGTATCGTGAGGAACGAATGTATACTGTACGACCTTCTCTCCGAAGAGGAGGTAATTCTTAGGAGGAATGTATCATGACGAATGAAAATATACTACAGAGAATTAAATAAACATAAACCGTTTTAGTGTCAATATAGTTAGAATAGGTGGAAAAAACTTTTGCATTTATTTATTTAGATAACATTAAAAACCATAGCAAGTTTCATTGTCCACGTGAAACGCCTAAATGAAAATTGTCTGGAAAAAATATAGTCGCCATCTTTATAAACAAAGATGAATATGTTGGCTAAGGAAGAAAGAAAACTTTCATCATTTTCTCGTTAAAAAAGATATGTTGATTATAAACTTGAGTTATCGTTCTTCCTTAGCTAGTACACTGCCCTCCCCTTGACAGGCGATAATATCATGATGAACGAACACGACTTCCCTCCACCGAAAAAGGGGGAAGTCATTCTTGCGTGGACGGTCTTACGAGAACAGAACCGATACTACAATACCTTAAAAGATATTCTGACTAAATCGAGTGTTGGGGATTTTTAATTCTGGGAGAATTCCACCCTACACACCCTTAAAAACGAAGGTGGTAATTCCTGGGAGGACAGTCTTATGACAACAGAACCGATACTACACTACACCGTCCATTAAAAAAACATTCCAATTTAATCAATTTTTTTTTTTTTTTTTTTTTTTAATTTAAAAATGCCTAGTCACAAAAAAATATTTTTTATGGTTCCGTGGCCTTTTGGCTAAGATCAAAATGTAGTACCTATTCAACATCTCAGCGATATTTGACACTTTACTAAAGCCGGAAGTAAATTATCTCCCTTGAAAATGAAATTCTCAATAAGTTTTTAAACGCTATCATTGTTTTACTAAAATCTCTATATCTTATTTTATTTATAATAATAGTCCTATCGATAAAACGATTGCGTATGTAGAATAAAATTTGACAATACAAAGTAGAAGGGTATATTACAGAATATTAATTTATTAAAAACTTAAAAGTAAATAAATATGCTAATAAGCAAAGTCGAGATTTGTTTGAGTTTTATTTACTCCTCCCCAGGAGTTAGGCACAAGGCCAGTTTTATCTTACTCCCACAAGTAAGATGTGACCCAAGATCGGGTCGAGAAAGTGGGGTTTGAAAAGCCAGCGCTCGAGATGTGAGCACTCTGGCCATTTAAAAATTGCCTGGGCAGCCCCGTCAGCATTCCCCGGTAGGGGCGCCTCAGACAGTAAGCAATAAACTTACTCCTCCCCAAAGAGGGGAGGCAAAGCCTGGGAGGGCGGACCTCCTAGAACTGCACAGGACAGGCGTGCAGTATCCATCGGAACAGATACTACACTTTGATCTTAGCCAAAAGGCCAAGATTGCCTATATATATATATATATATATATATATAGTATCTCTATATATTCTTATATCATTAGAATTCAATCATCCTAACATGTTTTAATGTTAATATAGATGGGAACAACTTTCTCATTGATTCATTTAGATGATTTTATTTGTAATTTCAATCACCAAGAAATAACGTCTTCATATCATCTAAATTTTATTTTAATACCCAATTCTTAATGGTTCAGAGTGAATGAAATAGCTTATTTACATATCTATATATTAATACGATAGCGTGTGTGTTCGTGTGTCACGCTTCCGGCAAAAGCTCTGCGCATGCGTGCCGCACCTAGATTTTGAAAAATATTCAACTCGCCTAATTTTCGAAACATTATCAAGTATTTCCCTTTGGCGCAACTGTTAGCGACGTAGTATTTTTTACTTCGGCCCGACTAGTTTATAGTTTGATCCCAACCAACGGCTAAGATTTTTTTTTCTACATTTCGAGGGGAAGGGGAAGAGAGGTAGGGAGAGGACGACCGGGAAGACACATATTAATACAATAGCGTGTGTGATTTTGTGTGTCATGCTTACATCAAAAGCAACGACCTTCCGAATCTTTGTATGCTACTCATGAATTGGCTTGGCCTTTTGGCTAAGATCAAAGTGTAGTATCTGTTCCGATGGATACTGCACTCCATAGACTGATATTGTCTTAGCCTTCGAGGCTTGATTTACGCCGGTCTATGGGTCTGTCCTGTGCAGTTCTAGGAGGTCCACCCTCACAGGCTTCTCCTCCCTTCTTTGGGGAGGAGTAAGTTTATTGCTTACTGCCTGGGGCGCCTCTACCGGGGAATGCCAACGGGGCTGCCCAGGCAATTTTTAATGGCCAGAGTGCTCACCTTCTCGAGCGCTGGCTTTTCAAACCCCACTTACCCGACCCGACCTTGGGTCACATCTTACTTGTGGGAGTAAGATAAAACTGGTCTTGTGCCTAACTCATGGAGAGGATTAAATAAATATTCATGAATTGGAGCCAAATTTAATTTAATCGAAAACATTTACAAAGTAAGGTCTAGTCGTCGAAATATTACCTTCACTAGAAATATTGTATATAAAGAAGTTTTGTAAATTGTTTCATGTATTGTTCATTTTTTAAAAAATAAATATACATGTCCAAATCTTATCATATTTTATTCAAACATGTAGGTTAGGAACAAGATAATTAGTATCAAAAACATCATTTCGTGTAATTTACACGGGTCCCGCCAGTCTATATATTAATACGATAGTGTGTGTATTCGTGTGTCACGCTCCTAAAGAAATGCAATAAACAACAAATAAATTGGATGGAGAGACTTTGAATCGAAACCATAACATCTAGTTGAATAGCGGCGACTTTACCACTGACCTAACTAAATGGAGTTGTCAAATAGATCAAAATTTACTTAATTAAACTATTAACTGACCCTGCTCTGTCGCGTGGAAGGAGGAGGGCATTGTGGAAAGCGGAGGAGACGCAGAAAAGCTTACCAAATGGGCCAGTTTCAGGCTTACGATATTTATTTATTTATTTTTTTTTAATATTTAAAATTTTATCTTATTATTATTATTATTATTATTTATATATTAATACGATAGCGTGTGTGTTATTTATTTTGTGTGTCACGATCTGACACTCCTATTTAAGATTTGCCCCTGACAACGGGGGGGGGGTAGAGAGAGGGGAGGGAGGGTGCGAGTTAGAGGGGAGTCGCGACCGATGGTGACTTCTGAAGAGACAGTGTTTGCCCCTGGCAACCGAGTAATATAAATAAATATATATACTTCCATCCCGTCTCGCAAAATTTTTGTGAGTAAAATATGAGCATATTTCTAGACACCGGATAATATTATTAACAGTAAATTATACAGATTGATGTAGAAAACACTGGAATTTCCACAGGGTACCGCTAGTTAAACTTATTTTAATAAATAATTTCTGAGTATTCTTAATTTCTAATTATTTTATTTTTATACATATTCAAAATAATCAAGTTAATAAATCAAAAAGAAATTCAATAAAAAAAAAAAATAACTATAATTTTATTATCTACTTTCTTAAGTGCATTTTACAAAGAAATAGTAGTGAATGGAACAGGCGTCCACTTCAAAATATTCTATTTGTTACACACCCTTTATTTTGTATAAGTTTAAGGTAATACAAAATAATATTTCACATTTTTTCATTTAGTCAATATTTTTTTTTATATTTACACAATAAAAATCAATATAGTAGTCATTATCACTAACTTTCTTTCTCATGTAGCAATTAAATATATCTAAGAAATGAACATAAGTTTTTCAAACAAAATATTTGTAATATAAGAATTTGATGTTCAATCGAGATAAAAAAAAATGTTTTGATCTAGTTACAGAAATTTTCGATGGTGGTAAACACGTCATTAGGAAATAATAACTCTAGAGTCATTTATGTTTAATTTACCTCGATTACTGAATACCCAATTAAAAATTGAGCAAGTTGTTTAAAAAAAGAAGCACATTATAATCTGAAAATGTGGTGCTTAGGAAATAGTATTTTTGTTTTAAAATAACAGAAATGATTATGGAAGGGGGCACATAATTTTAGTTTGATGTTTGGTCAGACATTATGAAACCCTTGCTTCACTATAGCTCCGAATCTCACAGATATTGTTTTTCAGTGACTAACTATTGTCTCAAGACACAGAGGGAGATAAACATATTCTAGCAGGATTTCATAATAATGGGACAACCTTTGACCTTTTAATTAATGCAAGAGATTGAATTCTAAATTATTTCAAAACGCACACAAAAATATTACTCAATGGAAGATTGTGTGAAAAAAGAACTTCTTACACAACTAAGTTTTGGGGCTTAGAAAAGTGAATTCTTGTGTTAAGTCACCATTAGAGGGTCTTAAAATGGTTAAAATATTGTGTAATGTAACTATGGTTTAAAACCTCATTGAAATGTAACCATGGTTTAAAACCTAATTAAAATGTAACCACTGTGTAAAACCTAATTAAAATGAAAGTTAAAAATGTTGGTCATGGTCCATTTAAAAGAAAATGATAAATAATCTGCATTGATATGAAATTTCAAGTTTGTCTTTAGTTAACAGAGACACACATCTCATATATTTACATACGTGTGTATGTGATTATTCCAAAAATATTGCATTAAAATAAACTTGATAACTTATGTAAATTTACGTTTCCTTTAGTTGTAAAGGGTTTTTACATTTTCTTTTTTCACTTCATTTAAAGATTCAGAAATTTTAACCATCCTATTTTTTTTTGCTCTTTCAAAAATTTGATCAAACTGGAAGATATTATTTTTAAGATTTCTTTTGTCCTTTTCTTAAAACTGCAGTTTAGAATAAATTATAAAAATATATGCAAAAATCAAAGCATTAGATCTCAATTAATGAAAGATGATGGCAATTGTGTTGGATTTGCCTGTTCAAATCACAACAAATGACATTGTAAATGTTATGAATTAGTTTCATTTTAGAACCAAAATAAGTTGATATGTGGTGGTGGTGGGGTAATAGTTTGACCAATATCATCATTTTAAAAATTTATTTTTTCCTACTTTAAGCAAAATAAATTCTACAGTTTTATTGTCATAATAACCAGATCCAAATTTACTTAGATATCACTGTAATAGAAGTAGTAATACATTAATTAATCTTTAAAAGTGTAAAAATTACAAATTGATTTAAATATTCCTTTTGTGAAGGCATATCAATTCATTTTGGGTCATGTCGAAACTACAAATTTCATTAGGTTGTTTTTAATTTTCTTACAGCATTTGTATATCTCATTTCCTGCTCATCTAAAAGAGCCTAAAAATAACGTTTATTGGCATTTGTTTATTTGTATGAAATATTCACAAAGCAGAAATCTATTTGTGTTCATGTTTGCAATACACAAATGTGGCAGTGAAAAACAAATTAAAATTCTTGTGTGTTTTATGTTCTCATTAAGTGTTGAATGCGATGATGAAAGAACTTAATTTTGAGGGCAACTTCTGCAAAATCTGTTCCCTTTCAAGATATGACAAGTGCTTTTAGAAACGAGAAAACCTGAATGTACTTAAATCTGCCGTCACAGTCAATAGACATTCAAATATCTATTGATTTCCTTGATACTGCTTAATTGCACTTAGGATAAACTTCAGTTTATAAATCGATTCAACCCTACACATCTGATTCCACTATCTTTTCACTTCTCTCAAAGAAATAATTATTTCTGTGCCTTTGGTTTATGAAGCTGCTTTGGTTGATGAACAAAGACTCATATGCTGGCAAAATTATGGTTAAAATCTTGCTCTTTGTTTTGTATAGTGTGTTGCAGCAAAATCCAACACTTGACAAAAAGAAAACGAAATAGACAATAAAAACAAAAGTTGTATATGCAGAGAACCGACAGTTTATTTAGTGACAGTTACATAGTGCCTTATTTTTTAATGTAACCGCTGCTGGTGGAGACGAACATCTTAAGACAGCACGAAATGAATCACTCTTCGGCAACCAGGTTTTTGTCTATAGCGGCGAACACCTCCATGATGACAATCTTCAGAGAGTTGATCGTGTTGTGGGCATGCTTGTTGGTATTGGCTTCAATCACAGTCGGGTAAGGAGGGTGACCACAAGTCCGACAACCAGTGGTAAGGAACATTGTTGAGCAGCCACACCTAGGTCGTCTTAGCCTTGTGTGAAGAAGCTGAGTCTTGCTGGAAGATGTAGGGGCGTCCGGCGACGATCTCATCCATCCAGGGCTTTACAACGCTTCTAGGCACCTGGTAGATCTCGGCAGTGACTCTTAGGCCCTTTTGAAAAAAAGAACAGGGTCATGACACCTCCCTCGTTAGAAATAACGCCAAGGACCATGATGGAGGAGGGAAACTTTGTATGCTTCCTCGATGTCTTTACAGATCCACCTGTCGTTCTGTCTGTTGGTCATCTGGTCCTGATCAAAATTCTTTTCATCAGAGAAGAACCTCAGCATCCCGGCGGATCTGTGCTTCAGCTTTTCAGCAAAGCCACTGCCTTGACTTTCCTTGACTCCTTAAAAGCATTCGTTATGAGCATGTGATGCGACTTGCAGTAGGAGTAACCAATGTCCTTGATCATTCGACAGATCTTCGGCTTGTCACTGCCTATGTCAGCGGCAATCATGACATAGATCTGGCTTCAGATTGTGATGCAACACCCTGTGTGTGTGTGTGTGTGTGTGTGTGTGTGTGTGTGTGTGTGTGTGTGTGTGTGTTAGTATAAAAATATACTTATGGCAAGTGAACTGCATAGAAATTTTTGTGTTTTTTTTTTTCAAAGTAAATTGTCAGTATAAATCTAAATTGAATCCGGTGTATTTTTCCACTTTTGTCATCGAAAGCTTTTGTTCTATAAAATCAATACTTGATTCTGACAAGCCATTTTTCTGTTGTTGAACGTTGGTCCATGTCAAGATCAAAATATTTATTTTTGCAAATATACTTTATCCTCCTTGTAATATTTTTTAGAAGTAAAACATTTTTGTTTATTTCTTAATTACTTAAAATATTTCAATAATGCCATACATAGAAAGTGCTTGATGATCGAAGAAAGAATAATTTAATTTTTTTAAATCTAACTAAAAGTAATGAAGTTATGACTATTTCCGTGCTCCACACGATTGGATATTTTCCCTCTTGAAGACCATATTCGTTTCGTCACATTTTGACACTACTTTTTCAGTAAAAATATTAAGATTAAGCAATGAAATTTGCCATAAGTGTATTTTTGTGCAAAAAATCAGAATATGCCACTAAAAATCTCCAGAAATAAATGGTCTCCAAATAATCTAGTGAGTGCACATAAATATGCTGCAATACCTTAAAAATACCATCTATCCTTTAAAAAGGGTTAAAGAAGTTAATTTGTCATTTATTCTATGTACAAAAAACTGAAATCTAATACTAGGGCTGTCTTAAAATAAATACATAACATTTCTAATTTATTTTGCATAAATTATAGATTTTCCACAATTCTATTTCCATTTCAAGATTTCTAAAAAAAAAAGGGGGCTTAACTTTCACAATTATTGTCCGATTTTGAAAATGTTAAGGCTTAGGATTTGAACATTAAATTATGCAAACATAGGTAAATGAGTGACGAATGTTACAAGAATCAAGACAGATAGACAAGATAAATTTTATTTAAAACAGGTGATGTCGCCCAATCTAACAGAAAAGTATTCTTTGGAAATCTTATTAAAATAAATATACAAATGCATAATTTTAATCTATATTATTTACAACTAAATAACACTTCATAGTGCAAATTTTGAGCCATTCTGTACAAAGATGAAGTCAAATTAAATGTTAATGCAAATGGATATTTTCTATAATAGTAGCAATTCAGAAATACGATTTTTCTTTGGTTTACGAGTGCAAATACTCAACTTTTTCCTATAAACTTTAATTCTCGTCAGGTTACTTTATTTATATCCAATAATTTAAAGGCTTCAAAATTATTTTTGAATGTCTATGACATAAGCATTGTGCTAAATATATTTTGTTCATGTTACTTCTTATAGATAACAAAATTGCCACCAAGTTGATTTCTTCATGACCAAGGAAAATTCCAAAGAGTTTGATACCTTTAAACTGCCAAAATAGCTGCCAAATTATAACAGTGAGTCTGTCAAAACGGTGATAGGGCAAATATTGTCTCATTTTTGCAGATTTCTTTTTTTAATTTAAATTACAAATATTAATTTATTTACTGATTTTTGCAGATTATTTTGGAAATACTAATTTGTTTTCTAATTTTTAAAAATATTATTTAATTTCATTTTTATTTTCCAAATATCCTGATTATGATTCAAGATTAGCGTTTTTTAAGCAAAAAAAACCCTCCTTTAATCCTAATACTATTCCTAAGTCCAGGTGCCAACTACTATTTCTCGGTTAGGGGGGGGGGGGGGCTTGCCACCCAGACTTGGGGTTAAGGGAGGGTATGTGATGTGACCGTGTCAGTTGAAGTGATGTAATACATGGAACGAATATATGAAAATATATTTGAATGAACAATTTTAGGTATAGATCAACAATAATGTATTTATATATTTACAACTGAAAAAAGAATTTACTTTTATAATGAGCACATTAATTGAAGAGTGCTGTGCGACTCAGATCCATAAATGTCTGCTCGCTGAAATGAATGCAAGGGACGCAACTCTTAAAATATCTTTGAGGCAAGCGAAACAAAGGCAAGAATTCCTTCTTTTTAAAGTACAAAAATGTTTTCATATTTATTTTCTATATGAAATGTTTTCATCTAAAAGTATGTTTTGTTTTTAAGAAACAAATAATAAAATAAAACGGTCTTTATTAAAAATGAAGTTTAAATATATTACAAATTTAACATGATAATTGCGTATCCAATATAGAATATTGCAGAAGAAATTGTCTTTTATACAACAGATAATTTACACGGTGGATTAATCCACAGAAATTAGAAAACTAATTTTTATTAATATTCAAAAACAAAAGAAATCTGCAGAAATCAGACAAATTAATATGGTGTATTATTTTGCTCTGCCACCATTTTGAAAGTCAGACAGAACTAATCGATAAAATTTGGCAGCTATTTTGGAACCTAACCGCTTCAATATAAGTTATAAGGCATATTTTTTTATCTCCAATAATTGTAAAAAAGATGGTCCAAACTAGTGTTTTAATACTCTACTTAACCCACCAAGAAATGACTTTCTAACAGTCAATTTAAGACTGTTAGAAAGTCATTTCTTGGTGGGTTAAGTAGAGCATTTTATGCTAATGCGATTGATGTTGGGGAGGGTGGAAGTTTACGAGTTATCGAGTGTTAACTATTCTGTACTTTTCCTGTGCACGTCTGAAGAATACTCGAATGCTGGGGAAAAAAAAAATTTCTCTTCAAAATAAAATACCATGTAAACTATTTGTTTAGTTTAAATTTACTTATCTATTTTGATAAGAATAGTTTGTTAATAGCTCTAACTAAACATTTAAGAGCATTTCCGATATTCATATTTTCACATTTTTGAATTCAAATAACAAAAATATCCCAGATTTTTGTTTACAGCTGCTGTTTATTGCTGATATTGCAGTCTCAATAGTCAACTGATACTACAGTTAGCCTGTTTAATCAATAATAAATGGAAACAATATTTTGTCGTATAAAGTACTTAAATATTGCAACTAGGAAAAGATAAAACAACATACAAATATAATTTTAATACATAAAAAGAGTAAAAGGATTGATTTACTAATCAGTTGGAGTACATAATATTTTTTCAAAATGTTCAGTACTTGTCATATTTAAGGGTGTCTTAGACACAGCAATAACAGGAATGGGTCAGTTTAAATTTTAAGATTAAGAGTTTGGTATCTCGTGTTTGGGTTTCAAATTTAAGTAAGAAATTCTTCATAGAGGCAGTGTAACAACCTAAGCACCCCATTCTTCACAAAAGTTGCGAAAATTACCTACCT